>JAODKC010000082.1:11374480-11388994 GCA_026777985.1 Mormyrops attenuatus
AATCCTTACTTTCTTTATCACGCACCCACCTCCTATGAGACAACAGCTGTTTTCGAAACCACATACTACATAAGTAGTATATACTGATTTGGACCAAAAAATTGTATGTTTTATGCAGTATGTGAAAAATATTACATTTACAGTACATCAAAGATAGCTGGATGTCACACTGAATATCACTAGTATGCATAAGACCAGTCTACCTTACCTACTGCATGAAGCAGCGTGGAACAACGTCGCAACCTCGTCTTGACTGGAAAAATTAGCAAACTTGACGGCGTAGAGTGTAGTCGTTTATACTTATTATTGTATATACTGTTGTACATGTTCTGTTATTTTATTTATTGTATGTATAATATGATATGCAAGGATTTATTTAAATATTACATTATTTAGCAATTTGTGTTTATTGAGAGTTGTTTCCCCTGATTGCCTTTGTAATTCTATTCACTCATGTAAATAATTACACACCTCAACAACGTACCCGTCCTTTCAATGCACACGGGGCTTAACAGATGCGACGCTTTAACTAAACAAACCATTTACTCTTGTGTACTTACATTTGATTTATATTCACAAGTGAAGCCAAGAATGTTTCGCATGGAAGCTTTTCTCCTCCTCGTCGCCCGTGCCTCATCGTGAATGTGTACTAATGAAAGGTAAGACATTTTCGTGTAGTGCAAATTGCTGCTTTATAATTATACATTGTCTGTGGTAAATGGTATTCTGTGGTAGTTAAAAAAGCTTACAGGTAGGTCATGTGAAAATGTAGCATGTGACAAAATTAACACGATAAAGTTAATATACGAGATACTGCAATGAATAACAGTACACGGCATATAGTATATACTGATTACAGTATGCATTATGCTGTATGCAGTAGGTGATTTCAAACACAGTATATAATTCTTTAAGAATTATGTGAAGCTTTTGACTGGCCATCATGTTTTCCGCGACTCACCTTGCTTACTTGCACAGCTCGACCCTCACAGAAGCAGTTCGATTTAAGTACTCCACTTAGGCTAACAGTGCAACAACCTGCTGCAGTTCATTTGTAAGCCCTACTTTTTGGCTCTCTAATAAACTCAAGCCAGCATGAGGTTTACAGCAGCAGAAATACTATGGCTGATGCCTCCTGTAGAACTCAAATGACCAGCAGAGTCCGTCTACAAGCCCAGGTCACAAAGAAAGAAAATACTTTATGGACTGATTTCCCGGGGCATTCTGATCCCATTTTCACCCCGCAGGCACCAACATGTGTTCAATACAGCTTGTATATAAGTATGTTTGGTTTCCGTCTATCTTTCCATTTCTTGCTAATCCAATCGAGGTGGCCAGAATCCGCGTCCAATCCCAGGAATTATGGGGCACCAAGGCATCATGGGATTGTGACTGTGACCTTACAGACCCTCCTTCCTCACGCACAGAATCAAGCTGCACGCTCATGCATTCTGATTTT
Organism: Mormyrops attenuatus; assembly: GCA_026777985.1. Lineage (NCBI taxonomy): Eukaryota > Metazoa > Chordata > Actinopteri > Osteoglossiformes > Mormyridae > Mormyrops > Mormyrops attenuatus. Next base: position 11,375,940 of record JAODKC010000082.1, read on the forward strand.
TTCTATTGCTTTACTTATTTAAACAGGGTACAGTACACCGCTGAGTTAAAGATCAGAGACCGACTATTGCTGAGCAACCAGCCTACCTAGAATTCCCCTGCAGGCAAAGTTCAGCTGTATATACGGGTAATCTGTGCAGGCTGCTGTCAATAAGACCTGCGAAACCAGATGTATAATTAAAATAATGACCCATATATAAGTAAATTTAATAACATTTGTGTGCTTTAAGAATGCTTCATGCATTCAGGGTCATTTCTGAATCAACTAACCGTGCTAACAAAAGCTATGAAAGACTGATACAGGATTCAGCCTTGGAAGCATAAAAGTAAATACCCCACGAGCGAGGCTCGGGCCCTCACGGACTCCCGGCCAGTTCACCAATGCCTCGCTTTAGGCTTCCCACCAATTCGTCATGCAAAAAATCCACTCCAGAGAGCTCAGCCAAAGTCCCGAGTGCTTGGTTAAATATTAATACAAACAGTCAATATGGGGGACATTAAGTTACCTTTTTAACTATGCTGTCAAATATTCAGCCTCAGGGAAGCGAATATTGCATTCTTTATGTTTTTTAAACCTGCTTTTTGTATCTTGATTGCCACTTTCGGATTAACTTGGTTTCATTCGTATATTTTGCATTTACTTAAAGAGCATATTACTTGCATATACTCATATTTATCACTTGACAGTTCTCGTGTGTCTCCTGGCTCTCAGTCGCCTTTTATTGGTTGTATATGGAGCTCGTAAAGAAATTAACAGTCCTCACCTGGATGATACAGTTGTGTTAAATATTACTGCAGTAGCACCTGCATCGATGGAGGTGGTCAGAGATAGAGGAATGTGACCAAGGGTCACTCTGCCATGGCAACGACAGGATAATAAAGAGAGATCTGTGCAGTTATCAAACACTATGATACACCGGATAATGACTGAATTCCATGCTTAATTTGAAGCCTCTAGGATCCACCATAGAATCATGCCTAGACAATGTTTTTCGTTATTTTTTTTTCTGTGATCTTTAACTGAATGGTTCAGATGTTATGAATGCTTGGGTGCAGTGGATATAAGCCTAAAATAACTGCCAGAATTTAAGTATAATAAACATTCCATGCCTCAAAAGCAAAACACACTGACGGCTCAACGATCTGAATGAAGGCAACTGTGACGTGCTCTCCCAGTGTTCTAGAACTGGGGAATTATCAGAGGAATGTTCAAAGTCAGACCCTCCAACAATCGCCGGACAAAGTTCGACTCAGCAGCAGCCAGCCCACGTCCCGCTTCATTGATAAATTTTAATGCATACAGAGATATTTCAGAGTGCCTGCAAGCTGAAAAAATCTAACACGGTCCGATCCCATCTGTTCCCCAGTGGACGGTTTATTTTCTTGCCATATGCAAACCAAGCCGTGAAGCCTATCTTTCTGCTTTAGGCTTCCTTACCTCAACCTTGCCACAGACAGGCGGACCACGGTATTGCCTGAAGCCATATTCTGCTTTCCAGCCCCTAGGAGTCAATATGGCTCGGGGCAAGAACTATGTTGACGTTTGGCCTTGCACCACCTCAGCCCAGCTCTGCGGAAACAGGGTTTCTCTGCTGATTCCTTGTTTTTTTTGTACTCTGCCATTTTGTCCATTTATTTATATAGTGTAAAGCCGTCACAAACACTGAAGACATCTGCAGTGCTGCCAAACAGTTTAATAGAGGTCCTGACAATAAGCTAATGCTAGCAGAGGCCCATGACAAAGAAGCCAGAACTGCAATTTAATTTAATAGAGTTCCAGACATGAAGCTAATGCTAGTAGGTGCCTTGCCCTTTCGGAAGAGGAATAGGAACCTGCTGACCTGTCAGATAAATGCCGCACTGCCCCCTGCCTACCATCCTTAAAATTACACCTTGTTGTGACACCCTACCACAACACACTTACAAAGCCAACAGATACATTGCCAAATAAGTGGGAATCAGTTTAATTCAAGTTGATTACAATGCATTTACGAGCCAATGGAGCAAAACAATTGGTATTAATCAGTCTGTTGCTACCCAGAGGCTATGTGCCTCATGAAATATATTTCTGGGGTTCTTTGCAAACTTAAGCAGATCTGAAGTTTCGTATTACACGTTTGGCAAGAATGCTAATTAAAAGGAAGCCCCGTGTCTTTCTTTAAGGGATTATGAGCTTGGTGGATACGTTGAAGTCCCTTTCCTTGTAAATTTTAATTAATTGTGTAATGAATACTCCTCACAGAATTCATTCATATCATGTATTTAAAGCATATCATGTAAAAGACAACTGAACTTGTTAGAACGTGGAAGTTATTTTCCACATGAATAATGTCATTTTTTGGGGTATATAATTATTATGAATTAAATTAAATATGTTCATCAGCTACGTAAAAGCTAACGAGCAACCCGGTCTCAGTGGACACTACTGAAGTTAAGAACTGCATCTCAGTCGATACAACAAGGGCTAATGACCAGACCTCAGTGGATGGTAACAGGACTGACAAGCAGGCCTCAGTGGATGGTAACAGGACTGACAAGCAGGCCTCAGTGGATGGTAAAGGGCTAACAAGCAGGCCTCAGTGGATGGTAAAGGGCTAACAAGCAGGCCTCGGTGGATGGTAAAGGGCTAACAAGCAGGCCTCAGTGGATGGTAACAGGATTTACAAGCGGGCCTCAGTGGATGGTAACAGGACTGACAAGCAGGTCTCAGTGGATGGTAACAGGACTGACAAGCAGGTCTCGGTGGATGGTAACAGGACTGACAAGCAGGTCTCGGTGGATGGTAACAGGACTGACAAGCAGGCCTCAGTGCATGGTAACATGTTTCTACTGCAACAGTCCCTGGAATTGATTAATTGTCACTTCCAGATACAAGCTTTGACTAAACTTCCAAAAATAAATTTTAAACTAAAACAAAATAGACAGTCTACAAACAGTGTTAGGGGATTTTATTACTCGGACATTTGTATTCAGTCATTAAATCGCTTCACTGGTAAGTCACAGTAAACGATGGGTTTGGAGCTGCTAAAGACCTGAACGAGAGAAGAACACCCTGTGAGGACCTGGGGGCTCTGTCCATTCCTGTTTTCCTTCCCTCTATTTTTCCAGTTCCTTGCCCCCTTTAAGGGAGCATTTGGCATCAGAAGCCTGAGACTGCTGCTCTTTCCGTGATCCCATCCAACCCCCGAAAGAGGTTACGTTTCACACGGTAACAAAGGCAGAGGACAATGTGGCCAGACAGAGCCCAAAGAATGCCACGGAATGAATGTAACACAACCCGGACTACTGCTCTAATAGTCCATCCATCCACCCATGCATCCATACAGACATCCCTATATATATCTATACTTCTGTCCATCCATCCATCCATCCATACTTCTATCCAACATCCATCCACTTATACCATCCAGGTTTGTGAAGAGGATGGTACCTCTTCCAGTAGAAACACACTAAAAGGCAGGGGACACCCCTGACGGAAAACCAATATAAGTTTCATAATAAAAAAAAACAGTATTGATAAAAAAACAGGTTCCTAACCAATCAATTGCAAATGTAAAAAACAGCAAATGAAATGTCTCCTTGCCATAAATCACCTTCCCTCATCCCCGTCCTCCTCCTCAGTCCCTTACTTCTAAAGTAACAAAAAAACACACACTACATAGCTGGGAGTCTTTTGTAAAAAGGACCCCAAAACCCCTGAATGCAAATCCACATGCCCCAATCCACCCCCTCCCTCGCCAAATATTGTCTTATCCATTAGCGTTAGTTGACAAAAAAGGGGGCGGCTTTTCATCGTTTGCCAGCCAAGAAGTCAGGGGTCGGGGTGGTGGCTTCCACTCTGACCTGTGGCCTGGTGGGGGGTGGGGGGGGTTGTTTAGAGGCATTCAAATGCCCTAGAGCGTGGTGACAGAGCTGTCTTTCATGCCAGCCCACGGCAAAAAGGACAAGAGCTCAGCCCTGGCTATTCTCCTAAAGTCCCCATTGGGATGAGCCTATGTCCTACATGCTGCCACTTCTTCCACAGGCCATGTCCCTGGGGCGCTTTCTTTGGGGGGGGGGATCTGAAAGGGCTTGTACATCCCTCAGCTGTTTCCAAGCTCCCCGGTGGATGGGCACAGATTGGAAAATGATCTGCAGCATTTGAGAGGAACCAATCAGCTTCACGGCTCTCCGGCTGTTTGGTTCCTCTTCAGAACCAATATGGAGCCCAACGGAAACCGGGCAGCTGATGTGAAATTCAAGCTAGATGAAGGGGTACTGGCTATTCTGGGACAAAAGCCACATTGCTGTGAAATGTTGGCATTATGAACAAATAACCACATTATTTCTTACACATGATCTTTGTCAGGGACACCTTGATTGATATTAACAACCATTTAATTAACAGACACTTTTATCCACCCTGTGATGGGTTGGTGACCCATCCTGGGTTGTTCCCTGCCTTGCACCCATAGCCTCTGGGATAGGCTCCGGTCCCCTGTGATCTTGGACAGGACAAGCAGTTACAGATAATGGATGGGTGGATGGATGGATAATTCTATCCATAGCAACACACACTTTCTGAGAGTAGCCAGTTCCTGGAATGACTGGGGGTTACTATTTTTGCTGAGGGAGACATCAGTCAAATCTCTCGGATTTGAACCAGCAACCATCCACTCACAGGCACAGCAAACAGACCCACTGAGCCACACCCCCCATGACCTTGACAAAATGACTTTGACTAGGTATGGACCAAACTGACCCACCCAAGGAAAATAACACTAATACACTATAACCGCACTCATCACAAATAGACAGGTTGATCTGTGTTTTTTTTACTATTATTTAAATGATCCTTCATTTATTATGAAGGATCCTATATCCTTCTGCAGTTTGTTAATATGCCTGAGTGACTGGACCACCCCCACGTGCGCCTCTCTCACCCGACTGCGGGCCTCGAACGTTTCTGATTGGCCAGGACCGCCTTCTGTGTTTTAACGCGATGAACTCAAAGTGCTTGTTAAGCACAGGCTGAGCGGCACAGGGCCCGGGCAGCTGCTCTCACGCCGCGTGCGGCCCGGGGGCCGCAGGAGTCTCCTCGGAAACGACCCCCCGGGCCGCCGCCGGCTGCCTGTGGCCACGGGGGACCCCCACCCCAACTCCAGATCTCCAGATGTGCTACAAGCAGGCGTTCGCTCAGTTGCACATCATCTGCGAAATCCGCCATGAATCAGAGGAAGCAGCCACAGCCAAGATAATCTCCCGGAATGAAACGGGGTTACTGTTGACAGATAAAATGAAGCGTCTGGCTTCTCTATTTAAGGAGCTTCATCGCCTTCGAACTGAAATGCTGTCATGTTATTTTGGCTCCGTAAATCAGCGTTCAGTATATTACCGATGGAGATGGGCACGCAGACATCGCAGGGACACACCATCATGCGAACCTGGGGGGGGCACCTACCCTCCTTACCGCTTCAGGATGATGAATGAATGTTCCAAACGGAGGCGAACGGCCCACGGAAAAGGCGTATAACAGTACGGCATCTCGGACAAGCTTTCGTTTATCTTTCACAAATGAAGCGTAAGTTTCCCAGATTCACTCTGCATTTACTGTTGTTTCTCAGACAAGACCGCCAATAACCTAAAGTCAGGCTTTCACATCGTGTGTCATGGTACTGGGAGCCAAGACTCACTAAGTCCTCATGCAATCCAACAATGAACTTTCGTTGAATATCCAAATTTCCACAGAAATTTCCTTGATATGTTATCCCGTGGGCTGAGTGCGTGAAATTTGCTCAACAAGCCCATCAAGTCCCTAACACCGGATCATTGAGGCGATGATGTCACCCAATGAGCCACCATGCTGCCCATAATGGCATTTCGATGGTTAAAATCAAAGCATCATCATTCAATAAAAACTACCATCACTTTTGCCTGTAATGTGTTTCACAGAAGGTATGAATATGAGCCCAGAAAACAGCAACAAGCAGAAAGCACTCGTACTGGAAAGGCGGCTTTCGTTGCTCATCCCTCCAATCTGCTTTCAGCGGCCTACGGGAAGCCGCCCAGGAAGCAGGTGCGGCGACGGCTGAGCCGGACTGGTGGTTGTGAGAGAAAGCACGTGCAAACATGAGAACAAACTCCACACACACAGGGCTGCGAAGTCCACTTTAAATACAAGTCCATTATAAATAGTACAGTAAACTGCACCCCCCACGTCGCTTATTCTCCAAACACAGCAGGACCTGGCCTGTCCCACACCTCCAGTGGGACACAGATGCATCACGTGCCAGAGGCAGCCCAGTAACTAATTCCAGCGTGACTGATACCAGCGATTGGCGAGGAGGTCCTGTTGCGTTGCCGTTACCAATGGAAGCGGTCCGCAGAGCAAATGGGGGCAGGGGCTGTCCACCTGGGCTGAGTCTGGGGCTGTTCTGAAATCCGCAAGCATCATGAGTCTGGCTTTTGGTATGGGACAAAAAGCAGGAGGACCAACAGGAACCCAGTGGGAGAGGTTTTCATAGGGCCAGGTACCTGGGCATTGCGGCCAAGAGGTCTAGGTGATCATGAGTGAGTATTACAGCCTACAAATACATTATACTCCTGGATGGTGGATGAAGGAGACATTGGCTGGACTGGCATACCAGGTATTTATTGTGAACCCCTCCTCAGTAAAGCAAAATTTATCTACCCCCTGTAGAACCGGCAGACATCTTTTGCAGATAACACTGTACAGCAAAGTACAACATACACACTGTAATTCATTCATTTCCCAAAATATTTCTGGAGATTAGGTTGCTGAGCAGTGGACCACAGACATGACCTACACCTTTACCATTTTGAGGTAAATATGCATTCGAGGAATGTGATGCACTGTCTGCATAACAACTTTTCCCAGTCCATCGATCTTGGCTTGGGGCATCGTCAGGGTCTGAACCGCCGTGTACCGCAACCGTCATCAAGAACTTTATACTGTGGGATTTTCTGGCGCTGCCAGCGATCGGTGGTTTCCTGTGCTGTAAAAGAACCGTGATTCTATTACAAGAAAAGGAAAATCGAAAACCCACACTAACCCACCATATTTTAAATCTACGAAGAAATGTGTCCGGCGTTTCCGCATTTGTAGGCCTATAATTTCAATTGATTCTAGTTATTATCCGAAGACGGACACGTGAACTGCTTCGTAAATGACATTTTGTAAATGTAACATGACGCGAAATGCTTAAAGTTCATTCGCAGTCAGGAATGTAATTTGAAAAAAGTATTTAAAGAAACATGCGATGCACGCCAAACTAAATAAAGCGGAGACACCCCGCCTGCCATGACGAACCTAATAAAGTAATATAAACCATGACCTCGACGAACAAGGCAGACCAAAAGCGAATAAATCAGAAATACCCAATGTGCACGTCGATCCATAAAGGGGGGGGGGGGGGTATTGAACGAACTATCGATCTGTTTTTCCACTTTCATCCGTATTTGTTCTACTTAAGCGTAACAAATGGAGCAAAGCACGGCAACAAGCGGCTTTTTATGCGGCGACAACATAATACAATACTGATGACGATTAGGTGTAGACATTAAGTCCGATACAACACGGGAGCGACGCCCCTGAGATCACGTGCCACACGGCCTTTTACCCACTGTTAACGTCGATTCGACACTTAACACCAAACAGCAACTCTGCCGTTTACCCCCAAAAATCTGTACAAGCGCCACTATCAGTCAAAATAAATCTAACGTCTCGTATTCTATTAAATGCAATTGTATTTTAAAGCACTATTTTTATATATGGATTAGCGTAAATTGTGCTGATTAGGTGTAATCAAAGAAGATTCAGCGCAGTCTACTGCTCTGATTCCGCAGCATAACACTGACTGCACCGTTTATTAAAGCTGAAACGCCGGATTATGCGCACGCGCGCGCGGTAGGATAAGCGCAGTTTGAAAGTCGCTGACTTGCACTTGGAATCGCTACCAGAAATATTTTTGCATATGGTGTGATAGCAGTGGGTTGGTGGGAAGGCCGTGCACTGTTCAAATCTGATCTCAGAATCAGAAATTTTTCAGCTTCATTCCACCCATCCATCCATCCTCAGACCACTTCTATTGATGAGAGTTTCATTAATTACATCAAGTTACATCATAGAGTTTTGGCACATTAAATTGTATGTGGAAAGGTTTGTACAAATGACACGTATGTATGCATTCACAAATGGTCATACATTATATTTATTTATTTTTATTTTTGCTTTAGTATATATGCTGTATTTTGGAATGCAGCACTTGTATGTATATAACTTCTACACAGTATATTCAGGTTTTGGTAAGTATGTTCTGTCTTCTGTAATGCTAGCACATTATATAGCTTATATACAGCATATGTAAGTTTTAGCATACATTCTGTCTTCTGGAATGGCCTGTGTAGGGTTTCCCTGACTCAGGTCCTTTGCTCAGTGACACAGGTACTGCATGTGCTGGATAAGAGCTTATGGGAAACGCAGGGAAGTGCATAGGTACTAAACTAATATGGGGGAATTAAGCAGGTTAGAGTCAGAGAGTGTGTGTGTTTGGGATTTGCAGTGACATGCAGTGATTGAGTGTCGTTATATTTGGTACATGAGCGTGGGGGCGGTATGTGGCTCAGCGAGTTGGTATGAAACTCCCGTTGCTCCAGTGACTGTCTGACCTGCTTCCTTAAAAATATACATCAAGTTATCCAAAGCATCTGCTAAATAAATTTAAAAAATGCGCAATGGCAATAAATATAAATATTTATTCACAGATAAAAGGTTTTGCTTAGCTGGCTGCTGTCAGATTTTCAAATTCAGACAAGTCTGTACGTGCATTTACATGTGTGCAAGAGCTTTAGTACCTTGTAGATCTACCCCAACGCTTCTGATGTAGCTAATTTTAGGTTTATAATGGGATAGAATACATAGATTTGCCATAAGATTTCTTGCCTGAGTGTGAGTCTGAAAGAGCGTCACGCAAGACGCGTGAGAGTTGGCAACCCAGCATATATATATATATATATATATGTGTGTGTGTGTGTGTATCAAATAGTAAACAGTGTTTATTTACATCTGGTGTTGAGTTGCTGGTCCTGCTATAAATCAGTAGTATTGCTCCTTACATGTCCTCATAAATGTATTTTTAAGTATGAATGATTTACAGCATGTTTCATATCTCGCAGTGTGTTACGAGGCATTCTCATCAGCTGGTCCACGGGATGCTTCCCACTTCTTTGGCAACGGAGGACCCGGCACGGAGGCTGACAGATTCTGGGGTCCGTTCCCACATCTGGCTCCTTCCGACTGCTGGCCGTCGCAGAGCGCAACATCTGCTTTTCGCTCTGGGCTGTTGTGCTGCTTTGGTTTGTCAATCCGGCGCTTTAAGCCTTGACAGCGGTTTTGCGGTTAAGTCATTCTGCATGTACGCAAAGGCCTGCCGGAAGATTCCACCCGGCCCAGCCCGCCTTTGGGAATCTCTGGTATGTCCCTGAGCCTGGAGATAGGCGTCCCTGATAAGGTAATTAACTGGCAGCCTAATGACATCAACATCTGCTGATTGGGAGGCGTAAATAATCCGGGGTGGGAGGGGGCAGGATTAAGAGTGGGGCCAGATGCAGAATCTTTGGCCCTGACTCCAGCGCACACGGTAGCTCTAAATAAACATTCAGCTTTTATAAACCAGCCCCCCCAGCCAGATCTGATGTAGCCCGGCGGACTGACTGGGGGCTGCGTCTCCTTCAGCACTTGCCGGCTCCCCCCTGATCCCACCATCGCAGAGTAGCTACGCTGAAATCGCCCACGGCTCACCTGGATCTTCTCTGTGGTGCCCAGATCTGTCACATCATAGGAAGCCGTTTTGAACCCAGACCGGAAGTACCAACAGGTGGACCACATACAGGGTGACGTCAGGTGAGTTCATAAATAAACATGGTAACACTTTACTTAAAGCAGTCATGTATAATGCATTAAGATACCTTCATGATGTATTATGAAGCTCATTTATAATGCACTATAAATACATTCATAATGCAGTACAAAGCATCCTTAATTCTTATACTGACCATTATAATGCACTATGAAGGTATCTATAGTGCATTATAGATGATAGCTTCATAGAGCATTCATAATATTTAACATGGCTATAACGTGTTATGCCTTTTTATAAATAGCTATAGCCATGTTTATAATACTTTATGAACGTATTATAATGCATTATGAAGGTATCTATAAAGCATTACGATGACTGCTTTAAGTGTTACCAAATTGAAATGAACCAAAATTAACTTTATGAATAAACAGAAGATGAAGTGTGCGTGGTCTCATAGACATTATCAGGGTTTTGTTTCCCATTGTAGGATGTATTGGATTTATTAAGGTATTTCTCATCATTTAATGAGGACAAGGTCAAACTGAAGGTCAGTCGCCGTTTTTAATGGTCTGGGTGGAGTTTACTCACCTTCTCTGGGATTTTAGTGCCAGTTTCTGTGGGGTGGGGGCCGCCGATGCATTACAGACAGACAGAGCTCACTACACCCTGTGTAGTGGCACATGTAGCCACGACCCCCCCTCCAACAGGCAGGCCCGGCACACTGGCACACACAGATCCTCACTCCATAAGCACAAGTTTGGGCTCAAAACAAGGAATCATTCGTTAGGGTAGTTTTTGCCATCAAAACTCACAGGTCTTCCTTTCAGATGGGATGGGGTTCCTTTTGGCCCCAAAGGTTTTGTGTGCTCAGCGGCCCATGACCTGCTGATGTATGGAGAACGGGTTCGAGAGGACGCTATCGTCGTCTGTCTCGCACCACGCCGGACAGTGCGGCCCCTGGCCTGATTAGTAGCATAAACAAACATAGCACAATGCTACACGTCATTAGCTAGAAAGACGTGTTAATCAACAAGAACCCAGTTCAGGGTGCAGAACCAGGATTTAGCTACGTCACTCTAGCTCAAAAACTGTGATTCTGCCTGGTGGTCCACCCCCAGCACCAACCAGGACCTTCTGTACGCAAAAGTCACACAAAGCCGCCCACCCTTCAGCCTTAATGTGGATGACAGCAATTACGCTAAAAGGGCACCCTGGACATCAAATCAATGGCGGGGGGGTGGGATGGGGGGGGCCTTCCACCTTTTGTTATGATTTAAATCCAGCACCTGGCGTGCTCAATGGTGTCCTTGTACGCGTCATTTGCATTCAAAGGCCCGTTCCTGGTATTGTCCACCAGCGTTGACAAATTGTGGATTACACGTCCATTTGCTAATTGAGGGGACGAGGCGGCCAGACCGGGGGGAGATTACATGAGGTCTGGGGCGCAGGGCAGACACTTAATACGCCTCATGGCCACCTTGCCCCCACCCTCCCTCCACTTAATTCTTAAATTGGCGTCAGGGCTTGCTCTATTCTCTAACAAGGCGTGCTTAAAGGGGGCTTTATGAGAAGGGAAGGAGCAGCACTACGCAATGTCTGAGGTTCTGCCGGGGGCTCATGCTAACAGGCCTGCTGCGGCTACACTACCTAGGACTCTGTAGGGGAGAGCCGGCGCTGCTCTTGCCCTGTGACTGAATGCAGGTAGCAAACGTCTCTAGTAAACATTGTCTTGTGTCACTTCTAACAATGAAGAGCCTCTAAACATTGAATCATGTATGATTTATGGCATGATTGGCACAGGCACAGCCAGGCCAGCCTTTGGGGTCCTCAGAAATATGTCCTAGTGATTCCTTTTTGCTTTAGCCTATAGGTTTCCTGTCTAGGTCATTTGGGTGCGTATATTTTTAACTGTATTTTAATTTGTTATTTCTGTAAACATTTATATTGTACAGCTGTAGATTCCATGTGAGAATCGCAGTTCAAAGATAAACAAAGCTGACCCGAGCCGAAAATGAGCGGATCCAGTATCTCAGACGCCTCGACCCCTGCCCTCCTTGATCCCATGAACCACGCCCTATTCCGGAAACACGGACCCGCTTGCTCACCGCTGGCGCTGCAGCTGTAGCGGAAGCAAGGACATGCTAATCCTGGCGGGGTTTGTTAAAACTTCCAGAGGAGACAAAATCCCCATAGGGCAGCAGCAGATCATCCAGCCCCTCAGAGTTACACAGAAAAGTGGCTTTTCAGCCCTTGGGGGGTGTTATTAAAGGGGAAGTTTCTAACGTTCAGGGAAAATAATAATGTTCACAACTACTTAGAGCCATTAAGATGCTGGTAAATCATCCATCTGTTGCTGAGGCACTTACCCTAACACACTAAAAATAAATTTATCCTTCATAAATAAAAAAGTAAAAATAGCATCTAGCTTTCAGTAGACTATCAGCAACAGAGGGTGGAACCCAACTGTACTGGGAAACTCTCTGTGCAAAGCAAAACCAGGTTTTCATGGTGATGAACACCTCTACTTGAGTGGGTTCATGTCCTCAGATGCCTGATGAGAAAATTGTGATGGTGAGGAGATAAAAGAAGTCACATAGCTAGCTCCCAGACGGGACTTGTCTGAGGTCATTGACCCTGAGTTGGCGCCGTCTACATAAGCGAGCTTCATATCCACTGCATGATGTCTCTGACAAGTGTTAGAAGTGCTCAGATTTATCCCAGGTAATAATGCAGACATATTTCTCGTGCCATTCAGTTTAAGCAGTGATACTTTGTGTGTCAGAGATATGTCTGCGTTTGTCATTATGCTGGAATTTAACTCTTTGTACACTGAATTATAGCAATCATTGATGCTTGACTGGCATCCCATGCAGGGTGTGCCCCTCCCTTATGCCCTGTGCTGTTTGGGATAGGCTCCAGCCCCCCAATGTGACACTGACCAGGATAAGCAGGTAAGACTGATGGATTAATACTCAGTAACAAGATACACGTTGTGTGGCCCTAAATCATTCTGAAGATTGCTGTTTGCTGTTGATCTTCAGGAGCATAAAGGTGGAACCAGTCAGGCCTCTGAAGCACTTTAGGAGCTGAGCTCCAGGGGCATCACTACGGCTGGTTATCCAACTGGGGGGGGGGGGGGGGGGGGGGGGGGGGGGGGGGGGGGGGGGGGGGGGGGGGGGGGGGGGGGGGGGGGGGG
>JAODKC010000082.1:11389094-11408535 GCA_026777985.1 Mormyrops attenuatus
CCCCCAAAAAAATAAATTCTCATTTATTATCAGATTCCCCCAGAATAAAGGCTTAGCCCCCCTTTTCATAAATCTCCAGTGATGCCCTTGCTCTACATTTTATGGATTCTGCTTGTGAATTTTCCACTTTATCAGGAAGTCAAATTGTGGACATTTTCCAGAGTTGTGTGACATCTTGGTACTGTATGGGTGTTTCTGTCTGTCAGTCTGTGTGTGTGTGTGTGTCTGTGTAAGTTTCTGTAACTACTTGTCTGGTTCATGGAGGTCCGGAGCCTATGGGCTCAAGGCAGAGAACAACTCAGGATGGGGCACCAACCCATTGCAGGGCACACTCACGCACCATTGTCACACACTCACACACACACCTATGGCCAGTTTGGTAGCACCAATTAACCTCAGAATGTTTTTTTTACTGTGGGAGGGAAACCAGAGTACCTGTAGGAACCTCCACAATGACATGGGGAACACTTGAACCCAACTTGAACCCTGATCCCAGAGGAATGTGAGGTATATACATACATACACACAAACACACACACATACACACACACACGCACATATATCTTTAATGTACTTATTTATTCAGTATTTACCTGTCTGTCTGCCTGTGTATGATCTATAGTAGTTAGGTTGGAAACCTGCTGATTGGCCATCTCATGTCCTCCACCCTCCATGGAGCCATTCAGAGGCAGTCGTGTGAAATATGTGCGCCGCGTTTGCAGAAGCCTGATTCGCCACGTGCCCCCAAACCCCGCCCTATCTGTAACAGAACCTTCATTATAGAGCGCCCAGCCGATAATCCCAGCTGCCTCAGCACGTTTCCGCTGACTTACCGGGGTCCTGACTCCCAGTGCGTAAATGGGCCGAGAAAACGGGCAGGGTTAATGATGAGTGCGACCCCACGTCCCCCTCAACGTCCAAGCGGGAGTGGAAATAAACCTCCCCCGATAAAAGACCAACTTATTTACATTTAGAGTGAATTCTTAACTCCTAATTACCCCAAATGCTGTCAGCCGTCACCTCGGAAATCTACAATGTCCAACGGAGGATTTTAAATGACTCATTCATTCAGACCTCATTTTCAGACACTATCCCCGTTATTCACTTCCGGTGAAAACGATGGTAATTTACTTATTGGTATAAAATGTTATGTGCATATTTGTCTCAAATCATACCAGGAGGTCCTACTGTCATGTGTTGGTGCTAGATTCGCCTGAACTGCTTCACTACAAATAGCATGCCTTAGTATCCAACTTAAAATTATAGGCTGCGTAAGTCACCTTGAACATAATAGACTTACTAGAGCAAACAACCAGCTGCAGACCTGGCCTACTTTTAAAGCACTTATCATAATTAGCTTTTTACAAAAAGCCACTTTGCGCTGTTTGTTTTCATTTCAGTCCATGTGTCCGATGCAGGAGGATAATAACGATCAAAAACAATCGGGTATCTATCCGATTTAAAGCGACTTCAAAGGGGCAGGCAGCAATTGAAATGAAGTCAACTGTGACCATTCCTTCCATGTCAAATTAAAGATGAAATTAAATGAATTCAAATGAATGAAACTGAGCACAAAAATGTAGGCAGCATGTGTAATGATTTCTGCATTTTTGCTGAATTGTTTGTGTTTCAGAGCCTGATGTCAAAGTTAAAGAAAGTTTATTTTATATCCGACCCTACAAACGTGGTTTACCTGAAAACACAAATAATATGTTGAATTAGATGGCAGTTTTCTTAAACACTGCTTGCATGGCTTTATCCACCCCCAAATATTGCGATTATTACATTTAAAATTATACTCAGGGCTCTCAAGTTTCAACAAAAGTTTGGAGTGAAATTACGTGTGTTCCGGGCGGAGCGTGTGTCTCACGGTCACTGCATGAGACTAGAGAGTCCTGATTATACTTAACGCTCTGCCATTGTTCACAAAATCGTCCGGAATGTTTTCCCTCTGGACTTCCATGTCTGATGGGCTGACAGTGAGCATGAAACAGTAGCAGCTCAGTGGGTAAACTTGTCACAGCAGAAACTCAGGGTTGTGGGTTCACATTCATTCCTGTCTCTTCCCCTTGTGGAGTTTTCACAGTCCCCTGTTCTGACACATGCTTCCTCCCACAACCCAAATATATGTTGCTATGCTAAGCGGCTAACCTCCTCTGGTATGTGACTGTGACCCTGACTGGATGAGTAGGTGCTGAAAAGACTCGCCTGGAAGAGAGAGACGTCACATTTAAGGGCGGGGCCATTATCTGCCATCCAAAACTCTGACACATCACGCATGAGGGAAGTGTGGCTTTCAAACTGGAGGCATCTTCCAACATTTGGTTATATGTATTTTATTTGACAGACATTTGCAACATGAGGCAGATAGTACATTACAAACATATGGCTGTCAAGAAGTCAAAAAGGCTTAAGTGTGGATAGATAGATAGATAGAAAATCATTGCGCTAGATTGACATATTGTCATAAGACAAGAATACTGTTAAAAATACAGTGTTTAACTGTATTTTTTAACTGTATTTTTCTTTCTTAGGTCTTATGTCCATGTTTCAAAAAGTCACGTTTAATTCTTACGTATATATATTCTATTTATTGCTGTTTCTTCATCTACGACCCATGAGATCAAAATCTTATCTCAGTGTATGACCCATAAATCGTATAGCTGAAGATGACAATATAGATGCCTTGACTTTTGACATCCCATAAATGACCAGTAACAAGTGTAAGCAGTAAGGAGCAAGAGCTACACAGTATCTTTCAAAGCAAGAACCCAGTATGACAAATAATCAAATATGGAGACAAACTGTAACCCTGAGAGCCTTCAGGCAACGTGCAGTGGTGTAGGCTAGTGAATTTAGAATTTAATGATTAATTATCATTGTTGACACACCACAGCACACAACAATGAAATATGTCCTTTACCTTTAACCCATATGTGACATCATGACATAGCAGGGGGCAGCTAATTCAGCACCCGGGGAGCAGTGCTTGGGAGTGGTATCTTGCTGGTCAGGGATTCGAACATACAATCTTTCAATTACAATTGCGCGTCCCTAACCATTTAGCCGCCACTGCCCACGAACGGTGGGCAGTGGGTGGGTCTTGAGCAAACATAGCATTTCAGTCACTGGGCATATCCTGAAATTAGCCACAATCATATTTTGACCTCTCTTGGTTTATGATGGTTTTTACCTTGTTAGTGAATATGCTCAACCTGTTTTGATTAAGCTAGTACCATGGGTCTGAGCCCAAGCCTCAGTGATGCCAATTAAGACCTGGCACTGGCCCAAAGCCTGTACATCCCACACAGAGTGTATCAAATCAAAACAAACTGCTCAGCAGAACCTGTACCTGATCCATGGGAACCCAAACGGTGCCACTTTACAATAAGGCTACCCATATAAAGAGTTTATGAATAGTTTATAATCTGGTTATTAATTAGGGTGTAACACATTGTAAATTATTAATAGACAATTTTCCTTTTATTAATGAGTTACTACCATTTACAAGCGGCAAAGGGAGCCTTATTGTAAAGTGGTACCCCCAAACAACTACATTTCATTTGCCAGTGTTCTCCTTTAAAAGTTTTGCATTAAAACGCCCCTAAACTAACAGACACCGATAATAAAACCTTTCGCAAAGGAAATAATAATTTGAAACAGCGAGACTATTACGGAAACACAAACATTGACATTGTCTCTTATTGTCAAAGTTCCTGACATGATCTTCTTGAGAACAACACAGATAAATATGCAATTGTCAATAATGTTAACCTATTTTACCTTAATCTAAATATTAAATATAATGGAAGGATCATCTCCACTATTATCATCTCAATCTCATGGAGGGATGAGGAAGTGAGTGAGTATACCCACTCCTAATTCTGCAGAAGATAACCAGCAGAATGCATTGTGGGAATACGGCACCTTTGTGTGCTTTTGTGTCCCCATGGATGGAACAGCTTGACTGGAATATTTTTCACATTCCTGAGTAGCTTACCATTTCGGTCAGTTTCTTTTTGACAATAGCCAAAGAACTAAGAAAAAAAACCTTGTTTGACTTTGTCGGATAACAAATTTAATAAACATATGAACATGTGTGTTTTTTTTTGTGAAGAAATCACCATTGGTACATTCTGGTTGTCGTCTCGGTTACCTTCCCTTGTGTTTGACTTGTGAATTAGTCACCATTCGTGAGGATGCTCTTTTACACGTTTTGGAATTTTTCCGACTATATTGTGTGTCCACTTTGTGTGGTCCATGCTGTGTGGTCCACATCTTCTGTCCCTGATGTGTGGTCTGTTTTGAGGATAAAGCAATTATTGTGTTGCCTATCCCTCAGCAGACTTCAGCCATTAAAACCAACCATAATATTTAAAAAGCCAAATTACATTCTCAGTGTTTTTTCATAAAAGTAACTTATCTGAGACATCATTCTGGTTGGTTGCATTAGTCTCCTCAGAAGATCATAAATTAACCAAAATTGCTCCCACTGATGAGACCAGAACGGAAGAGGGCAAGCAGAGGTTGAGACTAGATCTAAAAATGGGGTAAATGGCTAACCTTTTCGTTAGAAGATTAACATTTTCAGTAACTTTACAGACCAATCAGCTTCCGCTAAATTCAGTTCCACTAATTATACACTGTAAACATTTTTTCACAGGTAAAGTAAATAAAGTTTAATGGTCAAAAACATTTCTAAACCCTAAATCACACATATTTGTTCTGGTCTGTTGTTGGCATGTCTGCAACAGTCTTTCTGGCGCGCCATTGGCTGGCTACATGTAAACACAAGATGTGATTAGTCGGTAACTTGTCGTATTTAAAGTAGTCTGGGCTGAATGTAAGTGAATAAAGATAAAGTCTATTTATACAGGGGTACCCTGAAGTAAGTGGAGAATGTGGGGCCTGTACAACAAAGCTGGATTTCTTACTTAGCCGGATAACTTGTCAGATTTAAGGTAACTTACTTTAAATGGACTTTATCTTTGTTAATTTACATTTAGCACAGACTACCTTAAATATGACAAGTTATCTGGACACTCTACAGAATCCAACTATCCCCAACTGGGCAATTCCTAAATATCCCCAGGTAATCACTCCAGCCCTGCGGAACTAAATTGCTAAACACGGTAGAATTTTAGCTCACTAGGTATGTGTTTAAGGGTTTCAGAGCCCAAACCAAACCGAGGCTAAATTCATGTAGTAAGAGTTAGCGGTTAGTGGTTATCGCTAGCTTCCGCTAAGTTTTTTTATTCGTTTAGCGTTAATGAATTGAACTTAGCAGATTGGCAGTTACGTAGGTAACGTTAGCTGTGTCCAAAACTGATCCCATCATAGTCTTTGGTCTGTTTTTGTGATCTGTTTTCAATATTAGAATTAAAATATAATAACAACAACAAGAATAATAATAATAATAATGACAGGCTGCAGCCCCCCACCACCCACTGTGTATGAGTGTATGGAGTTTGCAGCTCGCTAGTGAAATCTTAATCCACTACAGCCCATGGAAATTATTCACATATATTCATGATTTTATGAAACGAGTTGTCCAAAGTGGCTTGTATATGCTGAAACGATGACTCATTACATGTGAGGATTATTCCCCATTCACCAAAGGCAGAGGGTAACTGGACCCTTCTGGAAAATTCCAAGGTCCAAATGATGCATCAGCCTTTCCCAGACTGCACTGCAGCGTGGACAGTCTAAAGTGGGATACTCCGTAGGCACTGAGTAACTCCTAGATTATAGCCCTTCGTCTGTAATTAACCGATTTCAGCTCTGAATGTTTGGGTCTTCCGTTACAGCAGTTGGCCGGACCCAAACAAACCAACAGAACCCATCTCTGCATGTTTCCTGAAATGAAAATAACTGCGTGGCCACAGTGCTCCATTTCAGTTGCACAGAACCATAGATCTCATTTCTGGGTCCTTGTTTATCCTGGAATTATGTTCCTGTCTGTGAACCTTTATTATTAGTGTTAAGGACTGTTGATGTGGACTCTTGGTGACCATGCAGAAGACACAATGTCCTGTCTCCTGTTGGAGTCTTCAGCCATCCCAATGGCATATCCACTGTTGAGATGATTGAGTGTCCATCCTACTGCCGAGGACTACTCTTTCTCGTTCACCTTCAACTTTTCCAAGAATTTCAGTCCTCTCCAATGCAGCGTTTACTTGGCATGAAAACCTCAGCAATTAATCTTCCGGGTTGCACTGAGGTCAGCTGCGAGGGAGCACGAAAACTGTCTTTACGCGGCCCTTACTATCGATTTATTAATACCGTTTTTATATTCAGCGCTTACAAGGTAAATACCCTCACCCCAATATTATATTTTCACAGAGCCGAGAAGAACTGCTGAAAGGGCATTAATTTCCGGAACTTAGTCCATAAACAGATGTTCAGATGAAACCGTTCAGAGGAGAAGGCTGAACAGCCCAAAAGCAACCGAGACCAACAGGTCTCCACATGCTGAAAGAATGCGGCATTAAAACGAACATCCGATCTGACTACCGAAAACTTCTGATGTGCACAGAGATTTTGAGCAGAGTGAAATTTTTGGGACCTGAGGGGAATTTTTTTTACCTTCTTTTGTAGTGTTTGCTTTATCGTTAGAGAAAATGCATGTGTGTCTTTGGGCTTTTCCAGCATCAGTCTTATATCCAACTGGTGCAACTGGCCAGCATTGTTTGCACAGAACATACTACTTATTAGTCACAACAGAATAAACACAAATTCAATCAGGGTACATCCGCTATTACAACAGAGGCTAAAGAAGTCGGACAGGAAGATGTTAAACTGAGATGTGATCTCGGAGCGATGCAGATGTTACTGGGGTGGTGGGAAGCATAGCCCCCCAGGAGTGACGAGAGCGAGTCCACGAGAAGGTTGTTTCTCCTGAAGGATCCGTCAGAAGTTTTGACAGGAGCAGTAAATCTCATTCATGGAAGCATTGGGATGTAGGAGAACAGAGTGGCAGGAAACCACTGCTCCCCTTCAAGGACCTCTGCTGGCCGGGGGGGCAGCCTGTTAGAAATATTAAACCTGATAGCAAATTAATTTTCCACAGCTGAGCCCTTTGATGAAGGGTAAACCTCCAAATAAATGCACTGAAATTTCTACACCGTCGAACACACGCATAAAATAGCCATTAAATGCAAAAAGCAGAGTCAAGAGTCATAATAATAGTCGAAGCTTAGCTTCAGCTTCGCAGAACCAAGAAGCTCCATTGGCTTTCGATATTTTTATATCCTCGGAAAACATCCTCAACATTGTTATTTCTGAGTAATAAACAATTAGAAAGAGATCTCCTGGATATTTTGTTTTACACAAAAACCACCTCTCACAACTATTGCTGTGGATTGCGTTTCCACTTCTCCGCCTGAAACAACACGGGTGTGACAGACAGATACGTGCACCTCCTGTCTGGTCACGCTAAGCGGACCGGGCACCCAAATCCTCACAGCGAGCCAATTTCACAGCCGTGTGAGACGCCGGCCGTGTACCGTGACGCTCTGATCTGCCGGACGCTCGGGAACAGGTGTGCGATGAAGCTAAACCAATGTTTACCTCCCGGGGTCCACCCTGATGTGCGATTCTTCCCATGGGCACGAAAAAGGCCTCAGCTCGACCCTTAATATCCCACATTCTTAAATCGTCTTCACAGTGAATTAAAAAGCCTATTAACTATAATTTAAAACAGCCTGAATCAGACAAACGTTCCTGCTTTGTGAAGCCACCTTCTGCCAGCTTAAGCGAGAGGTTAAGTAGAGATTAAGAAAAACCGCCCATTCCATTGGAAGGTCCCCGGTTTAATTTAGTTCCATTCAGTTTCATTAAATATATCAGATAATATTTTATAAAGGACCAACATTGTTATTTCAGGACACTTCACATGACATGAAGTTAATCAGCTAAACGTAGCGACAAATTACATGCAGCCAGTGGCAATTAATTAATGTCATCCAGTTTTAGATTGGAGGTGTAAGGGCAGCATTTTAGAGAAAAACTCGCATAGTCTGAGGTCCAGGAGGGGAAAAAAAGAGAAGCTGGCTGGCCCCACCCTCATGGGAACACCAACCTCATAGAGCTAACAGGAATTCCCAGCAGGGTCACAGCATATTCACAAAACACAAGTGAGTAGTGAAAGTGTAAGTGAAAACTAGTCAAGCACAAGTCTCTGAATATTAAAGCCTCACTCTGTACGTATGAAGCATTTCAGAGCTATTAACCAGTTTGTCTTACATCTTTTACAGTTAATTTAGCAGATACTTTTATCCAAAGCCACGTAGAACTGAGGAAGCCCGGTCAGACAGTCCCTGCTCCAGTTGGGGTTAAGGGTCATAGTCAAGGTCCCGACAGGGAAATCAGTCTGACAGCTATAGGACGCAAACCAACAACTTTCTGGTCATAGGCACAGCATCCTAACCTGCTGAGCCACACACCACTAACTTGATTAGGTAGATGCTTTTATGTTAGATTTTGTGAGTCTATTTATTAACAGAAAGCCAAGAATATAGTGGGTAAAGAACTAGAAATGGACGGAGGGTTTATGATTCATTTACGAAACTCTGTGGAAAGACCCTGAACACGAAAGCTACTCTGTTTGGCCCCTGCTGTTCCAGCACACCTTCCGATGATGTCACATCCTGTCAGCCAACCCTGCTGTAGACCGTAGCCCGCAAAGTTATCTAAAAACAACTCTGTATTGGATGAGGAGGAATTTACAGGTTGCACGCTCACTGGACTTCCTGTGCCTCTCGGCACTAGCTTCCCCAAGCTAGCCTCTGTCCCCTCCTCTCACACAGGAGGCCCCCGGAGCTGGGGGCCTACCGTGGCTTCAGGCGACTCTAAGTAAACAGCTTTGTCCTGCGTACCAATCCGCTGCATCCGTCTCAGAGGAAAGGGAGGGTGTTGACTTTGGCCCTCGCTTCCATTTTTACCGGTAAAGTCAGCCTTTTCCAGACCAGTTGGCTCTGAAAGCCACACGGCTGCTCGGAAGAGGGGAGAGGGAGGGGGGAATGTCATGTCTGGGGTGAGGCGTTCTATGAGCGCCGATCCAAGCGATGTTTGCGGCCAGCTGCTGGAGCGTTTTACGAGCGGCCGCCATCGTCCTCGGCCCCTGTCCGCTCGGCGATGCCGTCAGGGACACCCAGCAGACATCTCATCGAGACGGCAGTTTCCTAAACGGTTTTACCCACGGCGAAAAGAGCATGAAAATAGACAGAGGGACATTTTTAGCTGTAAAAAGTCTTCGATAAAACACAAATGTTAAGTGCCTAAGTGTGGTGTGTGAAGAGTCAGCTCTTAGTCACGGCAGATGGAGGCGAACAGAAGCCTGAGCTCCGCAGTTATATACGTCCATCGCAAGCACAGCTGTCCGTCAATCCCATAAACTGCTAAAAAACACAGATTTAATTACTGCAGCTCCAAGAGGGGTGCAGGCGATAGAACGACGTCATTAACAAAAATATTTTTACAGGATGAACATTCTTCTCGAATTTTTCCTCATGTTTATTTGTTATAAACTCTACTAGGATACCAGGCAAACCAGATAATACATTTTCCTGCATAACTATTTTTTGTTTTAGCATCTTGTCTCTCTGTTTGAAAGGCAGCCAATGGGGCATTTAGTGTAATAATCCCGACCCAAGTATCTGCCGTTCTTTTCCCAGGGGGTGAACAGACGGGGAAATCTGAAAATAACACAGAGGCTCCTGTCGTTTTTGTCTGGGCTGAGGTACAAACTGTAGCAGAGGAGAGACAGGCTGGAATTAGCGTAAATTTTGTTTGAACGATGGAGTTGGGGAATTACGCTGTTCGCCACCAGGGCGGCGCTTGCTCCTTCCGGCCCTGCTCCAGTTTTGCTTATACAATCTGGAAAAAGCCTTAAAACTTAGAAGAAAGCAACATAAACAAACCATAAATTCACCTGCCGTGTGCTTCTGTTTCCATACTGGAGGATGAAATAAATCTCTACTTTCAGTAAACTGCAGAAGTGCATACACATGCATGCGATAATCACCCTGGTTTTTGAACGCCACGTAAAAGCAGCTCCAGGAATCTTAGCCCTGACAGTATCCTTGAAGTTATCTGGGAGGATGATAAACAATCTGGATATATGTTGCTCTGAATTCATTTTTTTCTGGCTTGGTTAAGGTTGGGAAAGAAATTATAGCAACCCTTAGTGACATACAAGAGGGTAGGATTTTACACCGTATCTAATTAACCAGCTCATTTGCATAAGCTTAAAGATTTCACAAGGGTACGGTTACCAGGCTTCTCCTGGGATCCCGACGAGTGACAAGTCCAAGTCCTTGAGCACTATGCTAGCACTGAAGTATTTGTTCCGTATAAATGGGTCTATAACAACAAATCACTCACTGTTTTTATTGCCAGTAAAAAGAACTATCCCATTGTGTCTCATATTCCCCCCTTTTCCCCTGGTAACATGCTCTTTTCAGGATTTGACAAGCTGAGGGCTCATGATGTCACCACCCAGATGCTGAATCGTATCCATTCCCTTATTCTTCGCCACTTGGCAGCTCTGTTTCAGCTCCGCCGGAAGTTTCCGGAAGCGAGATAACGTATCGATTGTGTCTGGTAGAGGGAGGAAATCACCTCAATCCAAACAAGGGGAATTCAAACAGGAGGATTCGTGCCACTTTCAGCCAATCGGGATCCAGTTTTAAAAATATTTACGCAAATATGTCAACAGCGGTGTGTCAGCAAAGCGTTTCGCAAAGAAAGACACGCACCTTAGCCCCGCGCTGGGGTCACCCATCGCATGTCGCGCTAGAAGCAGTGAGCCACTGGAGACATAACAGCAAATATTTATTTAATCTCGTTCCGTCTTGCTGTTTCTTCGTTCTCAGTGTTAGGGCGAAAGGCCTCACAGAAGCAAACGTTGATAAAAGACAAGTTCAAACAGTTTAACCCCTATCGCTCCACGCTCGGAGGAGCTGTGATTAAATGCTTCCCCTGGGTGGCTCCCCGTGCAGGTAGGCTGGCTCAGCCAAGCGTACAGAACACAAGCCTCTTTGTGGATAGTGCGAACCAGAGACGATGGGGGCTGGGGCTCGTTCTTTAAATCACTCCAGCAGCCCCACAAAACAGTAATGCCCTATTGGGCGACTTTGGATGGCACTGAACTGGCCCACAGAAATTTCAACTTGGGCAATCGTGGAAACGATGGTCTTTGCTTCTAAAAATAATCCAAAGCGGTAGGTAAAGCCCAACTGCTGGTTGGACATGGGCAGTGCAGGTGTGGGGGGGGGCGGGGGCCCAAGATTTTAGTTAAGGAAGCGCACCTGTGATCAGAGGGCAATGAGTTCAAACGAATCTTATGATGAACTCAAACGTTGAAGTTATGATGGTTTATGATACATTGCCTTGGCTGTTCTATGTCTTCAGGTTATGTGGTGAAATTTATACTATGTTTACATTTATTTTATTTTGCTGAAGCTTTTGTCCAAAACGACGTACAAATGAGGCCAAATAGCACATTACAAACATATGTGTTGTCAAACAAATGAACTAGGCATAAGTGTAGCTAGGCTGAGCTTCCAGTGAATGCCCAGATACAAGTATAAAACACCGTCATGTTTTACGCGTGATGAACTAACACACAGAGCGCTCCTTGTACTCTGCACGGTCTCGGAGGGATTCAGTCACTTGGGGGTCCCCGACACCTTATTGGAACGATGCCACCTGCAAAATTGCGTCAATGTTCCAGGTACCAGTGTGTTCCACGGGTCCCTTTGCTCGAGTGTCGAGCTGCAGATCGACCTGCTCGCGTGATTCTCTGCAGCTCTGTCTCACAGCCTCGGTGCCGGTGGACGCCCTCCCAGCTGGGCGGGGGACAGCTGCAGGGCTTGGCGGGGGCCGCTCCGTGTGGACCGCCGGCACGCTCACTGAGGTAATGGGGCGTCTCATCTAGGGGGCCGCGACCTCCTCTGGGTCTCGTGCTTAGCGGGGCGGGGGGTGGAGGCGAGCTGCGCTGGCTGTCGAGAGCGGCTTGACCGTGAAATTAAAGACCAACTGCGATCAGACACGCCAAACCCCCCTATCCTCCCCCCCGGAGCCCTGTGGACTCCATGCTGATTATCATGTTACCCTTGGCGTTTCCTGGCTGACAGATCACTAATCCTGATGCAACAGGTTTCTGTCGTGCCTTTCGATTGATTTTAGCTCCAAGCCAAACCTTTGCATTTATACGCTAACTAGCCTGCAACAATGCACCCGTGAGTCGCTACTTTTCCCAGGATCTCATACACCATGATGGCATCCGTGAGCCGTTCATGTGTAAGATTAGCGCATTAGTTAGTGTAGCTTAAGCCGCTTCTTGAGTGTTTTCTTGGCCAAGCACGAATGAACGATACTGAACATATTAATACATACATATTGTCTCCACTGCTAACCGTTTCTTTATGTTGCAGCTGTTTCTCCCTGCCCATTTCACTCCACCTAGCCCTAATCTTTTTCTGAACTGTAATCTATAGGAGAGCGGCTCATTTTCCAGGCTTCGTTTTCCAGCGGGATTCCTGGCCTTGAGCAGTTGAGCAATATCAAAAGGCTAATTAGTTCTCCCCCCTATTGGAGCTTTGCCATGTCATGTGACCTTATGTCATGTGACCTTTTCCTCTTTGGGGAGATTTGCAAATATTAAATGAAATATTAACTTAAGGTCCCCACCCTTCTGCACAAGCAGAAACACACACACACACACACACACATTTATTACAGTGGAGAATGCAATATGTTAAAATGGATAAAATTAGATGTGCTGTTATATCGCATTCAGCCAAGAATATTCTCAAGACTCAAATAAATCACCGTCCTGATATATTATATTTTAGGGTTCAAATGCTCTTTGCCTTTAGGGGATCAGTGCTGGGCTGATGGTTATACACCAGGACAACAGCGAAATAACAGTGAAACAGTGAAAACAATAGATTTAAAAAGCCGTTAAAGCTTAAAATGGTAAAACGATCTATGCGGGTTAATTGAAGCAAGCTGTCAAATTGCACTCAGCCAAAACATTTGGTGACAAAGAGAAAGACTCGGCGCAGAGCGGGACGTCAGCCGCTGTTCTCCGGCTCCTGGAGGCCGCCGCTCGCACAGTCGTCTCCTGCCGGCTACACACGCAAAGTTTCTCGTCGCATGAAGTTTCTCATTTCTAGATGTGTCGAGATACCTGGAGGAGAGATAAGCGAGGCTGCTAGAGGGATCTGCACAGATGTAGGAGAGATTGTGTATGGGGAAAAAATGTGAGATATGCAAGTAAAATCAGGATGTCTCATCTTAGCGATACAGCAGGTACATAAGGCAAGTCGTCGCACTCTCAGGAGTGATGTGTAAATCAACAGGTTAAGAAGCCATGTTATGGCTTCAAAACCTGGCATATTACTACTGGGTCCGTGAGCAAGACTCTTAATCCCAACCGCGCCAAGGCGCTTACTAAGCCTGGCCCCGCTAATAATGTTTTTTGTTTTATGAACGTTTACCAAATGTAACAATTAAGGTATGGAAACGTTCAAAGTGTCCAGTTGTCTTGATGCTCCCAGAACGTTATCCCACTACTACAACTACGAGTAATAATGCAGTAATAGCGGAAGGGTCTGGTGGAGCAGTGGATAACACTGTTGTTTTACAAGGTCACGGACCCAAGGCTGGGTGGTGTATTTGCAGTATACAAATAGAGCACTATTATAAAACTATATTTTTCCGACAACAATTGCATTAAAAGGATGCTGAGGTAATAATGTTATCATGCTGGCACTGACAGAACTTTTGTTTAAAATGTTAAACTTGGAAATGAAGTCCCATTGACATTACAGTAAGAACATTCTCTGCCAACTTTGAGAGGACCTTCACGTAATGTTGGCTAAAGTTCTGGGAATGTTCCCTGTTAGCTGAAGCTCCCGGATCCTCACCAGAACACCATTATGGACAAAACCATCAACAAAATAAAGGTGAATGAATGCTTTCAGTGAAGCATCCAGCTGGGACACAGGTAACAAACTTGTTAAACACTAAGCATCTACAGTAAAATTTCATAACTAAATATAACACAACAGTTGGACTTAGTAACCCAACTACAAGCGCAGTTTACAAGCCAGAAGCACAGCCTGGCCTTGAAGCAGCTCAGCCAATGATAAATTTAGCTGCCACAATCTCGGGGAGTTTGATTTATCCAATGTGCCGCATGCATGCTCTGTCGTATGTAATTTTTACTTAAGATGCCGTGGTGTTCATCCAAATGAATGAGAGGGGAATGCTGTAGTTTACGGCCGGCTCCAAGAGGTTCGTCTACAGAGCGGTTGGCAGAAAATCCGCGGTTTGGTTCTGCTGCCTGCCCGAGCTAGCTATTAGTTAGCGGTAGGGCACGCTATGTGCTAACGCTGTCGGTCAAGCAACCGCTACTGTGATTTCCACTCAGCTCAGATGATGAAGCGGATTCAACTGGCAGATTCGTGTAAAATGAGGAGCGGATACACACGGCGTCCTCATCTGGCCGTATGTAAGCAATTAAGTGAGAATATGAAAGGAAATCCTGCAAATCTCTTGGCCTTCTCCCCATGAAGTTCATTCTGAATAAATACTCTGCCTCGGTGTCTCCGAGGGACCTGTGAACAGACTAAGTGTTAATGATATAATTCTTGAGCTATTTTCATATGTAATTCTGCACTGTTCTTCTGCGGACCGCGGTTCGGTTCTGGCAGGGTAGTTGGCTCGCGAAGCGTGTCAGCTCGCGGTATGAGGCGGGAATGTACGTGCGCTGGGCCATGCTCCGAGACTCGACAGCGGGGCAGCTGCATTATAATGAGAGCAGGGAGATTTAATTACAAGACTTTCGGGGACAGACTTCAGCAGCTAAACAACAAAGAGCCCGTGTTTGGGAGGAAAAAAGTGGCAGAGTGTTACAGCTTTGACATTGTGTGGACTCGTGCGGTGTAGTCATACTGTGTTTTTAAGCACATGTAATGTCTATGTGTAATGTAAAAGAATCAGTCATCCACACCTAGCGACTTTCTTCACCATGTTTACTCTTTCAGAACAATGAAGTGGTTGAAGGTTTACAACGGACTGGCATCTCATCCAGGGTCTTTGGAGTTAGGCCCCTGCTCACAGTCACCCAGCACTAGATATGAAGTTAGCAAGCATGGATTGGTAGCTGGATAAATGAGAAGATAGATTAAACTTATTCAAAATGAGAAGATAGATTAAACTTATTCAAAATGAGAAGATAGATTAAACTTATTCAAAATTCATTTTTAAGAAAGATCACTATTTTCACTCTTTTTGTGAGTCTTACAAATGATTATGAAACTTTATATGCCAAATAAATAATATATGATATGTATAATATATATGATCAAAAAATTCACAAACTATACGCATATGAAATAAAAATAAAATAAATCAATCTAATACTAGTTTTTCTTTTCTGTGTTATTTCCTTTGCCCACGGAGGATTGTTGATCATTCAAAATGTAAATGCAAACGATGGCTGTTGGTGACCATTTAAGGGATTTCTGTAGAACAGTAAGTTCACACATTGCTGACTAGGTTTACTAGCTCTACTAGGCTTCCCTAAAGAGCTGCTCTCACCCGATGTGCGAACACGTCCGCTTTCCCCAATGAAGAAAATTTATATAAGCAAGCGGTTCAGGCTGTACATCTCGGGGTCGGTCGGCTGACTGGCGAGTCTGTGCCGGGGCTCACACTCCCCAAATCGGCTTCCACAGTCCCGCTGAAGGACACCGGTCGCATCTGGTGATCACGGAGCTTGCAGCCTGACAGCAACCATCCGAATTTATGCTCTAATTTGTTATTGTCATGCAATTGCAGTATGAAGATACCAGTGCCGAACTGAATTAAATGATAATTACAGTGCTGTGTTCACAGAGACGGACGAGACAAGATTAAAGCCATGTGCATTCCCCCGTGTCTCTGTTCGTATTGCTCCTGTTTGGATACCCTGCTTTGATAATCGGCTATTTTCACTTGATTTATCGACTTCAGTACTAAAACAGGCAGGTGGGGACTGGGTGTGAAATTTAAACAATAAGACACTAGATTGTACTCCATGAGTTGTCATATATTAATGAAAAATGCCAAAATGGTAATGGAGTTTTTCCTATTACAATTTACACAGGTTTTTTTTAAAAATCGATAACACTGCGTTTCCACTTATATTTAGGATGTCTGACACATGCTGCGCCCTTTGATTATGTAGATGATTCTCGGGATGAAAACGTTAGCACTTCTCAGTGCTAATTTTTGTCCACATTTCCATTAAGGCACTTAAACGTTTTCACAGCATTCTGTGCATTTCAATGCATGCATACGAGACCTCATAATCTAGGAAGCATTTTAACTTCCACAAAAACTGCGGATTGATTTATAATGCAATACTGAAGTCACTTTTTAAGGAGTCTAGCTTGGAGTACGTAACACTTGTTCTTAAACAACTGTGCCATTGGGGCGGTAAGATACAAGCAGAGGATGAAAATATATTCGTTGAAGACCCCATGGCAGTGTTTCCCAATCCAGTCCTCGAGGACCCACAGTCGGTCCATGTTTTTGCTCCCTCTCAGCTCCCTACCAGACAGTCCACATTTTTGCTCCCTCCCAGCTCTCGGTAGGAGCAAAAACGTGGACTGTCTGTGAGTCCCTGAGGACCAGACTGGGAAACACTGCCCTAAGGACAAGAAACATCAGGTTTTCTTTTTGTTATACAAACATAATTCTGGTTTCAGTGATGGATTGGCCCCCCATCCAGGATGTTGCCTTATGCTCTCTGCTTTCAGGCCTCCCCATGACCCTGAATGAGCTCTTCAGAGTTTGTTTAATATTTTAGTTTGTCATGAGGGGTGCAATTTCAGACTTCAGTCTTGACTGGTGGTAAAACATACGGCTTATGGAATAAACGCCATGCGGACTGATCGAGTTTCCCTGCGTGTACCGGCCTACAGAGATTTCCCAGCCTCCCTTCGCAGAGAGTGACATGCTGTTACACGCTCCGACAGGCAGACTGGTGACGGGGGGCTGTGTACGGTAACCGGGTCACTAGGCTCGGAACTGATGGTGTCACAGTATTGCGCTGACGTTCGGTATCCCTTTAACCCGGCCCAAGTTCTTGTCTCTTATCCAGATTTGCCCTGCAGAGTCAAATACGTGAAAACTAAATATAGAAGTAAGCTTTGCAGGGCCTGTTCTCTCCATGTTAGCGTGGGTAACCTCCTATAGTTCAAAAACAGCTAGGAGAGTTAGTGTCTCTAAAATTGCCTGTAGTATATGATTACGTGCTCTGCGATGGAAAGGCATCCCATTCCGGGTGTGTCCTGTGGTTCCCAGGATAGGATCCAGGCTTGCCGCACGGGATAGAAAATGGATTAATAATGATAATGTGCCGGATAAGTGGCTATGGAAAATTATGGATGGGTGGACGGACGGTGTACTTCTTTTTACTTGTAGTGATAACATTTTGGAAA
Source organism: Mormyrops attenuatus (assembly GCA_026777985.1). Lineage (NCBI taxonomy): Eukaryota > Metazoa > Chordata > Actinopteri > Osteoglossiformes > Mormyridae > Mormyrops > Mormyrops attenuatus. The sequence goes on from JAODKC010000082.1 coordinate 11,406,593, forward strand.
GGTTCCTGAATTTGTCTAGTGTTTATTAATGTGTGAACAGGCATTATATGGGTAATGGAATCATCGATCATATTGCACTGGACATATTTTGAAATGCTATACATACGGCATAATTGAAAATTATTTTTTTTTACAGATTTATGTAGCCTATAATTTACAATTACTCGGGAGAATTTCCAAGCAAAATGCCTTTAAGGGCAGACCCTATTTTTAAATTCTAGGATATCATACAAAATTTGGAGATTCTGATTTCAGTCAAGGCGGACTGACCTGGAATGTTATGATTTGATTCCAGAGGGGTAGATTATGGTCCTGCGTGAGAACACATACATATTGCATTTCGACTCTTAGGAAACGAATAAGGAAAGTTGTAACTGATCAATGTGCAATCACATAATAGATTGATATCCGAACTAGCTCATTATGATGGCAATGCAGAGCCATTGAAGTGATTTGTGCAGATTCCGGAACATGTTTCTGTGATAGTCATTTACAGGACCATTTGGAGAGATTTGGTATTTTGGTTACCCTGGATTCAGGGTTAGCGAATTTTTTTCCAGGACACAGATATCATGAAGTCAACGCAAAAGCTTCTGCAAACTTTCTGGAACCTTGACAAGATATGCAGGGGAGACCAAAATAAATAACCAGGGCCCCAGCTAAGCAGGTTTCACTCCAAAATGTCCTCTCGCCACTATATTCTTAATTTTCTTTAACCGCTGTTGCTAAGGTCAGTATTGTGCATTGGTTGAGTATAAGCAAGGGTGCAGATTATCATGTGGTTGGAGAAGAGGATTGGAGAAGAGGACTGCATGAGGTTCACAACACAGCAGCTGGACTGAATGTTATTCTTAAGTGCCGTCAAGGCTGTGCAGTATTTCAATCGCCAACTAAACTCATTATAATTTGCACATTGCCGAGACGCTACTTCATGGAGTTTGACGTGATTCGGAATGAATATTACTCCCGCTTACATGTGACTGGCAGTTCATTAAATGAAACTTGAATGAGTTTCCTTGAATTTTTAAATCAAGAGATATTCACAATAATTTACTTAAGATTGCTGTAAAAATAATATTTACACCGGACGAAATTATTAAGCGAAATTATTTCTGTACAGATATAGTAAGTAAAAAGGTATTACTCTTGAAAAGGTCTAGTTAGCGCTACGTTAATAATAATAATAGCCTGGTCAGATGAGAAGAGTTTTACCATAGTTACCGTAGCTGCGCTTTTTAAAATAGCACAATAGGGTTAAACTCGCGTTTTCCGCTGGCTGCAACTCATGCATGCTGGAAATTGGCATCGGGACATCTGGGATGTTTAATGACTTTGCCATATTAAAATTTATCCCCGGAAATATATCTATCGTGAAGGTGATTTGTGGAAGGACGATTGTTTGTTTGATTTTTGTTCCCCGGAGAAGGACGTGGTTTAGGTATCAAAAATTAACGTGGCTTAACCTTTATAACACTGCGATATTTTTGTAATATTAGCAACATGGACATTCGCAGCCATCGGTAAATGCCAGCGCTAAACGGTAAAGTAAGAACGTTCCAAAAGCATAAAATAGACATTAAAAAGTAAATTGCTGGAGAGTAAAAAAACTTCTACTGCTTCAGTAACGAAAAAATTATAGAATAATAATATGAATTGGTTAAGAGTGACACTGTAATCAAAATGGAAATAATAAACCAAATAAACATATTTATTATTAGAGAAACATGAACATTGCTGATTCAGGGTCATCATGACCATGGAGTCCATCCCAGGTAGCAGAGGGTATGAGGCAGGGGACACCCTGGGTAGGAAGTCAGACTAACACAGGGCACAAGCCAAGGACCCGCTAGGCAGGATGCCAGTCCATCACAGGACACAAGGCAGCGGGCACCCTGGATGGGATGCCAGTCTGTCACAGGACACAAGGCAGCGGACACCCTGGA
>JAODKC010000082.1:11408635-11444395 GCA_026777985.1 Mormyrops attenuatus
TGGGATGCCAGTCCATCACTGGACACACTGCAGGGGACACCATGGGCAGGATGCCATTCCATCACAGGACACAAGGCAGCGGACACCCTGGATGGGATGCCAGTCTGTCACAGGACACAAGGCGGCGGACATCCTGGATGGGATGCCAGTCCATCACTGGACACACTGCAGGGGACACCATGGGCAGGATGCCATTCCATCACAGGACACAAGGCGGCGGACACCCTGGATGGGATGCCAGTCTGTCACAGGACACAAGGCGGTGGACATCCTGGATGGGATGCCAGTCCATCACTGGACACACTGCAGGGGACACCATGGGCAGGATGCCACTCCATCACAGGACAAAGTGCAGGCGACACCCGGGGCGGGATGTCAGTCTGTCACAGGACACAGGGCAGGGGACACTGTGGGTGGGATGCCAGTCTGTGACAGGACATAGCGGAGGGGACACCCTGGATGGGATGTCAGTCCTTCACAGGACACAGGGCAGGGGACTCCCTGGATGGGATGTCAGTCCTTCACAGGACACAGGGCAGGGGAGACCGTGGGTGGAATGCCAGTACATCGCTGGGCAGAATCACACAATGAGGGCCATTAGAGACACACATTCAGCTAACCTCATGCTTTTGGACAAACATGGGAAGAACATGCAAACCCAACTCATAGGGAGCAGGACTCGAACCCGCAGCCCTGGAGGAGTGAGGCCATACTACTTCCTATGTCTTGAACTGAACAAGTAGTTCTGGAAGTTGTATGGAATTCTTCTTCTTCTTTTTCTTCTTCTTCTTCTTCTTATTATTATTAATATTATTATTAATGTATTAATTCATCTTGCATACCACTCATGCTATACAGGGTTGCGGGGTCCGTAGTCTATTATTATTATTTTCATTATTATTCCTTTATTTATTAAGCTTGTATACCATAGTCCATTATTATTATTATTATTATTATTATTATTATTATTTTTAGTAGTAGTAGTAGTAGTAGTATTTATTACATGCATTAAATATTTTTTTATTTATTTCATTCTATTGTCAAAATCGTAGTATATTCATACAATAATAATTCATTTCAAAATAAGGCTAAAACAATAAACTAATTTAGTGTGCGTTGCCCTCTGATGTTCAACCTTTGTGAGACCTTTGCATTAGTGGTTAATGTTCCGCAGACTTTTATTTAATGTATAGATATGTTGCTTTGGTAGTCTGAATTTCCATCTGTCTTTACAATAGCGGAATAAAAAAATACGGGACAAATGAAACCTTCTCCCTTTATTATCCTGTAGGGAAATTAGCCGCAGTTTTATCTTTCTCTCCAAAATTCTTTTTCACATCTGTTTTTTGTCATTTGGCAATCTGTCAGCATCCATAGTTTGACAGAAAAAAGTGGGACGTAAAGCCAGGCCCTTTCACAGCTTGCTGCATATTTCAGACTCTCCCTACTCTCCAGTACACCGTTTCCCTGTTCTTGCCATTTTTTTTTCATTAGCTGGGGGATGTTCATGAAAGGTGAGGCCTGAATGATGTCACAATCTGTTGCCGTGATACCAGCAGTCACAATGCACCTTCCAGCAACAACAGGCCATCGCAGCACGGCCCCCCCATTTTGATTTCTCAAGTCATCATGCAAACGGAGGAAATAACACCAGACAGTTCTGACTAAAGGCTGCATTACAGATTATGGCGCTACACATACATTACGCCCCCCCCCCATCCCAGCTGATTGATGGGTGGGGGAGGGGAGGGGAGGGGGTTCACCTGGCTCGTTTGATACGAAATGGCCGCGTCATTCCGGCATGATCGCCGAGAGTCCCATGGGGAGATTCCAGGCACGGAGAAAAGATGCAGAACTCTGACAACTTGAAGGGGAAGTGCTGTAAATCTCAGCCATGTTCCTGACAAAGATTTTGAGGATCAGAGGAGCACACTCAAAATGCCCACAGCCTTGTTCCTTTGTGGAGGAAAAGAGGATTCTGGGACAGTGAAGCAGTTACATTAAACCCTCCATTATCCCTTTCTGTTTGTAAGACAGGATTAGCCCTCTTTAGCTTTATATTCATTAAAAAATACACGCAGCTATAAATGATAAATCTTCATTTATATGTGCTGGTTCCTGACTGTCTGTACTGACATAATTACATCAACCTGATCCTAAAACTTAAGAACTTTAAGTAGGAAATTGACTGAATGGGTTGCTCTCGAATCTGTACCCTTTTTACTGTCTAATAAATTCTTATTGAGTATTAAGAGAACAATTGCTACCTGTTTAAACAGCACGGTCAATTTATAAGTCTTGACCAATTTTCCAAAGTAAACACCTCCCGAAAGCTTTACCGTAGCGTTTCCGGGAGGTTCGAAACCTCCACATGTCGGGTGACTTTAACTGTGAGGTAATCACACGGCCTGACAAAGTGTTCAGTATTTCCATTTAACGCGGCCATTTCCCTGCTGGCATAAAGAATAAACGGCGTACTGTGGACGGCACAGCAGACTGGCCCCTTTGCAGACCTACCGGTTGCTCTAGAGCTGTTAAAATCAGGCCCACAGCTGCAGCTTTCAGCCAAAGGCTTCGGTCCGGCTGACACTGGCCCGGATCCACCACGTTTAAATTTAACCATGAAACAGACCGTTACCTACGGCTCCTGTTGGCTGAGGAACCCTGTGCACTGAACATGTGACCATCAGACTAGATCAAGAGCCTCTCTGTGTCCTGCCTCTGATGCCTACGTGTGATTTTAAGAGTCCCTGTCCATGATTACATTTAGATTATACCCACCACAGATCATTAAAACCACAGAGTGGTTTTCACAGCTGCTAACTTATGTACACATCCATCCATCCATCATCCATCCATCCATCCATCCATCCATCCACTCATCCATCTTCTAACAACTTTTCCAGTAGAGGGTCACAGGTAACTTAAACATAGCAGTGGATATCCAATGTCTTACTGAACCCTCTTTGAAACGATAACTTCTACTGACGTCAAGGGAGGAATTAAAACAATTACCTTTTCAGACTTTTTTCACCTTCAGGAAGATTTTTTTATTCGACAATAATTCATTGAGAAACACATCGTGTTTGGGAATGAACTTACAGTGTGCTGGATGAGTTAACGTATCCCCCAATTAATAACTCATGGAAGCCCGCTTTGGCTCTGGTTGCCGGAGTAAATCTGTTTGGGGAGGTCCACATACCCTGTATGTTATGACCCAAGGCCAGCTCTGGGAGGCCTACCATCTTCCCAAGATAGAGCGTGTTTGGAACATGAATATGAAAGCATCCTCCACTTTTCCAGTACAGAGTCCAAAATCCACGACTCAGGTCTTCCTTAGGGCTTCAGCAAAGCTCTTCAGCTCAGTGGCTTCAGTGAACATTCGGCCGAATGAGGGCCAACAGAAAATATCCAACAATTCTGTAGACAAGAGTATGACAGTAAATTAAATTATGTCAATTGAGGTTTAAAACTAATGAGTGCTGCTTAACTTCTTCTTTGGTTGAATATCCAAATTAACTTAGTTCATCTTTAGAACAATGTTTCCCAATCCGGTGTTCAGTGATCCACAGCCGGTCCACGTTTTAGCTCCCTCCAAGTTCCCTGCCAGACAGTCCACATTTTTTTCTCCCTAGCGGGAGCAGGGGTGGGACAAAAGCACGGACTGTCTGTGGGTTCTTGAGGACCGGATTGGGAAACACTGGTTTAAGAGAGTCTCTTGAATCTAAAGAAGTATGACATCAGAATGACGGGCCCTTGAAAACGCGCTCTCCTGATTGACATTCCTGTCAGCCAATGGCTACTTGTCTCACAGAAGGTGAATCTTTTGGTCCAGATGACCTGCAGGTCACTAGCAGATGACACAGAATACTTAGGCTGTAGGGTTGAAAATGCACTCCATGTATGACAGTGTATTATTTGTTCATGGAAGGAAGAAATATGTGTGGCTCTGAGGGTTTGGATCCTGTGATTTGATGGTTGCCAGTTCAAAACCGAGGGTCTGCAGAGTAATTTCACTGTTGGCCCCTGGAGTTGGGCCCCTGAGTTGGGCCCTTAAACCCAGTCACCCCAGGGACTGTCTGATGCTGCTCTCTCAATTGTATGTTGCTTTGGATAAAAGCGTTTGCTAAATTTCTGTATGGAAGTGGAGATGCTTTAAGAAAAATGCAGAGAGGAATAGAAACAGAACCTTGGTACATGAGCGACACAAAAACAGACACAAAGTCTTAGGAGCAATTACTGTCTCATTAGTTACCGCGTGGTCAGGTTCCATGTGCTGTGGGTGGAGCTTCAGCGTCTGCCATGTGTTTTTGGGGTATGAGATGTAATGAGGTGCTGGATGAATTGGCTTGTCACCTTACCGTTTACAGTTTTACTGTTTATGAGTTGTAATGTTTTGTACAAAATTGAATTCAGACTTTAATACATGATGATAAGATACATCCATCCCTTATCACAACTACTTAGTGTTCGAGAGAGTAATGCAAGACATTTCCAGTTGATCATGACATACTCCCCAGTCAGCGAAATTTATCAATGCTAGTTCATCACAAGGCACAGGGCAGGGGGACACCCTGGACGGGATGCCGGTCCGTCACAGGGCACAGGGCAGGGGGACACCCTGGACGGGATGCCAGTCCACCACTGAAAATAAGTTACATTGAAGCAAAAATTGCCCTTTCATTCTTATCAAAAACTTGTAATTTTGTTCATTATTTATTAATCTGGAAAAGTATGCATACTCAGAATTGTGTTTGTGTACAGAAACTTATTTAATTTATTTCATGTTGGAAACTTAAAACTGCAGAGAGGAGATTTTATTTTCAGTAAACAAAAAAAAACATAGGTATATTTCCCCACAGGCAACATTAAGGCCTTCAGGATTCCTGGCTGATGTACTTTTCACCAAAACCCTTGTATTTTCCAGCTAATCAATAAGTTTCTATAGAAGGACATATCTCACGGTGCGCCGTTACACTCCCAAAGCGTTTCGTTGTAGTGGACTGTATTTTTCACCTAGTTAATCTGCATATTGGTCTGAGCGCTTGCTTTTAATTTGCATTCCTATCCACCAATAAAAAATTAAAAATAAATGCATAATGAGGCATTTAACATTCTTTCCACCTCTCTGCAAATGTCTTTTCTTCGTCTATCTGCAAAATCAGTTTATCGGTGAGCAACATCACATCTGCGACCCGTGATTTCATGAACAACAAAATATATGACGGTTTGGGATGAGGCCACAAATTTTGGGAACTAAGTACCCAACACAGCAGCCATCAGAGGAACATAAGAACATAAGCAGAGCAGGAAACAGGGCGAGGTTTTGTGAAGGATCACCAAACATAAAACCCAGTTCTCTGAAGTGCCTAACAGTCTATAACAGAGTTGATTTGAATGAGCTGCGTACTGTTAAATATACAAGCCTGGGCTTTTTGCCTGTCTGTGTTTGGTACTGCTACTACAAGTTTAATATAAGCTATGACTGAAATGAATGCATAACAAAGCATCCCGTTTAGTTGCAGTTATTAGAATTTACGCTATTTTTATTTATCGTGCAGACGCTTCTATCCAAATCGACGTGCATTTTTGGAAAAGCGGGGTCAGCTCGAGTCCCTGGAGCAAATGGGGGCTAAGGGTCTTGCTCAAGGGCCCAGGGGTGAAATTGCTGCTTTGACCCTGGGATTTGAGTCAGCGACCTGCTGATCACAGGCGCCTTGGCCTGACATGCTGGGCTGCACTGCCGCATCTGTCTTTAACCAGAAAGAGAGAAGCTCAGCCGGCATCCATGGAGCAGAAGTGGGTTAATGGCCTTGCTGATTAATCTGCCAGGCATGGGATGCGAACCCATGACCTTCTGGAGATGGGCACACATCACTAATCTGTTGACCTACACGCTGCACTATGCAGCTATGCTTATTACAGAGCTCAAAAACCAGCACTGCACTGGTCCACCATGGTCAGGCTTTGAGGCTTTGAGATTTGAGTTTTCTGAGGAAAGGTCTGGTAGAATGATATCCAGCAGGAATGTGTTTTCACATCCGCTCCCCTTCCTCCGAGCACCGCGTCCTCCTCGCACGTCGCGGTTCTGTGATGGAGAACTCCGCCGTGGCTAGGGGCGCTCATTAAAAGCCGACCCCCGTCCCAAAGAGCCGCCGGCTAAGCTCCCTTCCACATGTCGAGCCTCCCCTGCGCCAAACGAGGCGTTACCGCTGGCCCGAGAGCCCCTGAAGCAAACCAGCTGCAGCTTGCTGTCCGTGATGTAATGAGCGGCGACATTCGTGAATCAGATCTGGCAACCCGCAGCAAGTAGACTAACCTATAAAAATATTACTCACTCCTTCATTCTCACTCCATCCAACAATCCATTTTTGGTCTGGTGCCAACATAGATTTTCTTAAACTGAGTGAATGCCCCTGTTTTTAGGTACAGAAAACAATGCCTTAGTGCTTTATTACAAAAGATACTAAATGTTTACATCGCTTTAGAAAAAAATGAAAAGTCTACCCTTTATCAGCCATAAACAGGAACCCACACAGAGACCGTTACGTACTGTGGGACTAGACAGAGAGAGAGATGAGAATAAGTGAGACAGCAGATTGAACAAATGAATTTTTTAAATGTGTTTTTTAACCTTGACACTCTTGCCGGAGTCGTGCCACAAGCACCGCCACTGGTAAGCAGTGTAAGCTACTGGTACCAGAACCAGTGGAACGAGAGCTCTTTGTCTATCATCTGATGAACATCTGATGTTGAAACAGGGTTTTTTTTTTTATATGTGCCACAAATGTTATGCTCTGACTAGATTTATGGAAGATGTGAAGAAATTAGGATATGGATAGTCAGAGAGAGGGTGCCATTGGTCTGTAAAATGATATAGTAAAAATATTGTATTATTCATTTACACAAGCTTTTGAATATCATCTGTTTATAATCTAACAGATATTGATAATTGCTTGTGGTCACATGGCAGATGTTCAGATTATTCATCATGGCGGATAGTTTTAGTGAACGTGCCTTTTCGTAAGCGTTTATGACGCTCTCTGTGAAACTCATTTTAAGCTGAGGTGCACCCGGAGGTCAGGCAGACTCTGTCCCGCTCCTTGTGTTACAGCTAGTCGCCCGGATGATGGCTAACCGGCGGTCGTATCCACAGTAAAATGATCTAGAGTTTACCCTTCCGAGGATAGACCGTTTCCAGGATCTCATCCACAGATCCGGACACATCTGTCGCTCCGAGTCTGGCTCCTGCTTCCCGAAACCAATGAGGTGTAATAGACGCAGGTTGGATACCACATCCTTGGAAGTCTCTGGACAACATCTGAGATATACGAGACCATAGGTGTGCATCTTGCTCCCTTTTCCCCTGTTCCTTTCTGTAAAAAACACAGCTTATTCATACGACAGGACTAATAAAACAAAAAATGAACACACATAAAACACCCACCGCGCTAAGACTTTGGATCAGTCTGTAATTATGTTGTTATTAGGCAAACGCGCCAGCGTCTCAAAAAGCCCGTCTGCGGAGTGTAATTTTCAAAGGCATAATTATCGTTGGCAGATCAAATGGTTGCAGTAATGGACCCCCCCAGAGTCACAAACACAAGGGGTCATTAGACTATGTGCTGTATGAATTGTGGGGGACATGAATGATGCTATAATTATATTCACATCCCAGCAATTAATTGACAGTCAAGAAATGCACGTTCTGCAGATAGAGAACTTCACCGAGAAATCGCCACCAGCGGAAGTCGATGTCTGGTGGAAGGATCTCTTTATTTGGAAAATGTCGGACATCCTTTCTGGAGATAATTCAGTGTTGCTTGGAAGGTCCATATTTGGCCAGTGGGCTGAATGTTGTTAAGCATCGAAGCAGGAAATCACATTATGTTGTATGAAATGTTTGGTATTGAACTGCCAAACCTAAAAGGCTGATCAAGCCCCTGCGGAAACTCCATGGGGAAGCTCAGCGTGCGTGGTGGCGATGAGTAGTGGGTCATGTTTATGCTGATGAGCTGCTCAGCAGGAACAAGCCCATCCATGTCAATGGAGAAAGGCAAGTGCCAAGATAAATTTACCCCCTGACTGTGAGACACACACGTACAGAGCACCCTGCAATGTTAGGGTCACCGATCGGGTGATTTTTGGACAGGCAGTGGGTCAGACAGCCGTCTGTCAAAATGACAGATTTGCACACTGAGTGGGATGTCCCCATCCTCCCCAATCACTAAACATTCCTATTACACCTCTGCATTCTTCTGCCTAAGTTGGTTTTTCTCTCCCCACGGGTCATTTTCGTTTCTCCTTTTAACATATTTTTGCAGCAAGGATCCCATACAGTCTGAGAGGTCCTTTAATGAATGACAGGTAATGTTGAGGTTTTTCCTCTTAACCGCCGCTGTCATGTCTCTCTGCCTGCGTCCGGGCCGGTGCCGTGTCGAAGGGCTGCAGCAGGCCACCAAGCCGATAAGCTTGGCAAACGTGCGCCTGTGTGACTATGTGATTAAAACGCACCCGGGTGGAATATGATTTTACCGACACATGGAGACTTCATCAGGGACCAGGGGTCAACCGTCAGGCAGGAGCGTTGCTATGAAAATAAACAACACCCTCTTTCAGCGGCTCTTCGTTAAAATCAGAAAAATAAAAACAGATTCAGCCGCATCTCAGGGGAGAGAAATAAATCAGTTTTTACGTTAGCTAAGGCTGGATGTGGTTGATGTTCTCTTCCAAAAGATTAACAGGGTAGTTAAAATAGCATAGCTATATCTTACTGTGGTATAATACCCCAACAGGTCATATTTAACTGGTTAGGAAACTGGTTACCCAGTAAAGTATCTCTGATATGGCTCTAATATTTTTTACACTTTTCTGTTAATATTCTTTATAGTGGAGCATGTAATGGGGTTGAAAATAGGTTGCGATCACATATCTTACCATCTGCACATTCACCTTCCAACTGCTTGTCCTGAGCAGGGTCATGGGGGGCCTAAAGGCTGGGATACGCTCTGTCAATTCATCTTTTCAAATAAAGAGATCCTTCTGAACGAGAATAAATGGACCAAAATGTCAATGGAAGATCAACCTATAGTTAGTGGGAATAGTATCACCAAATCCCAGAGGTGGAGATTTCAGGTCCAGGGTACAAATCCGGACCAAGACCACTTTTAATTGTCATGGCATGTCCTTGTCTCCCTAGGGAATCAAACCACTTACGAAGGGTACAATTATTAGAGCATGGCGTGAAATTTTCCTCCACTGCTTCTGCATGAGCATTGCATGTATTGTCCGTGACAATCATATGCATCTTCATCCTTACCGTTTAAAGCACTCCTAAACGGGTTTGTGAGAAACGCCAGGACAGCACGCTATATGTGTGGTGTCCTAGTATATTAAACAAAATTCTTTTTTAATTTCTTGCCATGCCATCCTGATCTTTTTGTTGTATCTGTTCTTCTGACCCGATCGCAATATTTATGTCTGCTTTGTTTATCGTTGTTTTCTGATCACTGTTTTAAAGGCGGTGTTTGTATTGTTTTTCAGCAGCAGGCTATTTGCATAACCAGTTGAAAAAGTCCCACCCCAAAGTACTGAACTAGCCCAGTTTGTTTGGCGCTTTTGATGCTGGAACGTTTGGTACTGGTACTTTTGGTACTGGTACTTGACCAGAAGTCAACGGAAAAGCGAAAGTACCAAAAGTGTGGTACTTGGTGCAGTGGAAAAGCGCCCTAAAAGTTCCCTATTAAATGGCTGGTGCAGAGTTGCTGCCTGCTCACTCGGAAGGCAGACCACAGCTGACCCCGTGTGTCTGATCGCTTGTGTCAACTGGAGGCAAACAAGACATGCTGAACTGGCGTCAGTGACCTGTTGCATGGTGGATTATGAATTTCCAAGCCTCGGCTTCTGGTTCATCTTCACTGACGCCAGGACTTATTAGGGTGGCAAATATTTAGATTAGTTTATCCTGTACTTCACATTCCATCATCAGGAAAAGAAGGGAAATGAGACCCATAATGCACTAGGGATAATACACTTTCATGGAGCCAGATCCCTCAACGAGAATTAATAGCAACCCTAAAATATATCTGGCCCTTGTGGACATACCTATCAGTAAATCAGCAGTGTTGAGTGCTAGTTTAAAGGTCTGCTTTTAAGCACAACTTCATAATTATTTATCTTTGGAGACAGAGGACGTCGCCATACATTTTTATGTTGTTTCCTCGCCGTTCATGGTAATTCGGGTTAATTGCGTGCTGATGTTCAAAGTATTTTAGTGTTAAGTGACTTGCTGGTGAAAAACCAAACCTTTTGTTAGTCAGAGTGAAGCGTGAATATCGCTAAAGCTTCGATGACACGGTCTTCAGGACACAAAGCTGGGGATAGTCTTTTCCTGTCAGGCTGCTTGTGGGGTGTACCGCGAGTGACAGGAAGAGTTACTACGAGTCACGGAAAGGAAGGGTTTGTTCATTGCCACTAGGACCCCTGGACGGGGTCTAATTGACCGAGAGAGGCCCCAGCACATTATGTCAGGGTATGCTGTGTGTCTAATGCTGGGTAACGCCCCACAATGCACCAGTGCCAACTCTATAGTCACCCAGTCGAACCCTCATGTAAGAAAGCCTGTACCGTCCACAGACTTTCTTGCTGTGAACAAGGCCAAGTTCCTATGTCTCTCTCATGGTGTCAGCAATCTGACTGCTGAAGGACACTTCAGCCACAGCCCGGGGGGCCAGATGCGTGCTGTCAGCGCCCCCCCCCCCCATGGCCGGCCCTTCAGCTGTTCTCTCTGGACAAAGACGGCTTGTTAATTGAAATTTTTTTTACTGCGGGATTTTTAAAAAAAATTATTTAAAACTTTCAATAAAAACAAAGACAGCTGGAAGGACGTTCCGGTCGTTTCGATGGATGAGGGCCGGGACGCGGAATCCCGGGTGCTCGTCTCAGGCCATGAGTAAACAGCCCAAGCATCCGGGGAAACTCATGCTGGAACTGTGGGGCCGTTGTTCAACTCGGCCATGACGGATATCCAGCATTTCCAGGCCTTGGTGGCCATTTCTCCTGGCCGTTTCTGGGCAGTTCATAGTTCAGTAATGATATAACCATGATGACTCGCTACACCTTCGACACTGGATTCCGTAAACTGAGGCTCCAGCCAGCACAGCCATGTGACATCATTCCAGCAGAGGGGACCCTGACTGGTTCATTATTCTCATTTTATTTTGATGTAATAATAGCAGATGAAGTTAAATGGTCAGGATCATGCACAGAGCAGCTTTTATAAACAAAGAATGAGATGGTTTGACTGGTTGGGTGTGAGACCGTAAAGAAATTAAGTGTAGAGCAGGTAAGCTAGATAACCTGTAGCCTTGTAACGAGTTAACTATGTTAAGTACAGGCAATTGAATAGACATACAAAACTTGTGTATTTCATCTTTTTGATCTGGGTAAGGGCACACTACAGTGGTGTGCAGTAGAACATTACTACATCATTTATACAGAATAATACAAAAATAGGGGAAAAAGAAAGAAAGGCAGGAGAAGAGAAACCTAAAATCCCCAAGTAGGAAGAAAAAAACCTCTGGGGGTCCAAGGTCAACTAGCTGCCCCCCCCCGCCATTCTAACATTATAAGAAATATAAACTATTTGTCTTTTTCATTTTCTCCTACATACATGGTGCACCTTGGATGAAATCCTGGAATTAACATGTAATCCCTGTTACTTGCATTCACAGAAATCACCACGACTACAGGGCATCGCCGTGCTTCTCCCTGCTTGACATTCAGCCTGGGTTTGCTCAGGGTGTTCGCTCCCGCTTTCCCCACCACCCCTCTCCCATTTAAGATGGCACCCCCCCCCCCCCCCCCATCTTCCTAGCAGCTGAGCGCTGAGTAGGTGCCGCTCTCCCGGGACTGAGTGCATCCTTCTGATCTGCGGACCCCTCGACGCATCCTGTTAATGGAAGGCAGACAAAAACACTCGCTCCGCACGATTGCATCTGTTTGCTGAGCTAAGTGGCCAGGAGCGCAGGGAGGATGTGACACGTTTCAGGACTCGGCCGATGAAGGAGGACACAGGCGGTCCTACAGCGGCGCTGCGAATGCCGTAAAAGCTGGTGGATAGCCACCAAAACCTAGATGGACCAAAATCCCTAACAAATTAATGAATGATTCATATACTTTTCATCCATATTTTATACACCTGTAAATGCGATGAATTTCATATTAATGTATGAAAGTTACACAATGTTATTATTATTATTCATCAATATAACATAATCATTTATCCAATGTAAGTTTCTAGGCAATATAAAGACACCAACCCCTCTAACTGCATGATTTGGGAGTGCAGTAGGAAATGGAAGATGGGGCATTATTATTAAAAGGTATTAGATGTCTTTGAGAGATGTGCCACCTTGTTTCTGGCATTCAGAAGATAGCATTTGACATCATAACATGACTGAAATCAATATTGCGTTAGCAGCTTGGCTAAATGCTATTGGCCTAATTACCTGAAGACCACTGATTGGTGAACGTGCAGACAGCTCATACAGGTCACCCCATTGGACACTGGAAAAGACTGCTGTCCAATGGGAGTCAAAGATGCAGTAAAGTCACATTGACAATGCTGTCACTATGAGAAACATCAGCAAAGTTCTGAGCTTCTGGAGAAAGAGTAACAAGACCTTGGAAATTAAGTGGTTAAAGATGTTCAAGCAATCCAAACCATATCCACAGTAACTGGCTCGAGTAGCTTAGACCAATATTAAAGTAATCTGTATAGCTGGACTTAAGACACTCGGAAATGCCGTCACTTGAGGCTTGGCGGTAGGAGTCTGTGGCGTGGCTTCTGAACTGGAAGTAAGTTTTCCCTGGGTCATGGCAGGAACATGGGGGGTGGATGGGTGGGGGTGGTTCACTTCAGGTGGAGACGCATGGGCCTGCCCCAGAGCCCTGATTTACATATTAAAAACAACCATGGTATGTCGAAAACACATTAAGTGTGACTCTGCATGTGGGTAAGAAAAAGCTTGAGAAAAGCACATTGATAGTGTTTACATTTAAGCCAGAAATTTACTGAGCTAGTGACTTTAAATGGCTTTTAAAGACACCAGATAAGTACAGTTTGTAAATCACAGCACTGCACCGGCTGGTTGCATCTCACTCTTAGCTTGTGGGCGTTTTGACTCAGCGTTGACATTTAAAATTTAACACTGACTCAGAGTTAACATGAAAGAGTTAACACTGACTCAGAGTCAACTCTGAAATGACTTTCATCCTCAGCCTTCCTGTCCACCTATTTCTCCCAGTTTGCTGAGAATCAGCAGCCACAAATCTGCTTTAAACAGTTTAAAAATTCAGAGAACTTTTGTAAAATAGGCCGTTTTGTCCTTCTCTCATTCTCACCTTCTACCACATCTGTCTTGCAAGCAGCAGTTGGCGGGAGACAATGGCCGCATGCCTACATGTCAATCTGAGCATGCCCTGCTCTCTAACCCCTGACCCCTGACCTTTCCCGGCCCTCATTTGTCAGGCCACACACCATCTGGGCGTGAAGTGCTCCGCAGAAGAGAGACCTGCGCCCATCCATCTTCAGCATGATTACTGACGCATCCCATCCATTTCCCCTCCCCCATCCACCCCCACGCCTCAGACTTCCTGTATAGGATCCTGGAATCCCCAGAGGTTTCCTGGGAACCAAACCTCCACCTTTAAACCAGATCTAAATAGGAAAACACTACACACAATCAAATATACTGCATAAAGTGCTGAATAGTGGATTTAACACAAACCAGATTTATACAAGCAACTAAACAACGGTTTACCCATCTATTCATCTTCCAACTGCTTATGTAGTACAGGTCTCGAACTAGAACTTATCTAGGTCACGGGAAAACAATACTTTAATTATCACAGAAAATATGATAAGGCATAAGATAAGCTGATGATAAGACTGGAATTCTAAATGCAGCTGCAGTTTAAAGGCATATAAAAGGTCAGGGTGCAGAGTGTGACTGTTTATATTTTAACAGGAGGCATTTCTACTGTCTACAATCAATGTCACAGCAGCTCAGGAGACAAAAAGGCTCATGCCACCCCCCTCAAATGGAGACAGACACAAACATCTCTTCATCTGGTGGAAGCATAACGTTTAGTCTACACGCCGAGCCATCAGGTCTCCTGGGAAACCACTCCTCATGCCATCCTGCTAAACACAACATACGACGGCGTTGTGATGCGGTCAGGTGACGGGGAGGCCAGGATACAGTATGCCAGTCACTGGGGGACCTTCTCACTTAGAGATAGGACAACTTGTGCGAGATAAACACGAACAGAATAAATGAAGAATCCGTCGAGGGTTGCAACAAATGCGGGCTGGATATGGAGAACAAGGTCCGCATTCAACAGAATCAGCTTACATAGGTAGGAAAAAACGGGGGGGGGAGTACCTTGACCACCTTTAGGCTACCCTCTCAGGAATGCGACAACAAAACCCTGAGACGCGCAATCAAAAATCCAAATCTGCGGCTCAATTTTTCTATGCACCTGAACAAAGGATACTTAAACAAAGCAAGATGATTAAACAAAGGCAGGAGTATGAATGGAAGACCAAAACCTGAGGGGGACCCTGATGAGACTTGGCAAAATAACATCCTGAAATATGTACACAACCGTATTTTTTCCCCATATCACCTTCCTTTGTACAGTAGATCTACCACAAATGGCACGAATATGTTTCCCCTACTCTAAAATCCATCCATCCATCCATCCATCAATCCATCTCCTGACCCAAATACTTATACAACACAAGGCCGCAGTGAACCTGGGCCCTATCCCAGGACACCGAAGGCGAGGTTGAGCACACCTTAAACAGGATGCCAGTCTCTGGAAGATGGATGGATGGTTGTTAACTGAATTTATGCTATGTAGATTATTATTCCATTTCAACAGATGCTTTTTCCATAGAAACGTTTACACAGGCGGGTGATTTACTGGAGTAATTTGGATTAATAGCTTAAATAAATATACAAAATAGGCGCTGTGTTTTTCACAAGAGCGACAGCTGACCCACAGATACAGGATACCTGCTGCCCTAATCATGGAAACATCAAATAGCAAGTAGCATCCATGCAGGAAACAGATATGAAGTGCAGAGATCTGAGGAATACGGTCAGCATGGGGCATAGCGGTATACCCGAGGACGAAAGCCTGCAGCTTCTACTTCATGTTGTGGTGAAGTTACCTGCAATAAAAAAGGTGTGTGCAACACTTTGTCACTAAAAGCGATCTGCATGTGTCCAGCGAAACTGCTCTCCTCCGTGACGCAGAAAAGGCCATTTACAGCTGTTTGTTTCTGACACTGTTTACATGGACAGGCGGGCTTTTCCTACCAGACTTCTCTGCTCCAGTCTCTGCAGATGAACTCCTTGAATTCTGCCCAGTCCCCGGTTTTGATTTGTGCTGGGATTTTCACCGAGCACAGGGCCATGTAAAAATGTCTGATTTACAAACCTTCTGCGTGAAGTGTGATTAAGACAAGTGTTCTAATAACACGTCCATTTCCAGCCACATCCTCCCTGAGGTCAAACCACAACCCCTCCCCCCCAAGCACACCACCTTTCTCCTGCTCTCAGAGCCCCAGGGTAATTCCGTGCATACCTGGGGGGGGCTGTCGGTCACAACGAGCGCCATGCATCTCGGCTGCTGTGCCTTGACAGATTGCTTCTGCGGTTTAACGAAAGGCTAAGCACACATTTCTTACAGGAAGCCACCTCTCTCCAGTACAAACAACCAACAGTGTCACCACTGGCTCCCAGCCCTGCTCCTCACCACAATGGTTCCAAAAAGACTTAATTTATTTTGTAATTGCCATCTGACTGTTTTTCCACAGAATACTTCATACACATAAACTATTTCCATACAAATGATCTATTTGCTGTACATATACACTTGCTTACTGTAAAAACCCGAAAGACTTTAGGAATGGAACCCATGCCTAGTACAATATAATGAAGAGACTATTTTTAATTGAAAACAGATCTCAGTCAGATTAATTTATTCAGAAGGGAAAAAATAAAGCCCTTGTCCTGGACCGTATTCCAGGAAGCACAGGACATGAGAGAGGGGACACCCCAAATACGGTGCCAGTCCATCACAAGATAGAAGTACACCCTCTTAGTTCTTAATTACTTGTTTAAAGTAATTATTTGGATAGGAAGCCACCTCGGCCAGTGTTGCAGCTACCAGTGAAGCAGCAATTAAAGTGTTTGCCCTAAATCCTGTGGGACCCTGACCAGGGGCTGGGACCTCCGGTCTGGGTTCACTGGTGTCTCTAAACTGCCCCCTATTGAGTCGCTACAGATGACAAGAAGCCCCCCAGAGAAAAGGTGATCACGTGGGAGAGAATGAGCGCGTACCAGGGAGCGAATATTCGTTTGCAGCAGGGGTGTCAAACTCCAGTCCTGGGGGGGCGGAGTCCTGTGTAGCTTAGTTCTTTCCCTGTTCCACCACAAATGATTCCGCTCAGGAGTGGTATGGTTATTAGCACAAGGAGCTGCAAGGGGTTGAATCTGGTGTGTTAAACAAGGGGAACCCAAAAATGTGCAGGGCTCCGACTCTCCAGGACTGGAGTTTGACACCATTCACGGATATTAATGAGTTTTTCCCAACCACCCTACAAAACGAAAATTAGCTACCAGAGAGGCGTCCTAAAATGCTCCATTCTCCTACGTGCAGCTATACCCTGTTAGCACAGTGGAAATTAGGTGACTGTTTTCCTCAGCAACACTTTAAACGCTGTGGTGCATAAATGATGCAGATAAAAAAACAAGTATACACATTTTACTAGAGGCTCTGAGTTAGTCAGTGCTGTCTGTACTTATTTTTACTAAGCAAAGGCTGTATCTCGCTCCCCCAAATCAGTCCATGTTGTGACGATTTAGTGGCATTGTTGTGGTTTATCAGACCTTTAAATATTTACTTATTTTCTCCTAAAGCATCAGTTTATTCAGCCAAACATTTGAGGGTTAGGAATTAAAATATAATTCCTACACCTTTTGAAATGGACGGGTCGTGAAATTCATTTCCATATCGCCGTTTTTTTTTTCTACCTAATGATAGGCGGACTCATTCACATTCAGCACGTTGCTGCACCCCTTCTTTGAGCCGAGAAACTGTGTGCTGAACAAATAAAATCAATTTAAATTAAATTAAGCGCGTGTCATTTTGCCTAATATTAGAACCCACCCGAAAGGGCTACAGACAAACACCTGGTGCAAACGGACCTGTTGAATCTATTTAAATTGCAGGTTATTGAGTGTGCAGCGTAGCATTGTGGAAATGGCAGGATTATGTAAATGCATGTATGAAAAACAGCGATTCTAACACAAAGCGCGGATAATATTTTCACATACGAGACGGAGCACCTGCTTTAACTCTTTGTGGATCCTGCTGTTTCCTGACGGGGTAAGATATAGCGCCCCAATGCGGTAGCTTGTCCTGTCATTTCTAGCCTGTGTACTTCATTAACTCATTCCTAATCCTCTTCCGAACTGATCGGATTTCACTTTGATAAGAATGTACGTTTAACACAGCATCAAAAGACAATACATAATTATAATTCTACGTAGTAGTATTCACACTGATACACTATAATTTATAATCACCTGTGCATGGTTGTCTATATATTGTTAGTTCATCCATTCATCCATTTTCTGAAACCGTTTAATCCCAACTGGCGTCGTGGGGGGACTGGGAACAAGGGGCACAGGTGGGAACCAACCCTGAGCAGTTACCAACACACCACATGTCACACACACACACACACACACACACACACACACACACAACTACAGGGCCAATTTAGACTCACCAATCAACCTATCCTGCACGCTTTTGGACCGTTAGAGGAAACCGGAGCCCCCAGTGAAAACCCATACGAACATGTGGAGAGTGTGCAAACTCCACACAGAAAAGACCCGCAAGCGAACCCAGAACCTTCTTGCTGTGAAGCAGCAGCACTAACCACTGCGCCACTGCGCCACCCTACAGTATATTGCTAATTCCGTCTTGTTTGTTGCTGCCCTTGATTCATCTGAAAACAAAATCTTGGGCACTATTAGACATTGCTTTATTGTCTATTGATATATATGTAAATTATGTATATGAATTTACTGTAGATATGTACAGTACCAGTCAAAAGTTTGGACACACCAAGCCACCTACAAAAGAGAGTGATGGTGTTGCATCATATGACCTGGCCACCGGACCCAAACACAGTAGAAATGATTTTGGAGTAGTTTGATCAGAGAGTGAAGGAAAAGCAGCCAATGAGTGCTCAGGATTTATGTGGGACCTTCTTCAGGAGAGCTGGAAAAGCATCCCAGGAGGCCACCTCATGGAACTGGCAGAGAGGAGACAGTAGGGTCAGCCAGTCCCTGGGGCAGTTCGGGTTAAGGGCCTTGCTCAGGGGGCCCAATGGTGGGATAATTCTGCTGACCATGGGATTTGAACCAGCAACCTTCTGAGTCCCAACCCACAGAGCTGCCCCCCCAACAAATTATTTATTTTTGTTTAATCTTTTTTTGTCCGTGCATAATTCTGTGTATGTTATTTTATAGTTTTGATGTCCTTAGAATTATTCTAAAATGTAGAGAATGGTATAAATAAACCTTTCTATGAGTAGATGTCTCCAAACTTTTGACTGGTACTGTATATATGAAACTGAACATTCATCCTGTTTGGGGGAAACGTTAAACCAATTTTATGACAAGTGGAGAAAACAGCAAAAAGCTACATCGTAAATGCAAATATTGGAAAGGCTCCAAAACTTTCACATTTAAAAAGGATAGCTACCGTGACTTGCCTCTCAGTAATAAATTATGTAACTATATAGATAAGCATTACATCTGAAATATACATATTGTCAAGGCCTGTCTTGGCCATCCTCCAGTATGACCACCAGGGGTCACTGCTGGTCCTCAGATCCCTCCTGATTCTCCCCCAGGCGTGTCTCTCTTGTTATCCCCCAACCCTACTGTGCTAACCACCCACACCTGCATCATGTAAACCCCTTGTTAATCCTGTATATAAGTGCTTCCCAGTGCTGCGTTCCCCACTCTAGTCATTGGTGTTACTCCAGTTGCTTCCCTTCCTCTGACTGGCCTTCTAATTTTGATCCCTCCCGCTCATGTTTGTTTCCCTGCTCCAGTTTTGTTCAATTAAACTCCTATCGTTCCTCTCATGGCTGCCCTCGAGTCTTTCAGCTTTTGTATCACGGCGTATATCGCTCTAGATTGTATTTTTTAAATTGATTTTATTCGTTGAACAGTAGACAAATAAACACATATGCACACATTTTCACAGAGGTTAAACCGCTAACGACAAACAGTGACTATGTCAAAATCATATTTACATAATTTAAATCATATTTGCACATAGGGGAGAGGTAATAGAGTTGTGTCCATAATTTTAAACAGAACTAGACATCAATAATGGGGTCTTTGATGGGAGATCAAAAAATAAAGAAAGGAACAAAAACAAAGGTGGTATGCGCTCACAGGTAGATTTAAAGAGATAACAGGTTGGCACGTTTGCACAAAATCGTTCAGTGCATGTGTAGTAGCAATTGATCTCTACCGACACCATACATCTGACTCAATTCTTCAAAACTAAGGAGGGTGTCCTTATCAAAAATGAGATGGAGCTGAGAGATTGCTTTTTGTTTCCAGGATTGAGATTATTGACCAGGAAGTCTGGATTTGACCAGATTGGAGTGTATTTGCAGGGTGTCGTATCAAAGTTTGTCATTGTATTCATCTTCCTCCAGGCTGTCAGAGTTGTTGAGATAACTGGATTTTTATATCAAGGATGGTTTTTGATGACTTCGCTTTTTAGAACGGCAAGTTCCTAATGTCAATCTCTCCGTATCCTGATTGTTCTATTTCAAGCCATGGTTCTGATATTGATTTTTGTGAATCCATTTTATAATGTACTGCAGTTGAGTTGTACTAGATTGTAGTATATTGAAAATGTAGCACCTGTAAACCTCCATGAGATGTATCTTTTTGTAAAATGGTTAATCTTACCTGGGGGGGATTAGCCATCCATCCATCCATCCATTTTGTATAACCACTTGTCCTATTCCAATTTGCAGGGAACTGGAGTCTATCCCAGAGGCTACGGGCACAAGGCAGGGAACAACCCAGGATGGGGCGCCAACCCATCTCAGGGCTCACCTGGGGAGGTATATTTTTCTAATACAATTTTGATATTATTAAGTAGAGTGTGGAGAACAAGTCTGTTGTATAGGTCGAGCAGGAGTCATAGAAAGTTATTAATTAATCTTGGTTAAAATATTCATTTTTACTGTGTTAATTCATACCATAAGATTCTCTTCTATTGCTTTTAGATTAGCTTTAGATTGTCTTGAACCGTAGGGGTGATGCGATCTCCGCGGCAAAACAGCGGCTCTCCAGTCCCCTTTAAAAGTACAAAACCCACGAGCCAGCGTGTTTACACTGGCCTCCACAGCATCGTGTGGTCTCCAGCAGACTGATGACCCACAGCACCGTGCGGTTTCCAGCAGACTGATGACCCACAGCATCTCGGACATGTGTAGCCAGTCCGCAGTCTGTTTCCAGCCGTGAACGGCCGTTGGGTGGTTTTAGTAGTATGAGTAACTATGTGTCGAGGTGGCATGTTATCCGATGTTGGAGGATAACGGTCTCTAAGGCTGGCTTTAGGTGGAGGCTTCAGTCATTAGAGCATTTATTAACTTGACTACCCAACAGTTTCAAAGCTGTTTGTAGCCAAGTAACTCAACCGGTCTTAAACGCGTATTAATATTTGTAATTGATGATAGTTATTGTCACGTAGCGCCTCCTAGTGCCTGAATAATATCCCTAGATCATACGTGGTCTAAAAACGGATAATTAACACTTGGGCTACCATATACAGTAGCCTATATCAAATGAATAATTGATATTCTGGTTCACCAGAGATGTAATCCGACATTTTGAACTTGAGGAAAAATAAGTAATTCAGAAGAAAAAAATAAGGAAAATTATATTTTACATCACAACTGTTTAACAGTAGTAATTTTAGGCAATGAAATATAGAACACGGGAGTATCGTGTAAATATTGTACACATCTGGCTTCGATTAACAAAATATTCCAATATGGATGCTTTCTACAATTTGTAAGAATTGTTAATATTCTATTCCCACTAACAAAACCAATGAAATTTACTTGGTATTTATATATTTACCAAATTAAACGTCATTTCTGACACATGTATAAAAGTAAAAGAAATTTGGCGTAAATGTCTATATTTTGATTAGGGAGCATTACCGAGAAGACCTATGAATCCAGACTTCAAAAAGTTTTCTGATGTTCTTATGGGAGGAAGACAATCAAGAAAGCCACAAGTTTACATAAACATCTCTGTATAAGTACATTACAAAGAGCATGAACGCGCTTGGAGGTAAGCGAATAGAACGGGACGCTTTGTATCCACGCACCTGCGCGGTCCTTCGGCAATGAAGGTTAATCTGCAGGTTAACACAATGATAGAGCTCTCTATTCGTGGACAGCTGCTGGTGATATGCTAACGAAAACATTCACACATGCAACTCATTTACGGCCTGACCAAACAAAGGAAGCCTTTAATGAAAGGCCCGTAATTGTATATGTGGTACATATTGCAGTAATAGAGGCACGGATCGAAGCCGAGGCCCTTTTGTTGGACGAGCTGCGTCGATAAATCATCGGCGAAAGTGTCTCCCTTTAATTAAATCCAGATTACAGGGGCTAAATTGTGGACTGGCAGCGCGTGCGGCTTGTTTGGCAAATGCGCGTCCAATTTGGTCGGGTATGTTTATGGAAAACTGCCGTCCTATTTTACAGAAATAGGCACATGTAATAAAAACCGTAAACAAATCAAGAGAGAAGCAGCTTTCTGTGATCGCCTTTCCATTACATCTTTATACCCTCTTCTAACAGACGAATTTATTTTACAGATTAATATTTTTAAAACCCCCTTTAGGCTGAATGGTTGCCTGAACGTGAACTAACAAAAGCTGTAAAAATTTCCACGTGAAAAAAACAGAACCGAAGTTTTATTACTTAAATATAAGCCAAAAATCCGAATTGGCGAATAATTTAAAACTATAAATAAATAAGCTCTGCTGGAAGAAAGGTAGGCCTAATTCAACCGAATTAAATTATAGTCTTGGAGAGTATCTGAGGAATTTCTACATATTCTTTTTTTTTTTTTTTTTTGTAACGAGTGGTGTGTATGCGGTTTGTAGGCTGTGAGTTATGCATTTTTAATATCTTGTACATTTTTAATTTGTGTGGACAGATTTTAAAATCGTTCATCTGCATTGTCTTTGTCATGTGAAGATACACCAAACGCGGATGAGCGATCCGTTTCTTTTCGTGAGCTGTGACGTCTTCAGGCAAACCGTGGCGTCATCCTGTATCAAAGGCTTGTTTTGAAATGTGAACAACTTATAAGTGTGTGTGTGTGCATGTGTATGTGGGGGGTGGTTATGTTTGTATTACATTGTGGGGACCAAATGTTCCCATGCACGATGTCATTAAAAACATGTTATTTTGACGTTGATGGGAACGTTCTTCAGTCCCCACAAGGGGAAACTCAGTTTTATAAATATCTGTGACTACGATCAAAAACAGAAACAAACTACAAATGTCGAAGTTTTGTATTTTGTTTGGTTACTTATGGTTAAGGTTAGGGCTGGGTAGGGGCAAGGGCGTTGTCGCCATAAATCTGGGGGGACGTGTCCCCCTCACATTTCATAATTATTCGTTTAGAAATGAATGGACGGTCCTCACAAAGATATGAATAGAAACGTGTGTGTGCGTGAGTGTATTTATGTGAGTTGGTCCCAATTAGTAGGCGTTTAATTTTGTATTTAGGTAGGTGTACCATCATAAGGGAAAACAAGAAAAAGGAAGTTTTACAGTCATGAGCCAGCCTGGTCATAACTCGACTCGCAAATGGAAAACGGCGTAAGTGGCACGTGCTACTGTAGTATAATAACATTAATAAGTTCACCTAAAGATGAAATTGCATACCTATATCAGTACGCTAATTGCCCATCTTTATGAAGAATCACGACTACAAATTAAGTCTCCCCCCACATTACAGCATTAATATACTGGCCTTATACTGTATTTGTGTATTTTGCTTCTTGAAATTACATGGTAATTTTTTGGGGGAGGGGGCGCTATTCAGCGTTAGTTTATAGTGCCCTCTAGCGATGTTTAACTGAGAATACAATAAATTACTGAAAATTCATTGAATGTTAATATATTTATTGCAATAAAAGTTACCGCGACAGAGTTCAAATGAGGGGTGATCAAAGGTGCTTGATCATTCCTACTAATGGACTGGAACAACGACGTAGCTCCCGAGGGCGTTTCTGCAAAACTAATTTTTATGACCACGTCTCGATTTTATGCAATTATACTGTTGCAGACAATACATATGCCTATGTGTGAATGTGTCACATTTTTCTCCATGCAATAATGGGACAACGTAAAATACTATTAATCCAAGCAATATAATTCCCGAGAGTGAGCATTTATGTTATAAATGCATTCATATATCAAAGCGATTTGCTCCTTGTATTCAAAAGCGCATTGAACGTTTCCGTTTAAAGGCTTATATAATTAAATTAAGCCTGCAATTTCTCTGGTAATGAAAACACTGGATAATGTCACATTGCAGTGGGATCTGGCCCTGAAACTCGAGAACACGTGTTGCTTTTCACCACAGGCTGAAGTGCCTTTATTCAGACTGATGGCCCGTCGAGACAGCCGCTGGCAGGGTATCACAGCTCGGCAAGTCCAGCCTGATTATGTGTCCAGATGTCTGCCACGGCGCGTATAGTCCGCCGCAGGAAGACGGTCCACAGCCGCGCAGCCCTCGGGTCCGCAAACGCGCCTAACTCGTGTCTGGATCAATGCTGCGATCGGCCGTCTTATTTGTAAACTGGATGCCGGCGTCCAGTTTATGGAAGAGAGATGAAGGGGGTGAGGGCGAATTGTCTTTTCAAGGGGAGAGCTGCCAAAGCAGACGGCGGCTGAAATATCGCCCGCCTGGGACAGTTGTTCATAAATTCAACGCGTTCACAAGGACAGTCCATCATGCTTTCAAACGGCAGACGCTAGTTTCCGATTGCAGACAGGCCAGACTAAGCTACTACCTTGGCCTCGTTTGCCCTTCTTGGCTGAAGAATGTAATAATAATTAATAATAATAATAATGTTTTGTATAAAAACACAGGGTGTGTGTGTGTGTGTGTGTGTGTGTGCCCATGTCCTGATGTGATGGACTGGCATCCCATCCAGAGTGTCCCCTGCCTTTTGCTCTGCACTGCCCTGGATAGACTCCAGGCCCCGCCCTGACCTTCTAGTGGCTAAGAGATTGGAAGATGGATGAATGACTCTGTTTAAATTGTGGTTAAATGTGTATTCAGAAGTAATATCATTATGGTCCTGTTATTAAAAATATATCTTTTGGTGACCAATATGTTATGATTCAAATGGTGTAAATAGTTTTAAGATGATAAGAGCAACCAGTCTCTAAGGAATAAAATTTTTCATCTTATTCGGTGCTTTTTGGTTGTCTCTGTTTTTCCTGCCATTTACTGTATATGCGTCATCCATTCTGCCCTGTTTTGCTTCCCCACCCAGTTGTTGGTCCCAGCACACACTGTGCAACGAAAACACACAGAAGGGCCGAAGCAGCTGGCCAGCGCTCTCCTCCATAGTGGCACGGACAAGCCATGTGCAGCCGGTCAGCGCTCTCCTCCATAGTGGCACGGACAAGCCATGTGCAGCCGGTCAGCACTCTCCGTCACAGCAACACGGACAAGCCCTACACAGCCGGTTAGCGCTCTAGGCCACAATTTTACGGACAAGCCCTGCGCAGCTGGTCAGCCGCATTCACCACAATAGCATGGACAAACCCTTCGCAGCTGGTCAGCGCTCTCTGCCACAATGGAACGGACAAGCCCTGGGCTCCCGTGTTTCCATTCCTCTGGTTTTTCTTCGAGGCTGCTCACATTCCCACCATAAATCCTCCAGGCCCCTCTATTATTAGCTGGCAGGACACTGCCGACGTAACAACATGATGGAGAGCCTCCGGGGAACAGCAACAGTTTTCATCTCACCTGGCACTGACAGTAACAATGGCGTTTCTTTAGCATCCTATCAGTTAGTCTGGCTGACAGGACTCAACATGCCAGTGACAGCCCATGTTACATGTTAACGGGACCCATAATCCTTGTGACAGCACCTGTTCTCTGCTAACAGGACCCACAATGCCTGGGATAGTGCCTGTGCTCTGCTAACAGGAACCACAATGTCTGGGATAGTGCCTGTGCTCTGCTAACAGGAACCACAATAGCTACCAATTGTGCTGTAAATTAATCTGTGATATCTTCAGTAATCCCAATTTTTCTGTGTCACTGAGTGCTCCTGGGTATGCACTATATGGACAAAAGTATAGGGACACCTGGCCATTACATCCATAGGAACTTTTATGACATCCCATTCTAAATCCATAGGCATCAATATGGAGTGGGTACCATATTTGTAGCTATAACAGTTGCCACTCTTCTGGGAAGGTTTTCCACAGGATTTTGGAGTATGTCTGTGGGAATTTTTGCCCATTCTTCTAGAACAGCATTTCTGAGGGAATTTTCTGTGCTCTGTGTCAGGCACAGATGTCGGACATGATGGCCTGATTCCTGTCATGACAGGCGACGGCGCGGCTCCTATCAATTAGCGCCATGCTTACCCTGCTACTTAAACCCTGCACGGAGATCGCTCCGTGTGAGGTATTGTTGGTCATGCCACTTCCGAACGATTCTTTCCCGTCATTGTTGCAGCTCCGTTCCTCCCGACTCTCTCTACTCCCTCTGCCCGCGCCTCCTGATGCTCCCTGCACCAGTCCTGACCAGCCCTGATCTTCCCCCGTGGCTTCTCCTCGTGTGTGTTGTCCACGTCTTCGGACTAATCTCCCGGCTCCTTGGCTTCACGACCTCCCCCCTCTGATCACTCCCTGGTTCTGGTAGCCCGGTTTGGACGGATTCCCGGTTTTGACCCTGCCCGTTATCAGGACCCGACTCTGTCACTCTCGAAATAAAAGTTCTGGAACTCTCCCTAGTGTTCTGTTGTGACAATTCGCATCGCTGTTCTAGTTCATCCTAAAGGTGTTTGACGGGGTTAAGGTCAGGGCTCTGTACAGGCCAGTCACATTCTTCAACACCAAATTCACCCAATCATGTCTTTATGGACCTTGCTTTCTGCACTACCTTAGTGTGCTGACGCATCAAAAATCCCTTCACTGGAACTAAGGGGCCTAGCCCAACCCCTGAAAAACAACCCCATACCATTATCCCTCCGCCAAATTTTACAGTTGGCATAAAGCAGGTAACATTTTCCTGTCATCCACCAAACCCAGACTCGTCCATCAGACTGCCAGACAGATAGGTGTGATTCATCACTCCACAGAACACGTTTCCACTGCTCTGGAGTCCAGTGGTTGCATGCTTTACACCACTCCATCTGATGCTTGGCATTGCGCTTGGTGATGTGAGGCTTGTATGCAGCTGCTCAGCCATGGAGGCCCATTCCATGAAGATCCCGGCACACAGTTTGTGTGCTGGGCTTGATGAAGTAAGGAAGTCGGAACTCTATAGTTATTGAGTCAAGAGAATGTTGGCGACTTTTCCACACTACACACCTCAGCACTCAGTGACACCGCTCTGTTACTTATGTAGTCTGACACTTCATGGCCGAGTTTTTGTTGTTCCTAAACACTTACACTTTGCAATAATACCACTTACATTTGACCACAGAATATCTATCAGGGAAGACATTTTACAAACTCAGTGCAAAGGTGGCATCCGATGACAGTACCATGCGTTCATTGAGCTCTTCAAAATGATCAGGACCACAGAGGGCTAGCGAAGTAATGACGTTAATGACCACACTAGGGAAAGATTCACAAGAAAAAACTTAAATACACAGAATCAATTAGACAAGGAGGATTCCACATGAGGTAAACGAGGGGGCGTGGCACACAGGAGGAAAGGCACGATCGGGACCTTTCACAAATGTTTGTAAACCTGACTGCATGGCCAGACGCTTGATGTTGTACAGCTGTGGCAGTGGGTCTGACAGAAACACCTGAATTCAATGATTAAGAGGTGTGTGCCAATACTTTTGTCCATAAAGTATAGTATTTATTGCTATATTCAAGCAGTGTGCAATAAATCACAAAATGCTGTGATTCAATTACTTCTCCAACACTGGACTAGTGTTAAAATAGTGAAATAGTGAATTTCACGGCTTGACTGAGCAGCTACATTCCAGAATATGTCCTGTCAATAAATTAGAGCACTCATGGCCTAAAGCATATTAGCAATTGTCTGAGCAGTCGGAAATTAACAAGGTGTCAAGAACTGGCCCTTGGATGCTCAATCTTTGACGGACTAAATTAACAAAATGGTCCGGTGCTGCCATCTATTGGATTTCTGTGTATCGTGGAACAGGGGTTTAGTTTACATGATGCGTGTATTTGAAAGAACTGTTCGGTTCACAGTTTATTGATGCAGCTGCTCACAACTTATAGTTACATCACAGAAGGGCATTCTTGTACTTCTGTACTTTTGTTGGACCATCCTTCTTATTTGGAAGGTATGCTGTGTCATAGAGCAGGGTGGCAGAGGGTAGGTGAGCATGGTTCAGGTGAATAACAGGTGCTGCAATGATTAAGAATGAAAAGCGTAGTGTTTCTGTGAGCTAAGAAGGCTACTGCCCCCTGTGATCAAAGCACTTAAAACTGCCTTGGTACAAAAAGTCAAACTGTAAGAACCGAAACTGGTGCCAATCTCTGCCAGTAAAAATGAGAGCAGACGTAGGCCAGTCAAGCTTTCCCCCTAATGGAAACGATCGAGGCAGCATGTGCCAGGAGAGAGAAGTGTAATGGAATTAATGAGCTGCCGGAAGCTTCCGCCGCTGGAAGTGGGCTCCGTGTGCCATCAATCCATAACTTGGCAACCTGTAGTTGGGATGCATCATGCACCTCTGAGGGCTTGAGCCAGCAGCAAGCCAGTGCCAGGGTAGGTGAAGCATACAGGATTTCAGCCAGATCCTTATCCTCCCTGACAGGGGGACAAAATGACAGAGATGCATAATTGCAGCTTTTGACATCATTTACCGGAAGAGAGTGCGAACGGAATTCTGACAGTCAGGACGGATTACTGTAACACCCAGTGAGTAATGCTGCGTTCTCAGAACTGGGGATGAAAATGGGAGCGCGGTGTTAAAGACCCCTGTCACAGATCCCCGTATCTGGGAGCGTTTGGCTTGGCCTGCTGTGGAAGCCGGTCAGCTGACAGAAGCAAGCCGGGAATGCTGCAGCAGCAGGCTTCCGAAAAGGAGCCTGAACACCCTAAGTGTGACACTGTTCAGTGGTTATGTGGCACTAAACATCCACCATGCATTTAACAGTAGAGGAAACCATGGCGACCCTGATAGAGAACAGTGTGTTTTTAAAGTACTTAGACACGAACTACAGCTTAGACCACAGGTACCATAACACAAGACATATGACTGAATATCCGTATCTGATTAAAAACAAACAAGTGTATCGTTTAATCAAGCCCGGTTCCACAATGTTTAATGAACTGTATCGGGCAATAGAGGGCGCTGACAAATAATATAATTTTTCCGCTGATACGTAATGCCCCGCACCATGGCCAAAATAAGCGTTTGGAAGATGGATGGACGGAAGAAATAACATTATTTTAAAACTGTTCGTCATTATCATACCTAGATCATACCTACTGCTGTGTTTATAAGCAATATGACAATTTCTAAATGCACGTCATTAAAGATTAATGGCAACAAGAGTGTAAGACTTACTGTTGGAGTACTTGCTGGATTGTCTCCCGCTAAATCGGTACAAAGTGCGGCAATCCGCAAACTGTACAGCAAAATGTGAGGTTACGTGATTCAAACTCTTCCTAACTTTCTTCTAGATTTTATGGTCTTCGTTGAAATCAGGATCACAGATAAACTCAATAAGAAAACCCGGACTACTCAGGCAGTAAATATAATAACTATACGTGAAATTAAATAAAATTAATGCAAATTGAGCAGCGTGTTTTCTAGTACTATTGCAGAAATGGAACGCAATTCACTACTGCACACTTTAAAATATCCAGCGTTTTGGGCCGTTGACGTTCCTGGAGTTCTCTGGTCCAATGTTCTCCTTCTTAATTATTGCTTAAGCCTTTATTACATACTTGCCAACTTTTTTATTATTAAAGAATCCGGCCGTGTTAAGGGTTAATGTGTCTAAATTGGATATTTGGACGGCAGTCACAGCCTCGTAATGAAAACATGTTTGTGACGGCTTGATCTTCAGGCTATTGTGAACGACTTGCTTACTACCTTTTGTGCAAAGCCTTAATAAGCCTTATAAAATCTCGTTTCGAAACTAAATACCGTTACTTATATTTCGTGCTAGCAATAATACTGCTAATAATGAAGTTCGTCATAATTATTGGTTTGTATTATGTTTATTACAGTAGGCTTATGGATAATGAAATAATATATGATACGGAATTTGCAATACTGTTAAACTAGAAATTCTACATGGCTCAGCTCGTCAACCTAAGTGAATTATTGTTTCTTACTTTATATGAAAACGGGAATAATAAAGCATAACACTTGATCTGGTGTAAGCAAAAAGAAACACCGACCATGTGATCTTATTACGCGGGATGCGTTTTGTTTCTTTTTTCCCAGCCCCACTCTTGCATTAGCAGTAGCAAAGAAGCGAAGGGACTCTCCATGAACGCAAAGAGCTGCTCTATGAAAGAAAATGAAACAGTATCGAGGTCTGGGAGCTGTTCAGTCCACGAATTACATCTTCTTCTCAGTAATAGGGACAGGGCTCACCATTGTACATCACAGGTGGAGGACAGGGTCTTTCTGCTTCGCCGGCTTACCTTAAATGTCTCCGTTGCGCTCAGTCAGAAGTTAAATTCCTGCGCTGGCTGCGTTAACTGACTGATAAGGGTGAAGGTCATGGATTTTGTTGAAAAAGGGGGGAAGGCAATTTTTTATGCTTTAGAAAATGGACTGAAAATGTTCTGCTTTAAAAATGTGTTGGATTGGGTATCTATACGGTTTGTCTGGTTTGTCTGAACCTCCAGTGAGTTCTTATCTTTAATTTCAAAATACTGTATATTCATTCTTGCTTTGGGGATAGAATAGCACATCTCCTGCTGCCCTGTCAGCCCTAAGCTCTTTCTTTATTTAGCCAATGAATAAAGAGAATTTGGCGACACTCCCTAAATGAGTCCCCAATTAGACGTAAAAAGTTAACCGGTCCTTAAGTATGAAGCATTGTGAGTGTTTGAGTTAATTTAGTAGATAGGTAGTAGACAGACTCTAATGGGTTTTATTAAAATCGCACATTTGAACTCCCATAAACAATATGTGTAAAGTATAATTTAAAATTCATTCATTTAGCAGTCGCTTCTGTCCAAAGCGACGTGACGTAGATAGTACCTCATAAGCATACAGCTGTCAAGGCTGAACAATGAGCGATCTGTAAATGTAAGTAGCATTAGACCAATCGCTATGTAGTATGTACGGTAAGACCAAATATAATATTTGCATTTGGAACGAAATTTCCACCTTAACGAGTGTTGACCAGTCAGGTTGCCTGCAGTTGACACCCAACCACAACGTGTCACTGTGAGGCATCCTCAACATGATGACCTCAACATGACCCTGGTCATTCAGAATGCTCATACATACAGCAGCTTGCCAAATGCTAATATTCCTGTTACAAAACAGTAGCAAAAAAAAAAACTGTTGTACCTCAGTGGCTGCAAAGCTACTTTTAGTTCTTATATTCCATCTATTCATCCATCCATCCATCTTTCCATCCTTCATCCACAACATGTGGATCCTGTAAAAGGTTAAAGTGGTAGCTTGGAGCCTTGCGTCAGGTCACAGGCCTACACAACGGGCCGCAGTGTCGTATGTGAAATGTGAAACCCAGTGTCGTAAGGAGAGGTATGACAGGCCACCGGACCTTGAACCATGGGTTTCCTAAGAGGAACGGCTCATGTTCACCACGGCACTGGAATGGCATTGGGCGGATTTGAGGAAGAGGAGGTCATTCTTTCTAACACACCATGATTCATGGGCACGTGAGGCCCTTCCCAGCACTGGTGCCTTGAGTCACAAAGCTGAGGACAACATGACTCTGAGCACATGGCTGAAGTGAGTAACACTTGCCTAACTGCTCCTCCAGGAGAAGGACCCCACCTGCGGCTCTGTAAGGATTCGCCACACTGGACCAATTAGTGCGATAAAATGTGCCTGTTTCTCCACATAAATACATAACACTGCTCAAATAATGAAAGTGCAGATCAACCACAGTCCTCTTTAAGCCTCTTGCTCTCAGATTAGCATCTGAGGATCATCACGTGGATCAAATTAGTATCGCAGAATCCCCAGTGTTGTGTAACATAGCTGTTTATCTGCATTACTGTTCTTTCTGGTAAATCTCTGTTAATCACTTAAGGAAATTATGCTAGGATGGGTGCTCTATAAAAATAACTTGTTTCGGAATAAAAGCTGTCCTTAATCTTTGTCTTGTGTGACGAAACCTCTCTGAAATTATGAGTTTGTTTATAACTAATAATTGTTCAAGTTAATAATGCGGCACTCCCGAGTCAGCTGTGAGTCTGGTTTGCAGCTTTGTGTTTTTTTTTAAGTTTGCGCAAGATCGTTTTCTTGAGTTACCATTTTGGTAGGTGTGGTTCTCACTACAAACAGGATCCTCGCAAAAGCGCACGCTTCACCAGTACGCTCACCTACAGCCATCTTAAATGCAGTGCTTCCAGATTTATGTAATAGCATAAAGGAAAGTAAATCTGAAAAATCCAGCCTCCCCCTTCCTATCGCGTCACTCAAGTGATAGATTATATTTCCAGCAAGCCATTTCTCACTGTCAGTAATGCACATCACACCCCGCAAAGCAGGCGTGCGTTGGGAGATCTAATCGTTTTTAATGCTTTCACCGACAATAAAGACGTTTAAGAGGAAATCAGATTTAGCGCTGAGTCTTTTGCATCTCCTCACTCTAGGAGGGAGTGATGCGTGTCAGAAAGCGGGGTTCGTTTGTGGAGTAAAGTTTATCCTCCTTTCCGATCTCGTTTGCAGCCGCGCGATCACAACCACGCAGCGCAAACGCTGACACGGTGTGGGAGTTTCAGGTCGCAGCAGTAAACCATCCAAAGCAGTGAAGGTCCGAGGGCGCCCGAAAAAAATGCGGCTATTTTCCACAGCCGCTTTAATTATGTGAGCCTTTGCACCTGAGCGCGACTGGGAAGAAGGAGCCCACGCTCAGCTTTGTCATGCCGTCGCCAACAGATGGCCGCGTCCATGCTGCCTGCCTGCCAAACACGCTAATCTATATAAAACTTTCAAAGTAGGTCATAAGAAAAAGTACTCTCATTAGTTTATTCTATTTAATGTCAAATTACCAGGAGGAAATGGGAAACTGCAGTTATGTAATAATAAACCACGCAGCGTGTATTTTTATATCCACTAGGGGTCACTGTTTTACAATACCAAGCATGAGTACAGCGAGCATAATATAATTGTTTAATTACAGTGTTTAATACTGAATGGTTTCAATTGACTATAACAATTTTATGTGGTGATTTTGCATAATTGCAATACCCACATAAGAACTACGCACTGTGGACTTTTTTCCCCTTGATCTAAATGCATACTTTTCTTTTTTTTTGTGACCAAGAGCTGTATGATAGAATTTTAAAAATAGAGTAATGGCTGCAAAACAGTAGTCTTCTAAGGAAAGTTAATTATTGCCGGTGCGCTTTTTTGTGTAGTGCCAAGTCAAAATTGGAGGATCTGCATATATTTTTGGAGAATTTAAAAACATAAATGTATTTAAATACACAAATTTCATATAGCATGGTCTTGTTTTTATGACGTTTTTATGTAGATGTATTTTGTCCCAGTGCGTCTGACGTACAGTTCCACACTAACCATTTATTCAGCCCATTCAGGTTGAGTTCATCTGGGTTAAGTGCCCTTCCCATAATGCAAGGGTTAAAGGTCATAGGTCCGGTCCTTCAGAACCTCCTGCCGCTTTACCAGTGACCCACAGACCCTGTGCTGGTCCTAAAATGCCCATAATGCCCTTGGGAACCATCCACACAGTCCATAGACATGTACACCATACCGGGAGGGAAAAGAATGGTCACATCATAGACTACTGTGAGGATCATCTTTCTTTAAAGAAAGCTTAGCTTCCCTCGTCAGGTTAATGTTAAGAATTACGGTTATGGTTTCCACGTCTGCTTAATGTTCAGGGGCAGGGTTATGGTGAGGATCTGGTCTAGGTTACCATGTCTATTTAATGTTTTGATTTATGTTTTAGATTTACTACAGTCCCTTTTTTCATTATATAAAAGACACGACCGTCTGATCTTTTCAATCTCATGTAAATATAAATACATCGGTTTACAGCAGTCAAACAGCATCTTTACGCAAACCAGACAGACCCTGTCCAAGCGTCTAAGATATGTAATAAAAAATGTAAAATATTACTCCCATTAAACAAAGGTGGATCACATGAAACCTGGACCACGCGGCACAGTCAGCGGGAGGCGAGCGCTAATGAGATCAGCAGTATCCTGCCGCGCGGCCCATTCCGCTCGACCGCCTGGGCTCATCGTCCCCGTGGGCCCCAAGGGCCCCTGAGGGCCGGTGGGGTGTCTGGCGACACTCTGTCTCACAGCAGCGCTCGTGCTGAGCGGCTCGTGCTGCCATGTGGTCGAGCAGAAGCTCTGGCCTTCGACGGTGAGTTCGTATCCCGGCTCCTGGCGCCCCTAACAGACTGCTCGTGTCTAACAGGAGGTAACGAGAGCCACGTGGGGACATCGCTAGAGGTAATGGGCGTGATTTACAAAAAGCAAATGGAGGAGGCACTACTGGGGGCCACCCGGCTGGACAGACCAGGAGGTCATGTGACTGCTCTGATTATGGAGCTGCATCACCAGCCCTATAAATAACAATAAAATGTTAACAAATACTCTAAGACAGGGCATGAACATCTGAGGGTGGGGCCAAGCCAAGTCATCACCAAAATTAGCTAACTGTCAGCCTTGTTTCCAGCAGTGGGTAGTCCAGGTCCAGAGAGTAAAAGTCCTAACCAAGATTTAGTTTGAACTAACCAGTTGAATACATTGTGACTCTTTATACGTACTCCACTGGTTGGTTGAAACAAAATCTTGGTCTGGACTTTTACTCTCTGGACCTGATTTATCCACCTCTGCTTGTATCTAGAAGAGGGGTCACCAACATGGTGCCCACGGGCACCAGGATGCCCCCAAGGACCACATGAGTCGGCCGTGGACCTGTTCTAAAAATAGCACAACTCACTAGTGAGCAGCATCTAAAATTTAATTTCGTCCTGTTGCTATTCTTCTTTAATCACATTTGCATTTATATAGAAAATGACAATATCTAAAAAAACATGTTTATTATACATGAAGTTTAAATAAGTTTAGGAGGGCATTTCAAACTGGTATGGGCATTTCCTTCGTATGGCTCAGTATCTGTGAAATAGCTCTCAGTTTCAAAAAAGTTGGTGACCCCTGCTCTAGAACTTACACCCACACCATGTTGCGCCCCTTACAGGTCTATCACTTGTTTTGCTTCGATACTTGTTTCCCTTTTACTGAAGCCAAAATGGCCAACTTTTGAGTTCCCCAAACCCCAGCTCTGAACAAAGTCCCTATTCTGTGATGCATGAATCCATACACTCTCTTATAAATACATCTTTAAGAAATATAGAATTGAGTGGCATGAAAATCTGGCAATTTTGGATTTTAGAGCCTTTTTTTCTCCAAAATCACTTCAAGGGTAAAGCAGCTGTGTGTTTAGAGACGCCAATCTACAGACCACTGTGTCCTGAGCAGTTATTTTTGCACTTGTGGTCTTCCCACTAGTGATGAGTCTGCATTTTCTCCTCTGACCACGTTCAGCACCAGCAATAGTGTCCACTGAGTGTATATACATGTACATCGTTGTACTGCTGACTTGTGCCAGAAGTCACCGCAGTAAATGCGAAATGACTCACCGACTGTCTGGGAAGCGTGAATCCGTAACGACACTGCCCAGGACAGGAAGACACCATGATTCATTCCCTTAATGGACTCGTTCACCTCTGAACAATCATATTAACATCTTTCTAACGTAGCCTCTGAGTCAACAGCTATGAAGAGGAGCCATGTAGCTCCTGAGTCGAAGTGACAGGTGAGAAGATCTGCAGTTAGATCAGTCGCAACGTAAATTAAATGCGGCGGAGAGGCACAGACTGTCTGATGTAAATCCGCTGCCATGTTACATGAGTTCATAATTTAATTATTAATTAATGTCCCGGGAAACCTGATGTGACATTTGGAATCAGATGGTGCAGTAATTGGCCCGCATCCTGTCTGATTGCCCGGGGTGAGTATGTGAAAAGTGCACGGGGGCCCAACGGACCGGACCTGGATGACGTGGTTACATTTTCATGTCCCACTTAAGCCAACCCACCCCCACCCCGGAGGCCCCCTGTTAGCCCCACATGGGCACCCCCCCCGGGGGTGGGGGGGGGGGGGC
>JAODKC010000082.1:11444495-11464601 GCA_026777985.1 Mormyrops attenuatus
GCGGGGGGGGGGTGACAGAAGGGGACCGGTGTGTTCCCTGCCAAATCCCCCCGACAGCAATTCCTGTCAGGCTTCTGCTCGCATTGAGCTTTTGCCTTCACCACTGCCAACCCCCCCCCTGAGAGCTCATGTAAGAGCATCTCCAGATCGGAGAAACAAAACGTGGGATTTGTTCCTCCACAGATCGCCTGCAGATTACTCAGACAGCCGCCCGCCGCACGGGATTTGTCTTCATCAGGACGGAACTTTGTTCTAGAAGCTTCTTTCATGCTGGGGTGGGGGATGCACAATTGTGCCGCTTTGTTTATAAGTGTCAGGCTGCGTGCTCATCACACATTTTCACCCTGGAACGTCTGTCTGGCGTGATATTAATCAGAAGTCTGCGAGGTCATTTTGGTGCAA
The DNA here is from genome assembly GCA_026777985.1 of Mormyrops attenuatus. Taxonomy (NCBI): domain Eukaryota; kingdom Metazoa; phylum Chordata; class Actinopteri; order Osteoglossiformes; family Mormyridae; genus Mormyrops; species Mormyrops attenuatus. The sequence goes on from JAODKC010000082.1 coordinate 11,444,898, forward strand.
GCTTAACCAACCCCAAAGACACTCCAGGACACCTCTGACGGAATCTGGGGAACCTTTCTCAGGTTCCGTGTGGAATTTCCCTGAGATTGTGGACTCTCTTATCATAGGTCAGTGCCATTTATTTCCTAGGTCTTCGTCAGTCACTTTAGGAACGAGGCAATCGGCATCTAGCTCATAAAAAATGCATTAAAGTCTCTACACAGGCCATGGTGATTGTTTTCTGGCACCTGTCTGTGCGCTTTAATCTAAGCAAAATAATGCACAACCTACGCTCAGCCCAGGGAAATGGAATTGATGTTTCCCTCAAAGAGTTAACGTAGCAACAAGCGGTTGTCTTGCAAACCAAGGAAAACATCGCTTCATCTAGAGCAGGGCCTGTCCATTATTCTTCAGCAGGTTGAGATGGGGGACTGAACACCCGCACCAATAATGGAGTTACTGGTTAGAGACTAGCTGGAAGTATCTTGACCAGATTTTATAAAAAGTCCTCGATGCAAAAAATATTTGCTACTGCACAGGGTGACTCTGTGGGTAGCACTGCTGCCTCGCATATTCGTGTGTGTGTGTGCGGTTTATTTTTATATTGCATTGTGGGGACCATTTTTCAGGTCACCATAAAGATCTATGAATGCAATCAAAAAACATAAAATGCCTAAAGTTTCGTACTTTGTTTGGTTACTCATGGTTAAGGTTAGGGCTTGGTAGGGGTTAAGGTTGCCATGTTGGGATTGGGGATTTGCCCATAAAAATGAATGGACGGTCCCCACAAAGGTATGAGTTCAGGTGTGTGTGGAGTTTGCATGTTCTCCATGTATCATGCACGTTTCTCCTTCAATCTAAATATGTGCAGCTATGCTAATTGGTGCAAATTGCCCACAATGTACGTTACTGTCTTTGCCTTGCATAGGTTCTTGGTGGCCCTGAGCAGGATAACTGGTTTGAATATGGATGGATGGATCCTGCCTTTAAGTGTAAGGAAGGCTCACAGGCTAATTTCAAGGGGACTGAGCAGCTCCTCCTTAAAGCAACCAGCCGAATGTTCAGAATCCTACAAGCCCATATGTGGGACGCGGAGAGGGTGGCCACAGATTTACCCAGCATGCCTTTCCAGGCCTCTCCAGCCAACCAAGCTCCTATATTATGATTCATGCTGTACCGCTCGCAAAGTTACTTATTTACCAACATACCAGCGTCCCCTCCTTTGTCAGCGTGAAGTGACAGACGCAGCCATACGCTCACACCGCGCGCGTATGCCACACTTATACTCACTGCTCCATGCCAACAGGAGGGGATTTTTCTCTGGATTTTTGTGAAATTACATTTTTTTTCCTTCCCCCTCTATGAAAAACCTGTCCAGGGCCGTGGGTAAAAAATGTTGTATATTCAATAAAATTTGATTGATTGAAATTTGTTACTGAAGACAATAATAAATGAGGAGTTTCATATCTAAACATGCATATTCAGGATTTTTTAGCTGATTATTAATTGCATCCCTGAGGTTGAAATTACCAGGAGAGAAATTAATCTATATATCTATATATGCATGTGTGATGTATCTCAGATATAAGGACAGGTACCATACATTATAGTGAAAGGAAAGCTGACTGAATGAAGCAGACATCAAAGCAGAAATATTATTGTGTTGGATTCTTGGACTTCTCCTCTGGCCTGGTGCTGTTGTTAAGGAAGTGGCCCTGTGACCAACAGAATTCAGTGTTTATTCTCCAAGGACTTGCATACAAGGGATTTGCCCAGTGTGTCTGACGCCAAGATGCACAGCAGCACGTATGCCGGGCAAGGCACATGGCACGGAGTGAGAGCAGATTTAAATGTGGCAGAGATATTCAGTTTATGCAGATTTCAGGCATTCGGTGTGCGGTAGCTCAGTTCCTGACAGGAAGCAGGTAAAAGCTCCGTATGGCGCTGTGAGCCGCGGGTGGCTTTTTGGGCTGAAAGCGTCCAACGAATCACGTGCCGTGAAACATCATTTTTTGATCTTCAAGTAAACGGGGTTTTAGGATCCAGTGCGGCTGACAGGGTGGCATTCAGAGCAGTAGGCAAAGCCCACACTCCTGTCACTCGTGCGCTCTAATCGAAACGGCGAAACACAAAGACGGCCCCCCCCACCACGCCCACCCTCTAGCTATCTCCCTTTGTCCCTCCCCCTCTTTGGCGAGGGCAGTGAATTCATTTTTCTGCGGTTCCTCCTTACAATCAGCCTATTGTTCGGCCATTCCCCAGGATTGAGAACCTTTCGGGTGGGAAAGACCCATGCATGGGGGGGAGGGAGGGCGGGGGGTGCACAGAAAGAGACCTGAGGTTCATCGGATGTCCCAAGCTAAAGCTCAGCCTTCTAAACATTATCAATAATTAATGATAACAATATATGGTAATTAAAATTGATGCACATGAGTATGATAAATAAGGCTGACTCTCACCCTGGTATTCACAAACAAATCTGCCTCCACCTCCCCTCCCCTCCTGCAGGGGGAGCCAGTGAGCCATCCACCTATTTGCCCCCATTGCTGCAGCATAACATTCTAAATGTGTTTCTCAACCCTGGTCCTCAGGGACTCCCAGACAGCCCAGGTGAGATCTGGGAAGGAGGGATCAAAAATTTGGACTGTCTGGTAGGGGAGCTGGGAGGGAGCAAAACCGTGGACTGTCTGGGGGGTCCCCAAGGACCGGGTTGAGAAATACTGTTCTAAAAAATGCAGATGGGTAACAGGGGGCTGAGGTGGCTAATGCCTTGTAAAAGAAGCCATTGAGGGTTTACTGTAAGTGCAGCATTGTGCGGGCCACTGGACGGGGTTCACTGGTCGGGGCACGCCTGGGCCTCTGCACGCGGCCACAGATCTAATCAGTAGGAGAGCGCTCTGGGGATGCTGACTCACTTAGACCTCTTACAAAATCTGCTTAATGTTGCACTCACATCCATTTAGCATTAAACAACCAGACTATCGCCATGGGCCAAATGGCCGGCTCCCAATTACAACCGTCTCCTAAGACCCCCCCCCCCACACACACCACACACACCCTCGTCAACTGCAGAATGTGCCCAGTCGCCACCCGGATTCAGCCCAGGGCCATCCTGCCTCGCCAACTATGCCAGCATCCAGCTGAGGAAAAAAAAAATGCCCGGAGCGAGGGGTAGGGGGTGATTGGGCCCTGCATTAGCAATCCATTAGTGTGTATGTATTAGTGTGCATGGAGACTCTTAGGGCATGACATCATCCTCAAGGGGTGTCCGTAAGGCAAGACCCCAGCGCTGGGTGAGGGTACGCCTAATATTGGGTATACGCTGCTCCTTCAGCCAAATCAATGGCATTGGTCCAGACAATTTGACAGGGGGCAAGTTCAGGGCTGGATCCAGGTATAGGCAAACTAGGCAGCTGCCTAGGGCCCGATCAGCACAAGGGGGGCAGAATAAAGGCATGAAAAAATATATATGTCATACATTAATATATATACAATTTATAAATAAGAATAATTACACAAAATTACAATAAACCAAAACGTAAACATCAAATTTTAATAGTTATCAGCAGGCAGAAACAAGGTCAGCTATAGCTATAGGCAGTTACATAGGGCCCTCGAATTATTTGCATTGTGAAGGAAGTGAAATGATCATCAATTTTCTTGGTAGGGAGACCTCCCAAGTAAAGCTTTGCCTATGGTCACTGAAAAGGTAGGTCTAGCCCTATGCGTTTTAACACAACAGTTTGGGGAAATTCTTCCAGCCTAAGCTAATAGTTAATAGCTAATAATAAAAATTACTAATAGTAACACCATAAAAATTTGGAAGGGTGCCCAAAAAAGGGACCAGGTCTGAAAAAAGACAACAGCTGTTGGGTCATTCACAGGTCCTGGAGATGTGGGGACATCTCCCAGATGTTGTTCCGAGTTGGCTGTCACCAGAGATAAAGATCACCATGGTGAGGTGACTTCTTTTGGAAGACCTGAGTAAGAGAGAGTGGAAAAGATGACTGTGAAGTATCCCCTGGAGGGTGTTGGTCCATCAGGGGCAAAGATGGTGTGGTCCATCTCTCGTAGCACAGTTGTTTAATTTCATTTAAACCAATTACCCATTGTAACCTCACACAGCTAGATTTGGGTACTGGAAGTCCGCCCCTTTGGTTGTGGGTGGAATTTGTTCTTCCCGTCTTTGCATGGGATTCCTCTAGGTCAGTGTTTCTCAACCCGGTCCTGGGGGACCTCCAGGCGGTCCATGTTTTTGCTCCTTCCCAGCTACCTGGCAGACAGGCCACATTCTTTCTCCCTCCCAGCTCCCGGTAGAGCTTGGAGGCAGCAAAAACATGGACCATCTCGGGGTCCCTGAGGACCGAATTGAGAAACACTGCTTTAGGTACTCCAGTTTCCCTATATTCCAAAGGGATACAGTTAGACAGAATGGTGACTGTAAAATGACCCATAGCGTGATGCTGTGTGAGAGTGCGTGCCTTGGCCTCCCATCCCATACTGCCCATGTATTGGATAAATGGTGAGTGACTTGTAGTGACATTTTAAAATAACCAGCCAATTAGCTGTTAGCATTGCTCTCCTGACTGTGGCCCTATTCCGACAGCCTCACCACGGCGTGGCAGCCTCGCTTTGTGCACAAAGCCTGCCTGTTCTCAGGGGAGGTGCGCGGTTTTTAAACAGCTTCCGGTGTTTAGCCCAATCGATGTCCCAGAGAGGCAGGAGACCAGATATCTTTCCATCACTGTCTTACCTCATGTCACTCCCCTGCCGTTAGACAGTAAAGGCAGCGCATTAGAAGGTAGATGCTCAACATGAACAGGGCTCCATTAATGTAAAACTGGCTGGTGGGACAATCAGATCAGTAAGCCATAGCATAAACAAAGGGTCAGAGGTCAAAGGTCATTAGGCTAGCCTTTGGGTGTAAAGCAGCTCTGCGATCTCTCCTGTCTTGCCTGTCTGAACATCCCGAGACGTTGCTGATGGGCTTTTCTGTAAATTATCCTGACCCTCCAAAAACAGGTAGCAGATCATGACTTTTGAGGGCCACCAGGACCCTGCTTGAGGTCAGTATGTGGTGCGATCCGTGGGTGCACACTTAAGGAATTCTACAGAATTTTACTTCAGAGGTTTTTATCTTAGTTCATTCTCTGTTTACTTAGTTCAGATATTTTTATTCTAGTATTTTATTATTATGTGATTTATTTATTGTTTAGTGGCACGCTGCCGAGACCCCAGAAGCTGTGTTTGGTTCTTATCATATCAAGTGGTTTGAATGACAATAAAGCTGATCCTGATTCCGATTCTGAGAAATCCCAGAACCACCCTGTTCTTCTAAGTTATCCTAAAGGTGAGTGGAAGGAGACGTTTTCCTAGTGTTTTATGGAGACATCATGCATGAACTGGGCAAGATACAAGGTTTCAACACTGGTAGGGACCAAATCAGCCCCGAACCCTGCTGTCCCCCTAAACACACACAGCACTCCATCAATATTGGTAGGGACATGTCCCTGTCCTCTGGATCCAAAATCTATGTAAAATCTATGGCAAGGTCACTTCAACAGGTGTTCTCGAGCAAGAATAAACCGAAAACAATCATTCACAGCAATTGCTAATTAAAAATTAATAATTCCAAAACAATATGTAAGGAAAACCTCGAATACCTGTAATTTCATTGATCAACTTCACTTAATTTCACACACAGACAGCTCATATGTAACTTTCAATTACAAAAAGTGTTCATATTCAGTTTCACCATTTCATGCTAGCAGTAGACCAAGGTAACAATGTACTCCCTCGGAAATTCTGCAAATAAATAAAAAAGCAGATTTTGTACTATTACAAGATGTATTGCTGTCATCCATTTGCAAGACATGCAGCCACCTTTGTTTTATTCAGCAAATTCAGGAGCGGCCACAAACGGCACTTTAAGATCAAATCATTGATGCACTCCATTTTTCCCATACGAATGAGTTTTTTTTGCTATTGTACAGATTGACCACCGGGGGAGTCATGAGCAAACTGGGGTGGATTGTAACTCATGGGGAAGAAACAGTAAAAAAAAAAAACTGAAGAGAAAGGCTCACTTCTGCAGGAAGTGATGAGTGTAAGGGGTCATTAAGGGTCACTTAATGGACATCACTGCACTGAAACATATCCAATGACCAGCTACTAAATGGTGCATAAATAATAAATAAAGTTCTAATCAAAATCAGTGAACTGCATTGAGAACTTGGTACAATAGATAATTGAATTAAAATCCATTGGGATTCTTCTGGTGGCAATGTTTGGGAGCCAAGTAACAGGAATAAAAATGGACCACTTCTCTGAAAAAGTTCTGCAGAGCTGTACATGTCCCTCGTTGTGTGTGTAATATATCTCCGTGTCTCCGGGGAGAATATTGTTAACTGTAAATTTGCCTTTCCATGGCTGACAGCGATGTTTAGCACAGATCATCAAATCCCGGGAGATCAGCGACAGATTCTTGCAGGAGGCGGCCGCCTCGGGATGATAACTCGCTCCGCGCGGCTTTATTTGAAAATCTGGTTACAGAGCAGACGGCACTCAGCCATGGAGAACGGCATATCGACGTCTGCAGCCCTACATCTGATCTCTCATTCGCAGCTCGGCTCAATGGCTCCCGGTACTGAGAGGCTGCATGCCGCGTTAATTCATTTAGAAGCCCCATGAACCACCCCCCCACATCCCTCCACCCCCACCATACTGCAATGAGACCCACCGCTGGGGCAAAACGACATTTTATAAAACCAACCAAGATCACTGCTGTCAGGGCTAGAAATCTATATGAATCTAAATATGCAAATTGTCTTGCCTCAATTTGTTTTCAGTGATACTGCTGGGCGAGATGGTATGCTGGCTGTATTCATCAGTTAAAGCCTGATGCTTGGGATTCCTGGAGGGGTCCCAGTATGGTGCCCTGAGGCACTTAACACAAATTGCTCTGGTAAAGTGTCCAGCTGACTAAATGAGCAGAAAGATCTCTGCTGTTTTGGATGAAGGTGCCCACACAGAACGGTAGCATGTCCTCACATGACGACATGCACTCATTCTGAGCTGTTAAGTTCTGGTTCCATAGGATTTGCCCGAGCAGGATCCCAGGCAGAATTCTCCTCTGGAACCATAGCCTGGTGGTCTGTGCTCTTCTGTACATTCGCTGTTGTGACATTTTGACCGCCCAGCTTTGGCTACAAGGCTCTCCATCCTTATCTGTGCCTCCTGCATATTGCAACAAAGTCATTCTTATGCCAGGAGAGCTTTCTGAAGCGATAGATTTGCAGGCATTTGAAGGAAAACTCAAGATAAAACACAAAGCAACGCAAAACAAAAGTTTAAAGCGGAACCGTTCCTTTTTGCAAACCCGTTTGAAATCCATAAGAGTTCAATGTGACCTCAGGCTGTCATCTGGAGATACCATCATCCTTTGTCACTGATGATTGTGTATGATGCAGTCGGTAGATAATACACAGCCGTCTGTAACAGCAAACAAGCAGAACATGCATGGAAGGCTATAATGGGTCTGAAATCAGGTGCCATCCTTCTTACCTACGTGAATCCCGAATCCCGAGAGAGATTTTGATCGTCCTGCAGGGGAATGAGCGGCAGATAGCATCAGAATGGGTGGGGGTGCAACTTGTTTTAGTACACATGGTGGCACTTGAGGGGCATAGCCCCTCACATATCACTTTAGGGCTGAAGGGCATCGCTGTCAACACCGAGCTGCGAGACTCCAGGGGGCGGGGGCACTCCCACACAGAAAGGAAGCCTGATCTGTGGCCCCAGCAGATGCTAACAATCCCAGGTGAAGACGTGATGCATTTAATGCATGGTCGCATGCATTTTTAACAAATTAAAATAGCTTCAGAAGTGTTTTTATTAAGCCTTACTGTTTTACATTTGGCACTTCAGCTTAATCACACCCCGCATGAAAATCTTGGAAAGGAAAAGCTCAGTAAGTGTAGCTTGAAGGAAGAAATTATTCTTGCAAATAAGCGCTGATAGGCACTAGGCTCTGCTGCAATATAGAGACAGGCGCTGATGTAAAGACTCAACTCTTAAGATTCCTCAGGCAATTTAAGAAAGCCCTGTTCTGAAAGGATTTATAGCAATAGCGGGGAAATGCCATTTCTGAGCTGGGAAATAGAGCGGCTCTTGACCCCAACCCACAGTGTCGTAAATGATGTGAAAATCACTGTAGCCTTGTGAGCACATAAGGGACCAAAGAACTGGATTTGTTAACCAAACAGTGAAAAATCAGGGAACTGATGTCAACTCAATTTCTTCTTATTTTCTAATGCTTTAGAGCACAGTAGCACGGTGACTCAGTGGGTAGCGCTATAGCCTGACACTTTCCAGGCTGTGGGTTCAATTACTGACTCTGTGAGTGTGGAGCTTGCATTATCTGTCCATGTTTGTGTGGGTTTCCCTTGCAGTCCAAAATCTGTGAACTTCACATAGTCTGTGGGTGTGCCCTGTGATGGACTGGCATCCTATCCAGGGTGATCTCATGCGCTATGCTTCCTGGGCTACACTCCAGGCTCACCAGGATGGACAAGCAGTTATGGAAGAGGGATGGATAGATCACAATGTTTGGGGAAACAATAAGTAAATTATTACTACTGATACTACTACTGCTAATAATAATAATAGTAACAACAGTAATGATGATATTTTCTGAGTGCAGGGATAAGAGCATCAGGGACAGATCTTTCTGTGTTCTTCAAGCGTGAGAGAGCTTTGGTTTGTGTATAGTCCAGGCAATCACTGAAGGTAAAATCTACGTAGGAGGTTAGACTATCCAGAATGTTAGCCTGTCTGGAATGTTAGCCTATCCGGAATGTTAGCCTATTCAGAATGTTAGCTTACCTGGAATGTTAGCCTATCTGGAATGTTAGACTATCCGGAATGTTAGCCTATTCAGAATGTTAGCTTACCTGGAATGTTAGACTATCTGGAATGTTAGATTATCCGGAATGTTATCCTATCCAGAATGTTAGCCTATTCAGAATGTTAGCTTATCCAGAATGTTAGCCTGTCCGGAATGTTAACCTATCCGTAATGTTAGCCTATCCAGATTGTTAGCCTATCTGGAATGTTAACCTATCCATAATGTTAGCCTATTCAGAATGTTAGCTTATCTGGAATGTTAGCCTATCCGGAATGTTGGCCTATGTGGAATGTTAGCCTATTCAGAATGTTAGCTTACCTGGAATGTTAGCCTATCCAAATTGTTAGCCTATCTGGAATGTTAACCTATCCGTAATGTTAGCCTATCTGGAATGTTAGCATATCCAGGTTACATTCCGAAATGCAGCTGTGCTCCCACAGCCCTCCGCATTCTCTTCCATATCAGGCTTCCCTCGGGTGCTGACTTCACTTCGGTCAGCTGGCTCTGTACACGTCTCGCCTTTTAGAACTGCCAAATTCGATCCTCTGAAAGGCGGGAAAGGCAAAAAACAGAACGACAAGCCCGTGCTGCTATGGAACACCACTGTCACACTGCCATGTGGGTGAATGCGAACAGCGTTCTGTGCGAATCGGAAGCTGGTATAGGGGCGTTTCACAATTAAAGATGGTGCGACGTTAGCAAAACATTAACACGACAGTCCAATCACAATGTCAGTTAAACTGGTGCTGGTTTCAAAGGCTAATTTCATGTCATTATTTCCTATGGGTAAATCAAGCCCCGTGGGAAGGCCAAGCATCTAAACTAAACATTTTTTTCACAAAAGTAACAGGATGGTGTCTGGGCAATGTATTTCGATTAAACTAGCGACTTCAGAAATGTGATAGATAACACTGACCTGGCAAACATGGCACTATTATTTTTGATCAAAGTGTTTCTAAGATGATCTCGCAAGACCTCCTGCTGGTAGATAAGAATTTGGGGGGGAGGGGTTAGCAGGTAAGCCTGGGGGACATCTCATGCTTGGGCGGGGGGCAGATCTGGAGTGGGCTGGTATGTTTTCTCCTGACCTTCTGGAATAGACATGGGGATAAGCCGTGTTGGATGATAAGCTGTACTGTTGCGCACGTCAGACCGTACAGGAGTCTTCCGATTCACACTTTCCAGCTTCTGTCTTCGGCTCCCGATAACGATCAAGAGGGAGAAATGAACAGGAAAGTTGAATTATTTATGGTTAAGGAGAATAACCTGTGAAGACTGAGCAAAAAAGAAAAACACCCCCACAAATGCTGCTGAGAAGGCAATCCGTGCCCTTGTGGCGGCCTTCGCTGTCAGTGTTTTCTGGGCGACGGGGGCCGCGTAGCTGAATAGCACAAACAATGACGCACTGATGGGATTGTGAGTTTCCCTTTTCGTTTCATGGCAATTAGAACAGGAGCTGAATGAAAGTAAAATCCCCCACTGGTTTTAATTTGCCCCCCCCTCCCCCTGCTGCCCCCCACGAAGAAGAGAAAAACCAATATTTTGAGATAGAAATGGCAGTCAAGCGGGAATGGCTATGTATGTCTGTGTGGTTTTTTTTTTGCAGCTGGTTAGTGAGCCTGGATGTCTGGAATAGTTTGGAGCAACAGGCGTCATTGGGATGGACAAGAGATGAAGCCAACAGATAAAGAGGGATTAGAATCTCTGGTCGGCACACAGCAGCAAGGGGGGCTTCTGGAGCATTTAGTCAACAAAGGTGGTCTCAGCAATTCCACAGATGGTCAGACCTCCCAGATATAACAGTGCGATATTCGGAAGTGAGGGATTCTGGGATTGACGGTAATACTAGGTCACCGGACCCCTAGACAAAACAATAAGTGGGCACGCATTTTAGCTCCAAAAATAATTTGCTGCGGTCACTGCTGGACACTGCTGTGTTTTTATATCCACTTATCGCACGCTAAGTCCGGCCATAAACCGCAAATGTGGCATCGCTATCAAAGCCCTCGGTTCACTATAGCCGTGTTTTTTCCACGAGTCGAGCCTCACTTTCCATTACGCAACCCTTTTTGCTGTTTTGGCAGAACTTGCGGCTTCCCGCTACCTGGGGGAGAGACGGCCTCCGTTCGGAGTGAACCGTGCGGTGAAAAGACGGGCTGCGTTCGGTTGGTCATGATTAGGGTTTCAAGCGTGCTGCTGGTAGCTCTCACCGTTCAGATGATTCACACTTCAGTAGCCATGCTGCAGGATGCTGAGAGCTTGAGAACCTGGGCTCATATCCAGGGTAAAATTCAGAAGATGAGAGACACTTCCTGTTTAATAATCAACCAACAATAAAAAGATCCATTCATAAGGGAAATTACTTCAGTTGCAATTACTGTTATAAGGATGTTTTGCATCTAATTGATAACAGTTACTGTGCCTGGTATGCACTTTTATTGCATCATACATTGTCCATTGTCTGTGTGCCATTGCTATGACAAACTGCCATTATTGGAAGAGAAGAAACAGATGCTGAAGAGTCAGATAAACCAGAAGCAGTCAGAAGCCTTTTAAAGAAGGTCTGAGTGCTGCCGCTCCCCAGCCGCGCTGTGCCGCCCCGCCTGCCATCCCCTTCGCCAGTGCTGGATGGAGACTCTGACTCCAGCTGCTTGGGACTTGGCCTGGCTGTACTGCAGCCATCGCTCGGAAAGCCACAGGACCGAGATCCTGGCGTACAGCAGAGCCGTTAATTGGATTTTATAGTTAGTTAACAAGGTGCTTAACAGTATGAGGTCAATTGCAGCTGGGAACAAAAGCTGCTTCTGTCATTGCCGCCCTTTTCGTTTTATTCCCATATTTTTCGTTTGCAGTCTCATTCCCTGATGTGAATAATGAAACTGAAAAAGGTTAACTTTCTCAAAAAGACTTTGAGGGGACACAAATACTTAGTAATAACTCAGTTACTGCTGAGGTACAAATCATGATAGATGCTGCTTGAGATAAGAGATGCATCACGATTCATTAACGATGAACAAACATGAGATCAAGTATTTCACTTGTGTGATTCATTACTTGTTACTTCAGTAGTTAATAAAGGTTTATAGAATTAACAGATATAGTAACAGTAAATAGTAAATATAGTACTTGCTTGAGATGTGTGACAATTCATTAAAAACTAACACTTACTTTATGGTTAATTAATACATAAGTAATAGCATAGCACTACATTATTTGTGTCCCCTCAGGTAAAGTGTTTCCAATTTCTCTTACCATATGATGCTCTAGCATCATAGTGAGCAGTGCAGTGTTTCATCTCCTAAGCTTAATGCCCCCCCCCCCACACTATTCAATTAAATCTGTTTATTTTCATCCTGTGAGTGAGGGCCCAATGGACACACTCTCTGTGAGTTTCCCTCCCCGTCCCCATTTGTTCTCTTTTTGAGAAAATATGTATCCCGTCACTCAAGATGAAGTTTCCTTCTTCTCCTTTTACCTCGTCTCTTCAGCTGTGCACATGGAAAAATAGAGCAAGGTAGTAATCACCCGCCGATGGCTCTCGCGGTAACGAGGCATTGTTGGGACAAGCACTGCATGTGGCACGCGACGGCGCCGAAGGATCCGGTAACTGCTGCCTGCTTCCTTCCACGCTGCGGATTCTCCTGCATCCTATTCAAGATGTAAATTCTTCAGACAAGAACTTCAGTGAAAATCCCCACTGGTCTCCAATCTCTGGTGTGTGTATGTGCAAAATAAAAATAAAAATCACATTAAATAAATAAACATCATCCCAGCTACCATTATGCAGCTAAAATCATAAATTAAGCAGTGATGTAGTTCATAAATAAAAAATGAAACTTCCTTTCAGATAGATACGTTTCTACACATATCCTCCACAGGCCTACTTCTGAACCGCTCAGAGCTGTCCTAATCTCTGCCTGAGTAAAATGTCAAAGCCTTTAGGAGAAAGCATTTTAGGGGTTAAGAAAGGTGTTTGAATGTCAAACGCGGTGCATTTGAGAAGGCTGCACCTGCATGATGAAGACCTCTAGCACCTGCTTCCTTCTTTCTTTTTTTTCAGATAGTTGACTGCATTCATCTGCATGAAATCGCCTCTACTAAGGCTTCATATTAGGGATGTGATATGCAAAAATCCAATATTGTGTGAGGGGTTCCATATGTCGATGTGCTCCTGTTACTGCAGCACTGTGTTCACTGTATTCATAGCAAACACATCGATGACCATGAAAAGTAACGGACGGGGTAAGTTTACAGACCCCCCCTCCCCACCCACCGCCATTGGAGACTCACGGTCAAGGAGGATTTAGCAAATTTAACAGACCATAAAATGAGGTGAGCGTGGGCGGCCTATTTCTGAGTGCCAGGTGCCCGTTATCTCGGCCGATGTAAGGTGAGGGCCCAGCCACACCGGCCACTAGATTACGGGCTTTCACACTCCGCTTCGCTGATCTCCGAGGCTCGTTGCCTCTTCAAGTTCTTAAAAAAAGCCCCTTCTGTGATAGCTGCACCTGTACTGGGGGGTATGATTAAGAAAGCTTAGCAATTCGGGTCCCAAGCTGGGAACTGCTGGGCTATTCTGAAAAGGCTATTCTGGCATTTTTCTAAGGTACTGTAGGGGGGCATAAGAGGGGCCATAATTCATACTAAGTGGCCAACCTTATCATTAGCCAATGATACTTTTTGAATCAGTAAGTGACACAGGATGGTGCATTCCAAGGGCCAATCAGCTTTCAGAGAAGATACTGAACTATTCAATCGAATGAATGAATAAGGGTTTACCTTCACGAAACCATTGTATCAGGATAAACGATTTTCTCTTTGCAATATGGCTGGACCTGCTTGAAACTGCTTGTTGCTAACAGGGCTTTGGTTGTTGTAGCCTCATATATGCTATACGCTAAGGTTAGCTTGAAGGGTCCTATGGTGTCTCTCCATCGAAGCTCCACGTCTGGCTCCTTGTCGGTGAGGCACAGGGCAGGATGCAGCCTGGTTGGGATGCCCGTGCATTGAAGGACATACACTCATTCACCTAATCACACACTATGGGCAGTGTAGAGACAGTGATTCATCTAAAGGTGTGGGAGGAGAGTGGAGAGAAAACCCACACAAAAACGGGGAGAACGAGTCAGGGTTTAGACCTGCAATCGTGGAAATGTGAGGCTGTAGAAAAGGGCTATTCAACTCACGGTCTCAAGGGCTGATAAACTGCTGTTTTTCCAGCCTTCCTTTACCTGTGAGCTAGGTGTGAAGCCCCTCTGGCCAATCAGAATCCGTAATCATTAAACTAACTACTGGGAGAACTGAAAACACGGCCTGGATTTGGAATCGAGGGCCAGATTTGAATAGGGGGGCTGCAGAGCCACCAACTGAGCCACCGCACTGCAAGCCGGATGCTAATCCCTCCCAAGAGCTGCTTCTTTTAGTACAATGACCTAGCTGTATTAATCTATAAGTTTCTTTTTATAAGAGTTAACCTAACAAAATGTGGCCAATAGCCTTACAGCTACACCCAAGTTTTGGTGTAGGCAGCCCAGTGAAGCCCCTGGGAAATCAGAATGAATCCATTTCTTGTCTCTGGCAACAGACAACCCAAATTTTAACAAAGGCCCAGTCAGCAAATTGGATTGACTTTGCAAGAGTTGGGATTAGGGAAGGTCACTCAAGGCCAGAAGAACCAAGACATGCATATGTGTGTACGCCCCCGTGGGGGAGGTCCTGGGTCGTCTTTTCTATCCTACGATCTTTCTTCAGATAATGACCCCAAACATTATCAGTTTAGGACAAAGTAAAAACAGATGCCAAACAGACAAACTAAATTTTTTCGCTTATGTTACTCTGTTTGACTGTTTTAGGTGCACGTGAGATTAACATGTTCAGATTTTAATTTGTATGACTTAATTTGTACTCATTTAAGAGAAAATGAGTAGTAATGCTGCTAGTCCTTGCAATATAGATCTTAAAACTCCTGTCAAACACCAAAGGTAGAAATAAAAAGTAGGTAATAAACCATGCATGCATGCATACATCCATCCATTCATGCCCACTTTGGGCCTTTCAAATCTGGCCTCCTAATCATCCCCCTATATCTAACTGGTGAATTCTCTCCTGCGTGACTCCCCTTTGGTTCTGTAAAGTGCTTTGGGCATTCTGAAAAGATCTGTAGGTCACACTTTACTTTAAGGGACATGAATAATGTAGTAGTACACGCTTACTTGGTGCATCAATTAACCAGTAACTAAGTGTTAGTTACATACTGATCCCATGCTTGTTCATCATTAATAAATCACGACTTCATGTATTCCATTCAGGCATTATTAGTTAACAGTTAACTAATTAGTTAACGGTAAGATTTCACTTACCAATTACCTAATTAATTTACTACTCAAGAACAAATCATTAACTAATATAGGTTTCCCCATGAAATACATGATTTATTAATGATGAATGAACATGGGATCAGTACTTAACAAACACTTAGTTACTGGTTAATTAATGCATTAAGTAAGTGTGTACTGCTACAGTACATTATTCCTGTCCTCTCAAGTAAAGTGTTGCCAATCTGTATAAATGTAACATTCATTCTTCTTGAGAGGTTCGAGTCTGACAAGTTAGGCTGGTACACTCAGCCCAGAATCCGAAGTGTGGACTGTGCAAACATTCCAGCACCCAGTCCCGGACTCCTGCACAGTATTAATAACATTTTGCAAAACAGCACTGTCACGTTTAGCTTTTCCTGTATCTTTCCTTCATATGAACCTGACAGGGACACATAAACAGATGGGGCTGCTGTTGTCTTTTTGGTAACGGGGAAACTGAATGGTGCTGATGGGGCTTTGGGGGGACCACGCGCTTACTCCCGCCATCCTGCAGATACCCAATCAGCTGGCTCCGCCAACCCGCCATTACCTCATCAGCCTTTGAAGTTCCCTAAAGCATTATAAAGGTGAGCTCTGACTTTTTCGTCAATCAAGTAAGTCATTTATTGTTTGATGAGACTTCTCTATGTCACAAATGCCTTTGTAGTAAAGGATTTAGAGAACACACTGAATATTAGTACTGCTACAAAGATACAGCGTATATTATATAGCGCTAGAGGAAAGATACAACAAATCTAATGCAGATACATAAATATAATGAATATTATATAGCATAGTTACAGAGGTACATAGACTCACTGTGTGCAATTTACAGCCTGTGGCGGGGAATGTTTACAGTTTCAGTACAGTGTCACTGACTCAGAAGACGTACCGTATAGTTAGAGATCTCAGAAATGTGATTCATCTATCGCCTTCCTCTGGGCTCGGCGTTCTAGTGCACAAAATACACATTTATAAAGACACGTACCTCCAACCACATGCCAGACGACAGCATAAGAGGGCTGAGATTGAAGTAATAGTGTGTGAACGACTGTTTTATGGGGCTTCAGATGGGTAGCGGGTGGCTTTACGTAAAGAATCTGATGATTTTATAGTTTTATTCATTTTACAACTGGGATCTTTTTTGATTAGGCGATTTAAGATGCAATTCGTCACATGTCTGCTTCAGAGTTCAGCAGCAGAATGTATCCTGGCTTCGAATTAGGGACCAGCCCTGTTCATTACACACCAACGGCACACAAATCCTCTAAAAAGATTTTTAACTTTTTTGATTTTTGGACTGTGAACCTTTTGAAAACAGTAATATTTACACATTTATTTTATGGTTTGTACCATGGAAATTGGACACCCACCTGTCTTAAAGTCTTTTTGCATGTTTCTTAATCTTAACTCTTGTTAGATCTTTCTTGGGCTGCAGTAGAATGTAAGGGTAGCCTGAAAGAAAAGAAAAACAAGCCAAAATCTGGCATTCATTTTGTTGTTTTCATGTGGAAGATTATCAAAAAAGAAAGTTCTGATGATACTGTTAATGATCAGCTGTGTCACTACTTTCATACATAAATCAGGCCTGATTTGGGACAGCCCTGCCCAATATCACTCTAACACCAACTCTGGTATCAGACTGAAGTTCTTATCACACAGGATCTAGATGGACATTCATGATAGATAAAAAATAAATTCTTGAACACAAAATGTGTTGATGCCTATCAGTCTGGAAATGGGACAAAGTATTTCAAAGGCTCTGAGGCTCCAGCGAACCAATCAGAGAAAAATAAGGGACGTTGAGTCTTCCCAGGGATGCATGTCTTGGCAAAATCAATCGAAGAGCAAGGAAAGCCCTTATAAGAATTCACAAAGAATCATCCGCAGTGTGAATAGACACCAGAGAGGTGGGACAACATCCAGTAGTTAATGGGCTTCTTACCTCAGCATCTGCAGCTCCACCAAAAAGACATAAATCCATCAATCATCATCATCGTCATCCTGGATGGGATGCTATTCCATCACAGGGCAGGCACACTCATACTCATCATACCCGATGGGTAATTTAGAGCAGTACTTTTCCCAAACCAGTCCTCAGGTCACACTGCACGGATCTGGACTGATTTGGGAAACACTGATATAGAGACATCAATTAGCCTAACAGTGTTGAAATGGATGAAAATTATATAGCAGGAGTGGGGAACCTGATCCATGGAGAGCCGGTGCGGGTTTTTGGGACGGCCTCTCAATCAGCCAGTAATAACGCAGTGGTTCTCAGCTCCAATCCTGGGGACCCACTGTTATTTGCTGATTGTGAGGCCATCTTAAAAACCCGCATCGGCTCTCCATGGATCAGGTTCCCCACCCCTGCTGTATAACATGGGGAGAACTTCGAAACGTCACAAATCTGAGGGTGGCATTCAACCCTTCAACTCTGGAGGTTGAATAATCCAAAAGGAATCATTCAAATGCATTGAATCGAACCTGCCAACAACTACCTTGCAGAAAAGGGGGTGTGGTCACCATAGGAAGTAAAGTGGGGTGACTCTGTCCATTAGTCAACTTATTCCTTGTTCTCAAGGCTAACAAACCTGATTCCATTTTAGATGGCATTGGCCAAATTCACTGCCGGGATTTGCGTGGTTAATTTTATTGTGAACCAAAATTCTTCCAAGCAGCCACAAGGGGCTGATCATCACAGGACGCGTTTGGCTTATGTTTAAAATGCTGTAGCCAGTAATTATTATGTGTAAATTAGTGATTATTGTTTCGCACACACGCATCGAGGGGTTCCCTCACGTTTGTTATTAAATGAAAGGCCTAAAATATGTAAATATGAAAAAAACAAGGCAGGGTGCAGACATGTGTTCAGGTTTCCGCCACTGTAACATCAAAATCTTTCTGCCACGGTCCATTAGTGACCCACAAACACGTTCTCAAAGAAGGTTTTAAGCCTGGCTTTCACCCTACAGCGACTTCCTGCTGTAATTTACAATCAATAATGCATCACTTTCTCAGGCTGCTTCCATGCCGATTACTCTGAAATGCTTGGAGATAACTGGCTCATCTACACTTCAGAGCTGTCTTGCGGACAAAGACATGGAGGTACGTACGTTTCATTTTCAGTTTAATCTATTTGTTTCGTTGTCTTTCCTCCAGGTTACATATGAAGCCAGAAATCTTACCGGGACTTAGTTCTTCAAATGCTGGGATAGCCTAAGACCACCATGTAAATGTCAGAAACCTGTCATTAATATGCCCAACCTCTAATTTTTATTTTCATTTTAAAATGAACATATTAGCATGAGCTGTCCTGCATTTATTGCTAAAACATGTTTTCTCTTTACCTCCCCACTCAGAGCCGTCTGATCCCCAGGCCACAGGATGCCACCAGCATCCTGACCAATGATCACGAGAACAGATCCACGTCTGAGAATGTTCCGGCACATTCCAGAAAATGTCCCCTCAGCGTCCTGGCCCGGGCTGCCAAACCACCTGACCACAACCCCGTACCTCCAGTCTTTGAGGATCAGCTGTATCTGCTGCATTTTTGAACCGTGACTCGTCCATTTATTAAAGTTATTTTCCAGGACTATTTTCACTCCTGAAGGGAACATGCAATCTGCTCAGTTTTCTCCATATTGACAAATAGATTTTGATTCCTGCTGGGAAACCTACTCTAAAGCAACAACTGTGATACGTGAAATAAAATTTGAATATTCTGATTGAAGTATTACATTGCCGCAATTTTACAAGCCTTTACAAGACGACTGAGAACAACTTTTCATTTCCAGTTATGGCTTTTCAACAGTCCTAATTTGAAAATGTTTTTTCTTTAGCTATTGCTCTGAGCGTCATTCTGCTTTGATATCTTCCTCTATTTGCCCATTTAAGGGAACGCAGCGCCTGCCGTTTATGTCAAATGTAGCAAACAGGGGCCGTAATTTCAGTATTTGCCCGCATCCTCCAAAACAGGCAAAGACCTCACAGTGTGCCAGGAAAGGACCGTGTCAGTTCGGACGCAGCATCTTCGTTAATTAGGATAAAGAAGTTCAATGGCGATAAGGCAGGGCCACGGAGAGGGGCAGAGAGAGAGAGACTGAGAGGATTTTACGATAATGACGTCTCTGTGATGTTCCCCTCAGGTCAAGCCATGCTGTCCACAAAAAGAAATCGTTACATCAGAAGCAGTATAGACCAACAGGAAGAACTGGGGTCAGAGGTGGGATTTTTAAATGTTCTCTCTCTTAAAAAGGCCGGAAAATAGGTCCATCTGAATGATAGTTATATATGAAAACACAACATACAATTTTAATAATGTGATTGACGAAGTGAATGACGCCTTACATTAAATTGCTAAAAAAAGGATTCTAACTGAACTAGGTGGGGCTGTAAAGGATCAGGTTGTGGGGGGGGGGGGGGGGGGGGGCATGGGTGACCACATTTTTGAAAAGCGGAGGC
>JAODKC010000082.1:11465869-11478870 GCA_026777985.1 Mormyrops attenuatus
ATAAAATACGCCACTGTCAACCCATCTCAGGAGCAAGTCTTCACACTGGACCCGCTGTCCCCACACACTTCTATGCCCCTCGTTGCCGATGGTGCGCGGTTTTCTACGAAAAATAAAACGGTCCTGGAATACTGTTCAATTCTGGAAAAACAGTTATAGGGACGCGTCATGAAAATGTGCTGCGTGGATGAAAGCCGGCAGACTGATGGATCGATCCTTCTGGGGCCTGGAGTTCATTTTTATCGTACTAGACAAGAGCTTTTTCAGAGCAGCTGGGTGTCCTGCAAAAGGATGTACAATACATCTGTTTTAATTAAACAAGGCAGGAAAATGCAATAGCCATGTATGGCTACTTAGAATTATAATCTTTGTGACAGGCACTTTCCCATAATGGCCTTTCTGCTGTTTCTGCAGGCTTGTACTCTTTTCTAGAAGTACGCAAAGACAAGCCTCTCTTCTAGGTGTTGCTGTTGTGTAAGTTGGCCAAGTGGCACCTATGCTATTTCAAGCAATAACCGGCTGATCCCTTAGCGGCCGTGGCTGCCCTGCACAATATGTGTGTAACTCAGTGACAGCTAGGGATCTTTGAAGTTTCTGTCTGATTTCGACACTCCTGTTGACACAGCTGCTCATCTGGGGTTTCGAGCGTAAACCGCAGTGAGAATTTATCAGCCGCTCACGACCTGCCGGCGCCTGACGTGCCGTGTCGATGGGACTCTCGCTCAGAAGCAGCGTAACATAAAGAGTTTCCATTTATGGTGGTGCTTTGTTTAAGAAGCAGGATCTTTTTCAGGAGTACTTTTTTTCCGTACTCAAATCACTCAAAAAAAGGTTACTCATAATTCACAGCCTCACTGCAGTCAAGAATGACGGCCTTAGGTGTTGAAACTGTGGGGTTTCGAGGCGGGTGGGCTTTCCCAGACCCCGCGGGCTTCCCTGAAAGATGGTGGCCTCTTTGTTCGCAGCTGTAAAACTCCAGCACTGAAGGAAGGCAAAACATGTCACCATCTGCTTCGATTTGTCATGTGACCTGCCATCCGGGTTCTGCTCTTTATGGCCAAGACAAAGACAGCAGCTTTATTAATCAGTTAAGTGGAATTACAGCCTTTTTCCCAGCTACTGAAATGCATACAGATCCATTCATCCCTGAAGTACTAGAACTTACCGTATGTAATCAAAGGGGCCAACATGCTCCAGTTTGGGGTGTTCGTGTGGCTGTACGGGTTAGGTGTCTCTGATCGGAAGGTTGTTGGTTCAAATCCTGTGTTCATCTGAATGATTTTATTGTTGGGCCTTTGAGCAAGGCCCCAGTTGCTCCACAGACTGCCTCAAAATAAATAAATAAATCTCTGCATATCACTTTGGATAAAAGCATCACTAAATAATTAAAAAATATATATCAATGTATCCTGTTGAGGGGAACATGGTTACAGTTGTGTCATTCAGCAGAGGTTACCCATTTCAATCTGCTGTTTAGCAATGATTCCTGGATACATGCGAAGTCTTTGTAAGCTTCCTGAATTGCTATCGAGCAAGTATTGCAGTTCTGCTATGATTTTGTAAGACTTTATTTCCCTGGAAACACATCGTCACTACAGGAAAATCACACAGAAGATTGTGTTATTGTTTCACTGTAATGACTGGCAATTCTTGCGTGTGAATATAATGCTCCTGATTACCATTTTTTGAGAAGTTTTCTTTGTCCTGTAGAGAGAAGCCAAAACGCTGATTTTTTGCTTAAATGTCCAGTTTTACTAACTTTTAAAACAACAGACCACTGCTGTGTCTGGGCGTTTGTGCTACTGAATCACTGTTTTTGTTAAACAGATCAAACAACGGACAGCAGATGGCGTAGCGGTTTAGATACTCCACAGATGACGAACCTTAAGGCCTCAGGGTTAAAATGCAGCTGTATTCTTTAGCCAGCACTCCCTATAGGAATGAAAAAAATAATAATTAAACCCGTCTAACTTTGAGGGGTTAAGTGGGGACAGGCTACGGGGCAGCCAAACAGCAGACCCCAGTGGACAGGAAGGGTGTTCCCACGCATTCCTCCGCCAATTAAAACAGGGGAGAGTACCCCTTTCCCACCAACTCCCAAGGAGCTCTCGAACCCAGAGAAACAGCTCGTAAACACTGCAGGCAGGCCACTGGGTCAGGAGAAAACGACTTCTCCACCAGCCTCTGGCAGGGTGACAGGGATTATTTTAAGGACCTTAATAATTCACAGATGATGCTAATCAACTGCCCGCGTGATTCCTCCGAAGACAGCGCGCTGTCAGGAGTTAATCTCACGCGGATGGACATAATGAAAAGAGTTTTATAACTGCGTATATAATTTTATTTTTCAGTTTCTCATGAATAATTGCTTATTATGTAACATGCACGAGTGACAGCCCATTCCCGATACAAAGCTTTCCATTGGCCATAAATAGCACGAAACGACGAATTATCATAATAATATATTTTTTAATCAATGCCGCTCAATAGACACGACTGCTCATAAATTCCGTGCTCGATCTAAAGATTTTATTCCTGCTAACAAACGGAAAATCTGCCCGCGATCGGCAGTTCGGTTTTTGGTCCTGTACCACTGAGTCTGTTAAACTTTTCCACTCGTAAAAAGAGTTTTTTTTGTTGTTGTTGTCGCCGGCTCCAGTTCAAGCTGGCTCATTCATTTAAAGCCGTACAATGTGTCTGTGACCCAAACGCGAGCGGAGATGCCCGGACTGGGGATTAGAGGGAGGCTCTCGGGAGAGACTGCGCACCACTTGGGTTCGCAGCATCTGTAGGCGATCGACCCTCCTGCCTTCAGCCTTGAGTGGACAAAACATTTGCTTTTCATTTTAAAGTCCGCCCTTCCCAGCCTAATGTGATTAACAGTACTAACCCTGCTTAAAAGTCAGGATGTTCGGTTAATGCCAATAGAAAAAGGGATTTTTTATTCTCTTTTTTCAGAATTTAATGTTGTTTTGAAGTGACATATTTCGAAACAACTGGTCCCCAATTAAAAACCACAAAAGAGCAGTCCCCAGAGACCAAATCAGAATTCCCGTAATCGTTTTCTCCGCATTTCCGTACCCATGTCTGGTACAGCATGTTACCAAGTGTTGCGTGTTGGGTTTGAGGTTAAAGCCCGTCTCGTCCCAATTGGACTCGGAGGTCAGAATCGCAAATGGGAGCTGGGGGTCCCAGCAGGCAGGTGAAGTCATGTAGGCGTACGTGGTTAGCGTACATTGTCATGCGTCTGGTTCCTTCCGGACATTGTTGTGGTAAGCAAGGTGATGACTCAGAGATCTGATATTCAATGAGGGATGTCCCAGCTGCAATGGTCCTTGGGGGGCGGATCCACAGCCTCTTCTTTCTGCCTTTTCATCTTCTGCATATTTTTCAGGACCCAGGACCAAAGCAGCAGATCAAACTATAGATCAAGATATAAGCACCAAGGCATCATGGGATATGCACCATGGCATCATGGGATAGGCAGGCAGCTGACCCCAAAGCCAAGGAAGGTACCAATCAATATGCCGCTTACACGTCATATGGCAAAACACCCTACCCAGAACATTCACTTGGTAATAGAACGCAAAACAAAACAGGCAGTGAAATACAATTAAGCCAGGTAGTAGATACAATAACCATGGTGAATTAAACACTGAACTGTATTAATGACATCAAATGCAGTGAAGCTGCTTAAATTAAGCATGGTGAGGATGAAGATTTTGCCCTTGACTGCCTCCTTTGTAGGTCCTGTCTAAAATTCACAGGGGCTTGGTTAATTACGATTAGTAAAGCTGTGAGACATGGCTTTTCTTGTGAGGAAACTCTCACTGAAGACTCCAAGGCAATCCAATGGCTCAAGGGACCTTCTTCGGGGGGAAGGGGGGGGCGTGTTTCAGGGCAACCATCTCCTCTCTGATCTGGGAACAGCCTCAGTCAAGGCCAGAAGTGCAGACAGGAAGTACACAGCCTTCCTCCAGAGAGATTAACCGAAGCCTAAACTTCTGAGTGTACGGAAAACACACATCCTTCTGTTCATGGAAAATACAGATTAGCCTCTGTGACTCAACAGCATATGAGTCAAATGCATAATTTTAGGAAATTGTTGGTGGAAAGTCTTGCATGGGAAACATGAGAACGCAGGAGGAATTAGAAATGGGATGAGTTTGTTTACCCCATCTGCTCATTTGGATATTTAAGTAGCTTTTGTTGGTAGAATGTTGTACTGTAACAGCATGAATAACAGAAAGCGTGTTTCCATTGCAGAATTAGGAAGAATTTAGGGAAATGGAGTTTATTTTAACTGGATCCCAGTCTCCATTTGAGTAATTTCTTGGATCCTGAGATGCGACTAACATTAATGATTCCTTGAGAATGAAGATATTTAGGGAGACTGACTTTTCTGTGTCACTGGCATCCCATTCATGGTGTCCCCTGCCTTGTACCCTGTGCATCCTGGGATAGATGCCAAGCTCACCGTGACTCTGTACCGGATAATTATGTAAGACAGAAGGATGGATGGATCTCTCTTGGAAGACTGTGGCATAATTATCAGGAGTGAGGATGCTGGGTGGAGAGAGAGGTGGAGCTTCATGGCGGGTTTGCATCACCTTTGGTGGTGGTATCTTATCATGATAATAGGTGGTTTCAGCGGCAGTGATGATAATAGAGAATGATGATAAACTGATTGATTCTCAGCCGGATCCAAAGGGATTCTTATTTTCCACCACTTCCTTTCAGCTGTCCTGCGTTCTGCCCTCTGGGGCTTTTATTTTTGCATTGTTATGAATATAATTTCCAAAGCCGTTCCTCCACGAAACCAAACCCGCCTCCTGTGGTGTTTTTAATACCTTTTTCTGTTTCCCTTTGATCTCCTGCAGAATTCTGACACAACGTGAGCCGGACATCAGGCGGGTGAACTGCAGAGAAGTCCATTGGTCAAACCAGTTCAACACCTTGTCTAAGAACAGTGTCCAGTGTGTTCCCATGGCGATTCAATGGAAACCAACCTGTAGTGCTCTAATATCATAACATAGGAAGATGAAGCAGAACCATATTATGTTAGACATATGCTTGAACGGTGTCCCTTTAGTGTCTCCTGGTATCCATACTTTCTGAAAGACATTGTGTGTGCATGTGTAAGTGCGTGTACTGCTGTCAATCACAGGAGTTGCCATGGAGACATTCAGAATGAAAGTGATGGATGCTGTTAACAGGCAAAAACCTCTGTGGAAATAAACTGTAAAAAGGTATGTCTGTGATGCAGGAATTCTGAGCTTTTTACAAACCAGAATTTCAGCCTCTCATCAGATGAAAGCAGTTACGTAAGAGGTGTATCCTACAGAAAGGATAATGCCAAATCAGTTAGTGTCATGATACATAAATAGACGCATCGTGCTGCGCTTTATAGTCCCGACTACATACACATCAAATGTTCGCTAAACATACCTGAGTAAAAAAATATGATGCGGTATCATGGTCCTAAAATGTGCCTGAACTGGCTGGAGAAATATACATTTTGGCCTCCTCGCTGCAAAATATTCATCAACATAATTATTAAAGATGCGCAAGTTACAGCAGTCTGCCCTGGAATGTGCTGAAAGCGCAAAAGGCGGAGAAGATCGGGCCCCTTCTCATCAAGTGTCAGTCAGCCTTGTTCCACACGTCTGCTCATTCTGGGGAAGCCTGACGTCGGCCCTCCTGTCTGGCCTGTCGCTTTCTGTAGGAAACATGCTTGGCCTTGAGGCTAGTGAAACAAGGACTTGTTTTTGAAATAAGAGCAGCGGCAAAGTGTGTAGGCAAGCAGCCAATGAGCATGAATTATGTCATCATTAACTGCTAGGCACAGAAGTGATTGGCCGGGGGTACCATTATAACCCCCCCTCGCATTTAAGAAACAAATATGTCATCAGTTCTGCCCCATAGCCCCACAGAGAGGAAACTTGAACAGACCATCTATTCTGTTTGTCGTAGAGAGGAACTATATATGGGCAAAGAGGAGGGGCCAGGTTTAATTAAATTGCCATGGCAACCTCCATAATATTTTGCTTCCTTGCATATGCTGCCGAGAGGAAATGAGCTCTGAAAGTGGGAAGCGTCATTGGGCTCAGTGTACACTATCTGCCCTGGCACTGCAATGCTGTGCGGCACAATAGATCAAGCCAGTAAATTTTGCTTATGAGGTTTTCGGGGGGTCTCATGGGTTAATCAGGGGTGTCGGACCCCCCCCTGTATTTCGCACACTAGATCAAGCTTATATTTGTTGGTTTTTTAAATTATTTACATACAAAGAGCACTTCATGTTTTCTACACTACCAGTCAATAGTCTGGACACGCCTACATTTAATGCATTGGTTCCAATTTTAGGTATGTTATTCATCTCATAGCAAGGCCTCAAGGAATACCATATGTTGCAGCAACCGAGAGAAGTGTTGAACATCTCAAAATATTTTAGACTCTTCTAAAGAGCTCCTTTTGGCTTCGATGACGGTGTTGCAGACCCTTGGCATTCTCACAGCCAGCTTCCAGATGTAGCCACCTGGAATGCTTCTCCAACTGTCCTACAGGAGTTTGCACGAGTTCTGAGCACAAGTTGGCTACCTTGCTCTTGTGCTTTTATCCAAGTCATCCCAAACCTGCTCTGTAGGGTTTAGGTCAAGAGATTGTGGGGGCCAGGTCATCTGTCACAGCTCTCCATCTCTTCCCTTCTTCACAAGAACATGCAATACTTACACGACCTCAAGGTGTGCTTAGGGTCAGTATCTTGCAGGAAATCAAATGATTTTCAATATGTGTTTCCAGACTTTTTACTGGTACTGTATATGTGTTAAATATTCTTGGAGAAAGGATATCAGTTTCTCTGCCTGTTATCTCAGATGTTGGACCCTATAGGGCAACTTTCAATTTGCCCAAGAGAAATACCAGATGAATGTGCCTTCAGGACGTTTACAAGAGACACTTCGGTCTCTTGTTGAATTTGCCGTTCTCCATGTTGACGGATCCCAGGTTATGACTCGTCTTGAGGGTGGAGTCACTGCTTGTCGTGTCGTTCTGTTATTGTAGCAGGGGGTGGGAGTGCAGCGTCTTTGATTTATGACGGAAAGGTGAAGGGGGGCTTGAATGGGGAGTGTGTACAGAACCCTCCCCCCAGATCGAAACCATACTGTCTAGGATGAGCTGGAGTAGAGAGTGGTGTTCCTGTATTTAATTAAGCCTAGGGGAGGGTGACCATTCTTGGGCCAGAGTGATCCTACGGTGACCTTAACTCCAACGCCTGACCTTCGTTGTTTGAAGAGGAGGAGAACGTCACGCCAAAGAGAGTCGGTGGTGGGGTGAGGGGCACCTTAAACCAGCACAGGCAAAACCCCTCCGCAGATGGAAGATAGACCACCACCATGCAGAAGAGCTTAGGTTAGGGGAGCAGGGAGGGTGGTGGTGAGCCCACCTATAAGCAGGCACCATCAACACCCCTACGCAGATGGAAGGTGGACCATCCGGCCGTCCGGCACCCGTAACCCACTCCAGCGCCAGTTATGGGAATTTCTCTGTTATCTTACGGACACGGCACGCACGCCTGCGCACACACATCTGCCGTCCGCCCGCATGAGGCTTACCGGGAACACTCCGACCATCGCTATTAAGCCGTTTTGCTGCCTTTCATTTAGCTACTACTTTTCCATTCATCCGCCTATGAATATCAGCCTAATTACATCATCACCGGACATTCTCCCTGCTCTCCCAGTTTCCTACACTGGTATATTACCTCCATTTTCCTCATTACGGTGTTTCACATTAAGAGGTTTGGAGTCTCCATGTTTGGGCAGACAGGAGAACCACGCTCGGGAAAGGCAAAGCTGGAGGCCCAAGAGACGTGAGATGGGAGCAAAGCGTCACACGTAGAAATTGAGGGCCTGGTGGTTAGGAGGAGCATGCTAGCAGTGAGTGGAGTATGAGCAGTTTGTGCTATGAGCTATTCTGACCTCGAAATTTTGCTGGAATGCTGTGTTATTTTCCACGGCTGCCGTACAGATGACAGGAGGCCAGGTGGAAATGTTACACGCTTGAAGATTTTAGCTTTCAGGATTTGCCAATTACAGACTCCCTGGGAAAGAAGCCTGGGCTCTTCATGGCTGACGAGGATGCCTGCTTTGGACAGTGTCTCCTAACCATTTATGTTAAATTGCAATGACTGTGAAGACGTGGCTCAGATTGGGTGTGATAGTCCAGGAGGCGGGGCCAACATTGTGACAAACAGGGCATCTGAGGAATAGGAATGATGCAGAGTGACTCAACAGGGGCCAGTGGGATCAGAGCTACTATGAAGGTCTCAGCAGTGACGCGGGTCACGGCCGAGGGCAGTGGGCACGCTGGGGCACATGTGCTTCATTTAGGCCTACACAGTGGGGTCAGGCGGCTGCTTTTTGAAGATTACCCCAGCCTCCTGTTGGGGGGGGGCTGTCTGGGTGCAGGGGACCTCACAGGACTGAGTCTCCCCAGTGATGGAGGGAGTCAGACATTGCCTAGCCAAGGCTAATGTGTCACATGACATGGGCTGGGGAGAAATATGGCAAAGAGATGCGGCTGGAACACCCGCAAACTACCGCAGCAAAACCAGACAATTACAGTAAGAGGCTGGGCGTTAATTATTCAGCGTGTGCCATTACACTGAATCGCAGGTTTATGGGGCAAGCGGGTTTCATAAATGCCGAGCATTATACCGAGGGTATTTCAAGCAGCCAAAGGGGCATTTAATGAGAGAGATGTTTCTCCATGCATCCTAAATACCTGACCAGCTTTAAGTAAAAACCACAGAAATCAGAAACACAAAGAGTCAGTAATGATGATGGTTTTGTGCTCTGGCGGTTTCGGTTGGTTATACTAGGGTGTATTCAGAGGATGTTTCCAATAGTGTGTGTGTGTGTGTGTGTGTGTGTGGATTGGGTTTATATTACATATTGTGGGGACCAAATGTCGTGATTGGGATTAGGGTTTTTCCCACAGAAATGAATGGAAGATCCCCATTTAAATAGGTACCGCAACATTTATGTGTGTGTGTGTGTTTATGTGTGTGTGTGCGTGTGTGTGTGTGTGTGTGCCATGCTACATTGCTGCAGGATAGTTCTATTGTGGCTTATAAGAGTCTAGGAGGAATGAGAGAAAAGTATCTTAACACAGAATATTACGGCATAATATAATTTCACCAAAAATAGTCCCTTTGAAGGACTGACGCATGTGCAAGTTTTAAAATCGGCGAATGTAGTCCTGGTTCAATCCCAGCTGTCCCGTGAAGGTGACTTACACCGGATTAAATCGTCCTCGGTAGCTCAGTAAAGTGTGCTGTAAGCAGCGGGCGCAAGGAAAGTGTGGCCTTATCTGGGCTTTTATTAAGTTTCCAATTATGTCACCTTGCTTCTGTGGGATGAAAGAGGGTTGATGGGACTTCAGGAAGCCGGTGTGAGTGTTTTTTTTCTTCCTCAAACACATAAAATTCGGAGCAGAGCAGCCTGTTCGCCAGTCGCTTGCTAGCTTCTCCCAGGAAAACAATAAAAATATATTAGCCTTGCTTTTTACATTTCAGAAAACATCCGTGCCATTCTTCTGTGTGCTCTTCTGAATGGCATCTTTTCTCTCCTTTCCATCGACGCAAACTCCGCACCTTAAATGCCGAGGCCCGATTGGCTGCATTCTGATTGGTTTCGTTACTACGCATCAGTGGCCAGGGGCACCTGACAAGCCAGAGGGGGGGCCGGTTCAGCCAGGGAAGGCATGAATCACCGTAGTCTCCATGTACACACGGCACTAAACGTCCAAAGGTAGATGAGAAAACGAAAAACAGTTTTACTGACCTCTTAAGGTATTCCAAGCCAGACTCACCACGGGGATTAAGCACATCCTAAGTACGACCAGGCAGCCCAAATCACAAGCTGTGTGAGCTGCCAACAAAGGAAACCAAAGCAAAATGAATTAGCAAATAAGGATGCAGATGATATTATGTGGAAGCAGACAATTATGCATCCTTTCCGCTCTGTGGTCGCTCCCAAGCTCCCTCTTGAATTGGTTCAAATTTGTCAGTTTTTGGCTTGTTGACCATGCTGTATATTTTTAAACAAACATGCATTTTTAAATACCGGTTTAATTGTGGTTCTGCTGGTGGAAGGATACGCTGAGCAGCAGGTTGCTTCCAAGTTCAAAATTTCTAAGACAGCAGTACAAAGTGAAGCAGGAGAAACGGGGATTGACAAAAAAAAATAGCCAGGTAAAGGGCAGAAGTGACATTCTAATGCCAGAGGTGACCGTCAACTTATCCGACAGTTTCTCATGAATCAGGGGATGACATCAAGTGACCTTCAAACGGAATGGGAAACATTAAGTGCAGGTGTGAAGTGAAAACGTGGGCACGTTTGTATCAGGCTCCTAGAAGCAGCATTGAAGTCCCATAAAACAAGGAAGAAGAAGTCCTTCATCATTGAGAAACTGAGAAGAACCAGGCTGCAGTTTGCAAAAAATAATATATTATTCAATTTATTCACAGACGCACAACCATAAACTGAGAAATAAGTGAAACAAAAATTGTGCTGTGGTCTCTTAAACTTATACATTTATAAGAAATACCATTATTTATTATAAATATTTATTTATAATAAAATTTTAAGTACAATATGTCTTTACAAGTTATTAATCAAATATATAAACTATTGAGTACTATTTTACTTAGTCATTGGTGTGATAGGCAATACAATACAGTAAATTTGGCAGTTAATTAGCTAGCTTTGATCAGCGCTAAATCATGCAGAAAGCTCCCAGTGTTCTCTTACAAACAAAAAAAATCTGCCGGCAGTGAGAAAGCAAGCAGCAGCTAGCATGTTTGCACAGTCCCTTCAGCGTCGTTGTCCTAGTGAAGCTGCGCCACGGTTCACCGGCAGTTCTCATCATTCCCATCATTCCCTGCAAATCCAGCCCACAGACTCCGCGCTGCTCACACTCCTGGGGCTGAGGCCCAACAAACAGCCGAGAGGCCGGGGCAGCTGGGGGTCCTCCGTGTCGTTATCTGCTCTCATTTGCTCTGCCCTGGCAACCGTCCACCGGTCGACGATCTTGATTTAACGAGCCTCAGCTCCGCATTTGGAGTCAGACTTTCAAAGTGGGCAGAAAAAAGCACTGGAATTTAGCCCTGGGGGGAAAGGAGTTGAATAGACCTGTCACAGGTTATTAAGAATTTAAAATATAGATGGAGATAAGACTGACAATAGCCTGTTTAGCAACGGCAATGATCACACCCGGAAAAACTTGGTATAAATAGGCCGTGGTTACGAGTTCACTGCGACCCCCAGGCCAAGCCGGTGCCCCCCAGGGAAACAGGTATGTAGAGAACAGCCCCAGCACCTGTGCTGCATAAAGAAGTGGGAAAGTCACCCAGGTTAGCCAACCTCTGCTTTTTGACACACTGATTTATAGTCCGCCACGTTACCACATCCTGCGAAGAGCTCTGCTCCCTCTGGGTCAAAGTAAAATAAAAAAAACAGCATGCAGTGCTTCACAAACTCACGCCGGGGACCTGCAGCACATTGGAGACGCGGATCCTCCTCAGGATTATTTGTTCGGGCTGGACGATCCCATTGCGAGACGCATATGGCCGAGCACAGGGATATTTCCACAGAAGCATCGGAACATGCCCCCGTTTTCAGCCCCAGTGCGGTCGCTTCTCCGGGATCTCCGGCCCGTTTCTGCACTGTCACTGGTCCTACAGTGTGAGATGGGGGGTGGATATCTGACACCAAGGTAAAGTCCATTAATGAGCCCCCATCTTTACCTGTACCATGTTATTAAGGATTTGGAAGTGGCAGCCACTGCAGATCACACCCTAAGACCCCATAACCCATCTGTAGATGCCCAGCTCCCCCCAGACTAAAGCCAAAACAGCTGTCCTTTGTGCTTGTCCCCCTCCCTTAGTCTTTAAATCCCCAAACACTAAAAGCTCCCCCTTCCAAACTCCCCATCTCCATGTTGTCCCAATCTATTACCATCCAAACTCAAGTGAATCTCACACCATGCGTTTTTTCCTCATAACGTCAAGAACTTTGCGATACCATCTGACACAGATCCCCTGCGTGTGCAACACCTGAAATCTGTTGCCATGTTCTTTTGATTCACGACAGCTGTGGGGAGATTAAAAGAAAAAAAACCCAGAAAAATCAATATTACTTACATCCATCCAGAAGACAGAAGGATGTCAATCAAAGAACATGTAAAAAGAAAATACCAGCAAAGCTTTACTTCACCATACTTCACCATGCTTCACCATGCTTCACCATACTTCACCATACTTCTCAATGCTTCATCATGCTTCGCCATACTTCACAATACTTCACCATGCTTGCATAATGGACTGTACAGTGCGGTTAACTCACACTGGACTTTTAACCTTGCTAGCGAGAGTGATGCCCAGGTAAATCTCCCTGTTGCTTGCTGGGCTTTTGGGGGCTTCTTGAAGTCTTGTGTGAGGCTCAGTGGGACCGTCACATTGGTAAGCTGGCAGCCTTTTCTGAGCACGCCCGGTCGCTTTCCGATCACACCAAATTGTTGGGGGAATAGCTGTGGGATATTTTCTGCCTTGGCAGCGTCCCTCGCGTGGATCCCCGCGTCCCAGCTATCACTCATGGCTGCCCGGAGCCCGCTCACGCCCATCTGTGTGTGCGGGAGTTTTCGGGAAACCAAAAATATGTGCCTGTCCTACGCCATTGGCTTACAGTAACCCTGTTTATAGCAGGTTAGGATTCTGGCTCACATCCATTCCTCTGTTTTAGGGCTTTTCGAAGTGTGAAGCTAATTTGTGATTCCCGGCCCACTCTGAAAGCCGGCCCCCAGTAATAAAAAAACAAAATGCCAATGATGAGGGCACCCTATTAAACAGAGTGATAAGCATCCAGATAATTAGTGGGAATGGAGACCAGTGTAAGTTTGCTTTTGATGCCTGTCCTTGGGGTAATCAATTGTCCACCCAC
>JAODKC010000082.1:11493868-11515672 GCA_026777985.1 Mormyrops attenuatus
GGTTTTTCGACCAACACACCTGCCCCCCCCCCCCCCCCCCCACCGGCTGTGATCACATGGTCATCCACTAAGCATGTGAATGCCGATGATGTAACGCCAATTTGCAACTCAACAGGAACCCTGTTAAGTTACACAAAAATGCAAACAGAAACCCAATTGGCGTTCAACGCGCCTGGCCACGCGAGCGGTTTCGTGGCTTCGAGCTGTGTTCACCTTGCTCCAAGAGCATAACCTCTTTTCAGTCACTAGGGCAAAGTTTCAGTCACTAACGCACTGTTTGTTTCGCCCAGATTCCTGTTCATTTTAAGTCCTGAGAGGTTAGAGATGTATTATTCCCTTGAAAGAGACGCATTCGTTGGATCTCTAAACTATACGAAAGTACAATGCCATAGATGAATGTAGTGGCTCTGTCAATAGGAAGGTAACAGTGTTCAAAAACAATGTGAGGCATTATGGGTAGTCTTAAGGTACTGAAAGACCACTGAAAAAAGTAGAGAAGAGTATGACCCATAATACGTCTCAAAAAAATTATTATCAAAAGAAATTTTTCACATTAAAAAAGGCCCGTAATCACTGCCAAGCATTAATTCATGAGATGGATCTGATACGTGGGTTCGGAAATGTAGCCAAAATCTCAGGAACTGCTTCTCTGGAATTTGAGTGAACAAACTTCAAGGAAGAACAGCAGGAAAATTCTAAGGATATCTGAGGGGAGAAAAGAAGGGAAAAGGAGGAGAAGATGTAGGTGCATTTGAAATGAGCTCGCAGGTGACACGTGGACTTAATAGGGTCGTCACGGTGACGGACACGCACAGGCCTCAGCCGACGCCGGCGCAGTGCAGAGAGAGCACCAAGTCCATCTACCGGGTGGCTCCCAAACCACCGACATGCCGCGTCTTGTCAAACCACTCGCATCTCAAATTTCGTTTCCAGGGCACAAGTAAGTGCATGCAGGGATTTCAAAATATTACTTTGAGAAACTGGAGAGCAGCCAGGACAGATTTTTCTATAAGCAATAATTCTGCCGGGGGCAATTGTCTTTTATTGTAATAATAGGGCGCTCTGGCGATTCGTAACCGGGATCTCAGATGCGGTACAGCGGCGGCACAGGGCCAGACTGCATGGTCCCTTGATGTCCCACACCTTACAAAAATCCGTGTGCCAACTGGACCACAGCAGTTATGCGACGGAAGAAATGTTGTGATGCCAGGAGTGACCGGTGACGGCAAAAGCGATCGACCTATTCATCTTCCCCCTGTTTCTGGGGATGATACCTGTGAAGCACTCTTTATGAGCTTGAAGGCCTAAAGTGTGTTGCAACACTCCCTGGGGTGTTGGGGACTATACTGTCCATTTTGGAGAAAAAGGGTTTGGGATTTTTCCCTGGCTCTAGGGAAGGGATGTCAGCACAGTGGGTGGGTGGTGGGGCGAGGTTTGTGGATCTCAAACATCTGTTAATTATGGTTTTAGGCTGGCATGTGCCGAAAGGAATCCATAAACATTCCTGGGGGGGGGGTCACTGCCACTCATGGTGCATGTGCTTAGAAAGCGCCTGGTAGTGTGTTAATCGCTCCATCAAAACTTGTAACATTGGGGGTGAATCACACTCTGCGAACACGCTGTGACGACACTGGTGTCACACCCGCTGATGGATGGCACCGCGCTTATTTATCTAATGGAGTTATGCAGCGGCTTACAGCGGACGCATATCCGTCATTTTCTGCTCGCTAATCCATACAGCTCTTCCGCACCCCCCTCACATTATTTAACATAGTACTGAAAGCCAACAATGCACACGGGGATTAGTGCCCCCCCATCCCCCAATGGAGTACTGCGTGGCTGTGTTACGCTTGCGATGTTTCTAAGAAGCAGCTGCCAAGGCTTCACGTTCCTGGGCTCAGAACGTCTCCGTGGGCTCAGCCAAAACGGGGTCCTGTAGCCCCCGCTCCCACGCCTCCCAGACCCCTCAGAGGGGCCGGTCTGATCCCAGGCATCCGGCCCCAAGTGAGGACTGGGCATCCTGGGCAAGTCACCCCCCTCTCCTCAGGAGTGCCATCTCAGAGAACCCAGCTTCTCACTGCGGTCTGGTCCAGAAATGTGTTCCCTAATGCTCAGGCCCCTCTGTGGGATCACAGTGGTGTTTCTCATACAGCAAATTCAAGCAAAACTGCCTGTGAAAGTCAGTCCTTTGGAGAAGCTGACCTCACCATCTATCTATCTATCCTCATAACTTAAACCCCATCTTCCAACCTTTTCTCTTGGACAAGATCACAGGGATGTATTAGTATTATTATAGTATTACTAACTAGTATTTAGGCTTTTTAATAACTCAGACACACACTTGGGAAGCTAGTGTTAGCAGTGAAACAGACACCCAGGCTTCCAACAGATACTGTGAGTATTGACACAGAGCATTATTAGGTCAACTTTCATCTACTGAAATGTACAGTTTTCACGTTGGCTTATACCAGTCTGGACTAGCGGGCATTTTCATTTTTTTCACCTTTGTTTAGGGTTCAAAAGGAGTGCATACAGGAGAGGCTGACATTCAAACGGACATAAACATACACGCATAAACAAAGATCCTTTTTGCACATCAAACATTGAGGATGCAAGCGGTAATTGGAGGGTAATTACGGTAGCAGGGTAACGGAGCTCTCTTGTTTAACCTCGAGATTGTTTCTGTTAGGAGGCACACGTGAGTTAGTACTCAAATAAACAGCAACATACTTTATAATCGCAAATCATACAGCGGCCAGCACTGTCAGGGGTAATTGCATGTCAAAAAGTTCGAAACCATGACAAAAATAAACACACACACACACAGGTCAGGGTCATATTTTTATGTCCTCGCTTGTCTTCCGCGACCCTGCATTTGCGGCACAATGATTCATTCAGACATCTGCGTTGCGCGTCGCTGTAAACAGCCGGTCCGCTGCTAAATTACGACTCCGGGAAACAACAAAAGTCAGTGAGCTGACAGCGTTTTATGGCTCTTTGGGTAGTACACGGCTCCCTTGGGTACAGGTACGATGGCTGGACGCGGGATCGCGACCCGCCGCTTTAAGATCCACGTTTCTTTTCCCCTAAATAGGCAGGAGGCAGGGTGCGCGGCATGCCGTTGGAAGCACTCTCCATACCGGCTCCTATCACCGCACCGGTGCCAGTGGCGAGAGATGATACCCGGGGTTCGGTATCTGGCGTCGTGATTCCTAGCATCACTGACCCACATTCACCAGTGGATTTTAAGACTCTAAGGCGCTTGGCTGACTTTAGCCCACGCTGCAGATTAGTATTCCGCCTCAATAGCGGCGATGCGGTAAAGCCACGGGAAAAAGCCGCCTTCGCCGGAGATGCAGTCCAGACGATGCTGTGCTCTCCTACACAGGCACTGTAGCCTGCATATGCCGCATTTACAGATATTTACCGAGATGCTTCTTAACCCGGGTTAAGCTGGGTCAAGCTCCCTATGACCCTGTATTGAATAACTGGTTGGGGGAAATGGGTGGTGTAACTATTAGGTCGTCAAAGTACAGAATTTTCATCAAAGATGACTCC
The DNA here is from genome assembly GCA_026777985.1 of Mormyrops attenuatus. Taxonomy (NCBI): domain Eukaryota; kingdom Metazoa; phylum Chordata; class Actinopteri; order Osteoglossiformes; family Mormyridae; genus Mormyrops; species Mormyrops attenuatus. Next base: position 11,497,427 of record JAODKC010000082.1, read on the forward strand.
ATATTACCCCATTTCATCTCGCACAGACAGCAACATTATCTATTTTAACACATCATTAAATACAATCTGATGTCAACGTTATGTTTTGGGATCAGATCTAAGCTCTACAGACTACTATGTGTCATCCAGCCTGGAACTGAGCCAAATATTTAATCTGTTGCAGTTAATAATATAATAAGAAAACCTACATAGGTGTAACTTTAAGGTGCACTATTTACATTCTCCTTTTCTAATGTCAGTCGTGCTTTGGGTGACTAAGCTCATTAAACATTTGAATCATGTTAATAACTGAGCCAAATGAGGCACGTCGGAAGATTCAGGGTTGATTAGGGAAAGGGGTCTCTCAACTTCATTATGAAAGCTAATTGCGGTCCTGTAATTAGGCAGATCTACACTCAGTGGCCAATCTATCAGGTACACATTCCTGGTAAGGCAAACAGCCTGCTCCTCCAAATAGCCAATAACACAGCTGCAACCGTCATCCTAAATAATAATACCCACAATGCACTTGGTCAGTTTATGAAACATCTCTGCAGAACCCCTGCAAATGCTCTTTAGACTTTCAGCTGAAAACCCTGATATACAGTCCGTGCACCAAACAAAGTCGACAAAAATGTACTGGACACTTTAGCTCAGTCTTTCCCAATCCGGTCCTCGGGGACCCACAGTCGGTCCACATTTTTGCTGCCTCCTAGTTCCCTACTAGGAGCAAAAATGTGGACTGTCTGGCAGGGAGCCCGGAGGGAGCAAAAACGTGGACCGGCTATGGGTCCCCAAGGAGCGGATTGGGAAACACTACGAGTTTAGCATATGCACTGAAATAAAACCATCTAATTCATCGATCAATCAATCACTTTATTTATGAAGCACATTTGAAGACACAATGTGTCAACCAAAGTGCTGTACAAAATATCAGGGTTTATTTTACTATTTTACTATTTATGTTATTTTTCAGTTATAAGGATTTTCAGTTATGCAGAAGTGTGACCATTTACAAAGAATCAATTACATTGAGGCATACCATTACTCAACTGGTTGGTTGAAACAAAATCCCGGTCTGGACTTTTACTCTGACTGGCATGCCATCCAGGGTGAAGCCCAGCCTTGTGCCCTATGCTATCCTGCCAGCCCTTCATGACCCTGTCCTGGATAAATGGAGTGCTGGAAGCCCTTCTTTTCTATGATATGCCTCAGTCCCTTAACCGTCCTCTACAACACGGGTGTCAAACTCCAGTCCTGGGGGGGGGGGGCAGAGCCCTGTGTAGCTTAGTTCTTTCCCTGTTCCACCACAAATGATTCAGCTCAAGAGCTGTGTGGTAATTTGCACAATGAGTTGAATCAGGTGTGTTAAATGAGGGGGAAACTCAAAAATGTCCAGGGCTCCGGCCGTCCAGGACTGCAGTTTGACACCCGTGCTCTAAAACATTAATTCAGCATCATGACCACAAGAGGTTCAGACCTATAGTAGTATGTGTGTACATTTCCACACTTGAGCGTTGTGTTTCTGTGCTGGATGTGTGGAAAAGCTGACAAACGTGTAAACAGACAGCAGGCGGGTCGGCGTAGCGACGCCATTTGTCATGATGTAATAATCTCGTGGAAGGTTCCACGCTGACGCGTAGCTGCGTGTGTGATTGGCTAGAGGGCTGTCATGAGACTGGATGATTCACTCCCAGCTGTTCCACCTCGCCGTCTGACCGGCCAAAGGCAAACATGACTTCATCCTGGCGTACACGGCTTGAGATTACATTTTTCGCTTATATACCGGGCTGGCCTTGCTGCACCTACATGGCTAATCAAGGCGCAACTTTCTTGCAGGGAATGGAATTGCAGTCCTGCTGCATGTGTCTTGTGACGCGTAGGGTCGCATTTCGTAGGGCGCTTCCATGGTAGTCTGATGATGAACCATAAATTAACCATAAAAAACGAGGATACCCACAGCCAAAAGAATGGATATTCTGAGCCTGCAATGCTCTACCGTTCATCTTGAGAACAACATGCACTGCTTTTGTGTAGTGCAGGCAGCGTTGCAATGAAATGAGATGTTGCAATGAAACTGAACAGAACATGACCCTGTGATTAAGACTACGTCATTCTTCAAAGTTCTTTCAGTACATCTTCGGGCTTGAGTTTAATAACTTTTTTGGTTAGTTTATACACTCTTGGCCGGGTCTGTGATTGGCTTAAAAGAAGGATTTTTCTCGAAGCACATGATCACTTACTCAACAGGCGCTAATGCCAAAAAACTATTTATTATCTCAGAATGTCAGCAGCAAAGGTCTGAACTTTTCACAGAGGCGGGCAGTAGCCCATCTGCCCTGGAGGGGGGCGAGGGGGCAGGGGACACTCGCGGCATGAGATCTGCCGCTGGCTACAAACCTTACGAACCTGAAGTCACCTTCCTGATATAGGTATCCTGCACTTGTGGGGCAAACTGCATGACCAAAGCATGGGGTAGCGGCCTGTCCTTTCTCAGAGAGACCCGGTATTGTTGCTTGCTATTGTTTATAATTGCAAGAGCACGTTATGCAGATCGCTGAAAATTGCACCAGATGAGTTATGCGCGTTGATAAAAACACAGAGAATAGCTGCACGCATTCTCCCAGTTGGCTTACCGCTCTCTCCGCAGTGCTGACTGACAAGAAGGCGTGATTCTTACAACTCTGTGGCAAAAAAAAAGCTGCACTCCACGTACCAGGGGCAGGACGGGGGGGGTGGGGGTGTCTAAGCAGGCCGCGACGTGTTTCTCTTGATGCCTACGGCATTTCAGCTATAAGGTGCACTCTGTACCCTCTGCACCAGCGATGTGCCAGATCCTGCTCCATTATAGGTACTAAATCACAGTAATTACAAGTTGTTGCAATACCCTCCCGTAGCACCTCACAGTAACTGTTCTCCAGGACCAGTTTTAGAAACGTCAGGCGTTTTGGGTCCAGACCCAGGAGAAAATTTGGGGTGTCCCCCAGCACCACACACACACACACACATCCATCATCATGCACACGCACATGTAGCTCTCAACACAGACAGTATCGATTTCTATTTTACTATAATTAAAAATCTGTAACACAAAACTGCCAAAACAGATTAATTCATATAAAAAAATTTAATAATAGTTTTGGCACTGTTGGTTTTTTGTTAAAAGCTAGCTCTTTTTTAAAGGTTGTAAAAAATGGTATTTGCCTTGTGGATATCTCTGCGATGTCTGGCTTTTTTTTTCATGTCTAGCTCTCTCAGGACCTGTGAATACAGCTAAACGTGTCCACAGACAGAAACAAAACAGCAGCCGGCATAGGTTTGTGTGTGTGTGTGTGTGAGCGGGTATACCTTACCATATGGGGACACAATGTCCCCACAACGTGATGAATACCCGTTGTTTTCCCTACAAGGGAAAACTCAGTTTAATAAAAATCTGTGACTGCAATGAAAAAACTAAAAATGCAAAAACTCTTGTATTTTGTTTGGTTACTTATGGTTATGGTTAGGGCTGGGTAGGGCTTAAGGTTGTCATAGTTAGCGTTAGCATTTTTCCCATAGAAATGAATGAGTGGTCCACATAAAGATATGTTTACCCGACGTGTGTGTGTGTGTGTGTGTGTGTGTGTGTGTGTGTGTGGAGCCCAGTGTCATCAAATCACACCAAGGACAGAAAACACTGATACATTTGTCTCATAATTTACTCCAATTACTTATTCCAATAACAAAGAAGGTCAGAATTAGCAGGATACTTAACCCGACTTCTGTCAAATACAAAGTTGCATGAATGGGAGAAGCATTCAACTATGTAACATTTGAGTAAGAATGCCTTTTAATCCATTAATTAATAGAATTAAATAGAATCCGGTCACTTAGCTCCACATTGGTTGGGGAATGACCCATGAAAGAATTTCATAGAGGTTGTGAGTAAAAAGGTGACAGACAGTAGTTTATGGCCGATAGGTGACTGGTTTCAGGCAGAAAGGCCGACACAAGGCTTCTGGACTCTGTGTTGGCTGACACAAGGCTGTGTTGTATATTATTATACGTGACAGACAGCAGATAAGGCAGGAAAGCAGAGATGACCCAGAAACCTCTTGGTTACCCTTGATTCCTTGTAAAAGAGTCAGTTTCTGTTTGTGTTTGAACTCCTGAGCAGCAGCACGATGTAAGTTGGAGAAAAACAAGGGACATTGACCCAAACTCCCCGTATTTCATCAGAGCTCCGTCTTCCCAGTTATGCCCCACAACTATTTTTAGGCACAGAATCGGGCTCAAATGTGGTTCTGTCAATGCAGATGTGACACAAGCACATTTTTCCTTTAGCTCCAAAAATAGAATGTTTGGCAGCAACAGGAAAGCTGCCTTTATTTTCATAAGTTATTTCTAAGAGGATAACATTTGATTAGGCACAGAACTATGTATCATACAATTACGCTAAATGCTGAACATTAATGATGCTATATTACGCATTCAGTGCATAAAAGGTGACATGACTTGTAATCTACTTGCACTTTTAATGGCAGGATGTGGTTTCCGCATACCTCTTGTTTCACTGGTAACCATTGTAAGCGTTTTCGCGCTGATTAATATCGAGCATCCGTGTTCTGCGACACGACTCCTCATCTCGAGAAAGGTAAAGATTCCGTAATCAAGAAATGGAGGTTACTCACACTGCCGTTCACTTTAATGTGTGCCCCCATGGCTGTGAACACATTTTCGTGTCAGATTCCTAGGGGTACTGTTTTATTCCAGCCTTCAAACCTTCCACAAAAGAAATGTGAATGTAAAATGCATTAATATAATAAGATTTAATGATGAGGACACCACCGGGAGCATATCACATGCTTGGTGAATCCATATTCTACTCAAGTATCATGTTTCAAGAGTTATGCCCCAGAAGAGCTCCATACCCCCTGCTCTGGGAGGCCTCTCCAGCAGACCTTGGGCTGCAAGAGAAACTGCAGCCCAAACTCCTGTTACATGGTGCTGGGATGGAGACTTCTGTAACCACTTGTCCTATTCAAGGTTGCGTAGAGTCCGGAGCCTATCCTGGAGGCTAGGGGCACAAGGCAGGGAACAACCCAGGATGGGGCCCAAACCCACTGCAGGGCACACAATATGGATATATATCATTATTATTTAATATTTATTGTTTAATGTTTAATGCCTGGTCTCTTTAAACTTTTGTCTTTTTATAATTACGTCCCCCGTTTCACAGTCTTGGAGCTGGGCAACCAAGCATATCACTGCACGCTGTACTGAGTATAACTGTGTTTGGGACAAATAAAACTTTGATTGATTGATTGATTGTGCCACAGAGGAAGGGAAACGCAGCGAGTGAGGAGAATCACGCTCGTTACTTATTTAGTGACGTGAGCACAATCAGCAGCTTTAGCTAAATTACAAAGCGCCTCTAGAAGTATTCAGTTTGTCCCTCACCTGTGTATCAGCCTGATCTATGACACTTGCCATCCTACATCCTACACAGGAGTAACTTTATTCCCGCGAGTCACTTTGCTTAGTTGACTGCATAATCCAAGCTTACCCGCAGTGTTACGATAAGAGAGTTACAAAGCATACCATAGGATGGACCGTGACTCGTTACATGAACTGCACGACACAGGTCCCTGAGAAATATACATAAGTAGAAAATACTGACACCATGTAACCTTAAAAATACCCTTGGTAATACAACAGAGCCTAGTCAATACTTGGCATGGTATTGTTTCTGTCTGGATCAGCTGGCTGTTATTCTAGAAGTCTTTGGTTTGCAAAGGTGTAGTTCTGATGAGCCTGCTCAAATGATTAGTTCAAAGAGATAACCAATCAGATTGTAGACGAGGTGGGACCAAGACATCTGATTGGTTGGTCAGGGTTTAGAACACTTTTGCGTAAGAAAAACTCCCATGTAGTAATCACCAATTGCCACAGCGTCTTATGGACGTGTACATTAGAAACCAGAGTGATGAAAGCCGATTTGGAGGATTTCAGTAAATATATAATGATGTCATATTAGTTCCTCCAGGACTGGGGTTTGAGCCCCTCCCCCACCCTGTGTGTGATTGCACGTTCCCCCTGGTTCACAAGGATATCCTCCAGCCATACAAAAATGAGCAGATGAACCGTTGTCTCAACATTCCCGGTAGTGCATGGTTGTCCTGCAATGGACTGGCATCCCCTCCAGAGTGTCCCCTGCCTCGTGCCCTGACCTGCCTGGGATAGGCTCCAGTCTCCCTCATGGCCCTCTACTGGATAAGCAGTGGGAGGATAATAATGACCCCAGAAAGAGACTTCCAGAGAAATGGAAACTGATAAAGCAGTAACAGACATAGATAAAACACTGTGGTCATATCATAAAATTACCATAAATCTAACATATACGATTGTGTACACTCTCCTACGGGCCCCTTTCGTTTGATTGACCAAGCCATAGAAAACAGGCAGCCTCCTGTCTGTCTGGTTTCGCTCCAAAATAATTAACGATGTTCATGAGCCTGGCTTTACATTCCGCTACTTTCAAGGCCAAATTTGTCGCTCCACAAGCATGACACGCGACAATACCAGGCTGCCCGACTCACAAGAGTGCCAACACAGAGTGCTACAATGGAGACTCAGTGCTCCCAAGGACAGCGCCACACAAAAGGAGCACTGTTCCAAACAAGATATGGCCTTTCTTGAATTTCTGAATGCATTTGACGTCTTCGCAGGCATCAAAACCATCACAAATGCTTAGAAACCAGTACCGTGCATCCCAACTTGTCACAGCGATCACAGATGTAACATTTGAAAAAGATGTACAGTTTACACAATCGATTACAAAATTTTACTTTCAAGTCCAAGAGGAGAATCACATTTGTATACTATATTATTTCTCTGCAAAAGCAGCAGATGTAACTCTGATCAGACAACTTTTCGTTCTTCTTTAAATAATCCCTCTATGCACATTTAAAACTTAAAAAGTTCATCGATGTAGTATTAAATATCAGAAGTTTAATACTTGAGTGCTAGGTGGGGGTTATCTTTTAAACTAATCATCCTGCAGTGTCAGGAAAAATTGAAAATGAGAAAGTAGTGTAAAGGCCCTCTTTCCTCTATGACAGCCTTGTGACAACTGGTGCAACAGCTTTCTAAAAATAAAGTTGGAATAACTAAACGTTCATGCCGAACGGGTCCTGACATCCTGTGTCTGTACATCCTATGGTCATCGGAAGGCCTTAAGGTTTGTGGCTCTGTGGTTTGGGCCTCTGTGCGGTGAGTCAAATCCCCTGTTGGGCAGAGTCGTCACATCACTGTTGGGCCTTTAAATAAGATGCTCTAGAGGTGCTATATTAATGTCTGAGCCTGGACTCTGCCCCTAAGCTTTCTTCTCACCTGTATATCTCAAGGAAAGCAAGGCGAAATATGTGAAAACTAAAGAATTCCTATGTGCCTGTACTGGTAAAAATGACAAATAAAGTATAGATTTGCTTTAAGGAGCAGAGCAGATTGCATTAAGACCAAGAGGTAAGCAAACATGTCAAGTACAAGTGATACTGAGGATGATTTAGCGAGATAAAAGATTGCAACACGCATCAGCTGTTCATACAATGCGCCTTGCATTTCCTATGGGACAGGATGGGGTAGCATTGCAGCCTGCACCCTTTCTTAGCGTTGTGAAACTCAGAGGAATGGCACCTCTTCAGAAAAGGCGCTCTCTTCTGCACAATGCACCACCGTCTGCGTGCAGCCTGCTCCTCTGTCATCTCAACTGAAGGGTAACCACAGTCACTACCACCTATAGTCACGATTCAAAGCAATACCACATTCTAAGCTGTCAGTCCTCTAGCACTTCACATTTCTGCACAGGATTAAATGGTCCACTGTACTGATCATACTCTGAGGACTCACTAAATGCAGCGGTATTATCCTGTAAGCTACGTGACTACAGTTTGCAATTTGCCATCCTGATATACAGTTTTTTCCTGATATACAGTATTTTTAGCCCATTCAGAGTCAGCGCCTTGGTACCTGTACTGGGTTTGATGATAAAACCTAAAATCTTCTTCTTCATTTATTCCCCCAATGTGAATAAAGACGAGCACATGGAGCTTCCATAACAAATCACTAATATTAACCACAGAGGCAGTTTCAATCTACTACGGAACACTTCTCTAACACTCATTCCCCCAGCTTCCGCAAAACAAAATAACCATCAATCATTAAAATAATTTAAAAATCACGTCCAGTTCAAATGGATAAATACTCTTTTTCTGCGCCCAACATTTGTCTTAGATGAATGGCTGTAATTGAACTCTGAACCAGAAAATGAATATTACATTGCCCAGCAGATACTTCATTCCAAAGTAATTCCAATAACTTCAAACTTCACCCATTTATATCTCTGGCCATTGTCTACTGAATTCAGGTTATGTACCTTGCAAAAAAGCTGTGTACAGATACAATACGCCTCCTGGGAATTAGATTTCTGGGAAAGGGTCAAGTCCTTCAATTGTAATGTTGGGGGCAATCAACAGTACAATCAGTAGCCTGTTACCTGCAAACTGATCTGGTGCATATTAAACCTTTTTTATTTCGTCCTCAAATGACATTAGGGGATATTGTATTTAAACCCCGTAAAACGTGAAAGGTCAGTAAAAGCAATAAATTTGGGACACATATATATATACGCGATCAATAATTAATGCGTTGATATAAAGTAGTCATCTGAACGTTTGTCATTTGGGATAGACCAATTTGCCGACGTGCTTTTATACACACAGCCATTGATTGCTAATAACATGTCTCGCACATCTGCTGATGCCTGTAAACCGGTGACCAGTACGACTGGTTTGCGTCCCAAACGGTCCGGCGATTGGCTGCCCTTGAAACCTGCTACAGTCCGCTGCGCTATAAATTTTGGAGCCGTCATCATTAAATACTTTCATCCTTGCAAATACGAAACAAAATGACACAATTTCTTTAAACTGACGAAAGTCCTCTCTTGATCAGCAAATAACCTGACACCAAAGGAGACGAACGCTTTTAAAAAGGCACATACGCGCCTTTCCAGAGATTTTATTTTTCGATATAATACTATAATACTTTCGTATAATGCCTTATACGAAAAAAGAGAGCCAGAACGTTTGTTTTAATATTGCTTCCAGATAACGCTTAAACCGCAGCGAAGCTCTGCACTTCGCAAAACCCTGACCGCAAAAAGCAACCAGTCTATGGACACTCTTCAAGAGCAAAGCAGCAGGCGTAGCATTTATATACTCTGCTAAAAATAGAAAAAACAGCTGCCCAATTGGAACGGAGTAGCTTTTAATCAAACTCACCAATCGCCACACTCATAGAGTTAGAAGACGCCCGCGATTGGTTCTGCGTTATATTGTAGGCGGGCTAGCGACATTTTTGGAGCTGATTGGTCGGTTTCCCCGGACGCGTACGTTGTCAGGAGTGGAGGCCGGTCCGAGGTTTGAATAGGGAAGTTTACAGTGCGTGAGACGAGCAGTCAGTGCGCTGTTTGCAAACTGGCCGAGCTGCGGTCCTTATAGGAGTTTGCGGCACCGCTGGAGACGAACAAATCGACGTCGCTTAAACTCCTATGCAGCTGCATGCACAAGTTCGCCGAGATCAGTTTTGCAGTGCTGGAATTACATCCTACGCATTGTTTTTTTCCTCGCTTAATTAGTTACAGCTGTGTCTGGGATTTAAAAAATGGATGTTATTCCAATGTGCAGCATCTTTCAGGAGCTTCAGATCGTTCATGACACCGGGTACTTTTCTGCTTTACCTTCCCTTGAAGAGTACTGGCAGCAGGTAATTTCTTTACAATTTAAATAGAATGCAACTTGAACATATGCGAGGCAGCGCCGATTCTGGGCCAGTTTGCCAGCTGTTTCAGGCGGATTGTTTGCGTGATAGCTGTTTTTGTGTTGCTTAACTGTACGAGCGACAAAACAGCTCGTCCCCGCCCCCTGCTCCCTCTCGCACATTCAAATAACTGCTGTAATAGCCGCTGTCACTTGCCAGTCCGCGGATTTTTCCGACAAATATTAATAGCTTTGTAACTCATACATTTATGCGATCGTTTTATTTGTTACATCGCAATAATTAATCTCACAATAGTTAATTATCGGATGGAATTTTAGAGATTCCTGTATTTTATGTTTATTAAAATATTTCCCCGAGATTCAGTATGTGTTTCAACGTGCAAGAAAAAGTTTCTCATTTTTTTTCCGATCATCTGGGAATTGCAAGTCACACTTATTTGGATCGACATATCACTATAGTACGGGCGATTATTATTTGTGTGTGCGTGTGTCGTAAGCCCGATACCTAAAAAGTCATGACGCAACTATGTTTAAACTTGTTTTGACGTGACAGCAAGCCGCGTCTCCGAGAACAGCGCGCTTACGTTGGTGCAATGGGCGAAAACTTATAAATACTTTAAAATGCGTTTCGCCCCAAACGTCAAAGTCTATGTGCGTGTTTGTGTGAGAGAGCGGCCGTAAGAAAGGCAGTCATTTTGCGTGCTTTCTAAACAAACCCGCCTGCTTTTGGATAGTTTGCTGTTAAAAACCTGCTATTGCCCGTCAGCGCTGCATGTCACCTAACGATCTTGAAATGTTCATATCCGTCTGTTTGCTCGCTTTTTTTTTGGTGTTCAGTGCCTAATTGAAATGGATGCATTTTTCTCCAGGCGCTAGAGTTCTGGCAAAAGACCAAGTTTCTACCTTGTGACAGATTCAGACTCCGTCTCAGATACATATACTGTAATCGCATATAAACACGGGACGCGGCCATTACTGCTACGCGATTGTCTGTGGAGGACGTGTTTGTCGGGTAAAGTAATGTGAATGGGTTGTGAAGTAAAATAATTTGAAGTAACCAACCCTTATGCACAACAGTGCAATTTTAGTGTTTGTTGGTGGGGGGTGGGCGACATCGAGTTTCACAAAACCCTGGCAGGCGATCGACAGACTGAAGATGAGATAAAAATAACCATACATAAATAAGGGAATGGTGATGTGTAGCAACAAACCATGGATGGGGCGGCTTGCAGTGAAGAGGAAGTTCGCTTACTTCCTTTTAAAGAAAATAAGTTTATGACTCATTCTATAAAAAATGCTTTCCAGCGCTTTTAATGAGATCTAGCCCGCTCCCTTCCCATGTTTGTCTTATTAAGTCTTGGGGAATAATGGACATATGTAACGTACAGACGCTTCCCAGTGCTTCTTAAGGAGAGTATATATGTAAATACGCTCAGTGGGCAGGGCAGATATGTCAAAGAGAAAGCTCTTTATTCGGCCGGTTCAACGCCTGCGGTTTGCGATGCTTCTGCTGATGTTCTGCTTTTCTCAATGACATTTCCCCTAATGGGAAATACGGCAGGTGCTGATTTTTGGAAATGATTACTGTAATCTGATATATTTAGGCTGATGGGTGTATGGTTCGTTTTTTTTTTTCCTTTCTTTAGACCCGTTTGGAGCTAGAACGGTATCTGCAGAGTGAGCCTTACGTATCCGCAGCAGACATCAAGTTTGAAGGCCAGGAGGATCTCTGGAGCAAGTTCATTCTCGCTTGCGGGGACAAGGGGGGATCCGATCCGAAGGTCCCTGTGGAAAAGGAGGAGGTGTGTCACGACAGCATAGCTCTGGAGACCGGTGGTTTCAACTCGGATGCCAGCAGCGAGGCGTCGGACAGCTCCGAGGATCTCTCCCCAACTCTCAGCTATGCGCCTAACCCTCTCAGCGACATTCTGGCCGGCACGGAGCACCTGGCCAGCCCGCCTCCATCCCCAGAGGAAACCAAGGACCCCGCTGGCCCACGCGTCTGGGGCAGCCTCCCAGCGGAGCTACACTCCCCGGGAAAGGGTCGTGCAGGGGTGGCAGGCCGTGGCCTTGGCCTCGGTGATGGCGAGACGGCGGCAGACGGGAGGAAGCGCGCACACCGGTGTCACTTCAACGGGTGCCGGAAGGTGTACACCAAGAGCTCGCACCTGAAAGCACACCAGCGCACACACACAGGTGTGTAATAAGGGCCCCTGCGTGAAAGTGCATCCGCCCGCCAGTCCGTCGATCAATCCGGTTAAAAAAAGATCTGCCGTGGATGCTTGGCGAGCCTGCACTGCATCATCTCAGCGGCGGTCTGGCCGGCGCTGCCCTACAGCTGAGTCTGATGCCAGGCAGCTTCTGGCCCAGAGTATAGATGCTTAGCCAGCAGCACTGGAGTCGGGGGGGGGGGCAAGAGGGGCTGACCGGGTAACGCTAGCATCCGCGCGTGTCGCAACCACACAGAGCGATTCCCCTATGGGCCGGAAAAGTCAGCGAGTGGTGTAATCTCCCCGGAATGTGACTTCATGCCTGGGGGGGGGCTTGCTTCACCCAAAGCAAAGAGTGTGTCCCAGACTACTTTTTAAGGCATGGTCTGCACCAGTAGAGTCTTTCGTTTGTTTGTTTCTTTTTGGTTTTTGTCATTGTTTTGGGTTTTGTTTTTTGTTAATATGGTTATTTTGAAGGTGTTTGTTTACCACCCTCACATTCCATTCCTCAGTTTCTCTGCATTCCTTAAATAGTTCACATGGCTGCCATAATCTGGGTCAAAGGAATTTGAGCCCCTGAAAAATAATGGTTGCCATTTCACCCACATGGATGGATGCCTGAGATGCGTATCAATTTTCTGGTGATAGCGGCGCGTTGCGACACCCGCAAGGAATGCCGGCGATGCGGCACGTGACGTCACGGGGGGGGAGGGCAGTGTGGTGTCGAGATGCCTCCAGAGACACCAATTAATGGTTCGTTTGTCACCTTGCCCCCCTCCCCTCCCAGGTGAGAAGCCATACAGGTGTTCGTGGGAAGGTTGCCAGTGGCGTTTCGCGCGGAGTGATGAGCTCACGCGGCACTTCCGGAAGCACACGGGTGCCAAACCATTCAAATGCTGCCATTGTGACAGGTAGATTCGGGTCATGTGACCTTGTTTCATCTTTTCCCACTGCCAGCTGTTTCCTGTTTTTCATGCATCCTGGGACTTAAACCCGTGGTGTTTTGCTCATGAGTTTGTGCTTAAACCCTCTGCCACCCGCTGTCCTTGGATCTGTGATGGTGCTGCGTTGTGACACGGACTCTTTCTGGGACTGACTTCTCACCTATCTTGTCTGTTTCCAGGTGTTTCTCCAGGTCTGATCACTTGGCACTTCACATGAAGAGGCACCTGTGATTCAGGCCGGTGGGAAGAATGGGGGCCAGCAGACCTGCTCCAGACCTGCCTCAAGGTCAAACGCCCCCTAGTGGACAGGATGGTGTTCCAGCCAAAGCATGCCATTTTGCACCATTGCCAGGACCTTTTAGGGGAAGGTACTCTGAAGTTTGTCCCAACGGTGACAAATGAGGGCGCAGGGGAAGCATGGATGAACGAATGGACAGAAGAAATCTGTATGGCGTGCGATGCTCTGGAGGAATTGTGGGACATGCACGGCGGCTCCCAGACCGTCTCGATAAGCGAGTGTGCTGGTGATTTGCTGGACTGACGCCGCGAAGGAACTTAGACTAGTTCCCTAGGGTCGGCCACCACTGCGGCAAACATGCTGTTAGTCTGTGAGCACGGTGTGACAAGCGCCACCTGGATGGGACTCGCAACAACCCGAGGGGGACCAACAGCCCTCGAGCCAGGGCTGGACAACCAGCTTATTCCTGATCAGAGGGACACCGTGGGGCTTGGTCTAGCTACTAAACACACTCTCTGTTCAGCAGCCTGGCTGACATGCTACAAAGCTCATTTGTAGTCCGACACACAAGCTGTGTACTTAGAGATATAACACAACTGTAACGTTGTTGTAATAGACAGGTCTTGCATGGTTCTCCTCCCGTTTGTAATCAGGACTGCAAATTCCAATAAAAGAGCAGCTAAAATACAATTGGTTAGAATGTTACAATGTTGTACATATAAAGCCTTGATTTTTCTTTTTTTGTAATTATTCTCGTTGTTGTCACTCTTGTGAATGGTTTCATTGGGTTGGAAAAAACCACTATTGCTTAGCAACTGATTTACTCATGAGACATTTTTCCCCTTTTTATGCCTTGCCCCCCCATCCCCCCCCCCTTATTTTTTTAACCTGATAATGCACTGTTGACCCTAATGGTGCCTTATCCAATGCGGCCTTGTCCCATAGAGTATAACAGATATGGGTGTTTTGGGAGTCGAGAAGGTAATTTAAGGCTGTGTCATGTGTCAAGTGTGAGGGCCAAAGGATTGCGTACAGAAGCTATTCCAAACAATGGTTCAGTTGGCTGTGCCGTGCAATGCCATTTTTTTTTGGGGGGGGGTTATATTACATGGGGAAAAAATAGCATTCGAGGGTCAACGTTCATCCAAAAAGTAGTCTTGAAACCAGAGAATGGTTAAATAGAGCACTTTGAACAATTTGGTGTTATTGGAATTACTACTGTGTAGTATGTACTATATGTATAAAGAAGTTCATTCGCACAGTGTCTGTGTGTGAATGCAGAGTCTACTCTGAGGCACGGGCGTCTTGCTGACGACCAGTTATGGCGAGTTCGTTGATGACGCGTCAGGGAAATGCCACTTCCGCATGGATCTGTCTCTGGCCTGTCTGATGTGTTTAATGCGGCGCAGCTAGTGGGATTTTTCGAAAGATAAAAGGTTGGCTTTTGGGAGTTTTTAATTTAAAATTCTGGAGATAAAACTGAAATTGTTTGATGTAAAAAAAATATATATATATAAATAACATGTCTGTGTGGATAGTGGATTGTGACCGTGGATATTGTTTATTAAGGATTATTTTGCTGAGTGAAAGTAAAGTCTCTAAAGTCTCATTAAATTATATCGAGGCTGAACGTTTAAATCTAATTGGTCTTTGAGGAGAAGAAAAAAAAACGTTGGAGCTGTAAGCTTAATTTGATATTGTCAGCTGATTTGGCTTAAGTGTGGTACAGCATTTAAGAAATTGAGTTTCAGATCATTTCTTCAAGGGGAGGTGTGGTTTAAAGGTGAAGTCACCTAGATTTGAACAGAGAAAAAAAAAAAACTTGGAAAAAACGAGCCTTAATGAAGCCACAGGTTTGTTCACATCCGTTCTGACAAAACACTCCATTACTGATTTTCCTAAATACCCGATGATCTAAATCAAAATTGTCTTTGTAAAAAAAAGTTTGTAATTTTTTTTTTTTTGCTTGATGGACTATTATTTGGAATTTTTTTGCAAGATTGTTATATTTCTGTATGAATGTATTTTTTATCGGAATAACAAGAAATGTTCTTATCAGGCCTTCTGTGTTTCCATTTATTTCCCGCCTCAGCATCTCGTGTGGCGTAACGTTGGCAACGGTGTGATCTGTTTCCCTGTAACACCGATCAGATCTCCTTAGATCCGTTTCTTACCTCGGCAGCCCGTAATAGTCATAATATCTCACATAATATGCCATAACAAAACTTAAGGTTATGATACACCGGGCCACTTTTTGAGCAATGTTGCCAGGCAACTGCCAACCAAATGAGACGAAGGGCAACTCATCTGCATCTGGATGATTGTGAAAAGTTGCCCACTGCCAATCAGAGTTTTTCAAATAGAAATTTGTTGCCCAGTATCAATGGGAAAGTGTCTGAATAACATCGGTCAGCAACATTGCTCATCACCCTTAGAGGTACCTGCATGTTACACCCATAATCACTTTATCCAAAATTTCTTCCTATCCCTGACGAGACAATGCCAGAAAGAATGTTATGAGGAGCTCATATGTTTGTTGTGTGGCAGGGAAAACCTGATGGAGGCTAGTTAGCAAACATTTACAGCTTGAGGTAAGCAGACAAGCATCATGCTAAGCGGGCACCATGCAGTTTTTGCCAGAGACAGTCCTGAAAATAAACCATAGTGAGTGCTTCAATTCAGAAGTCC
The DNA here is from genome assembly GCA_026777985.1 of Mormyrops attenuatus. NCBI lineage: Eukaryota > Metazoa > Chordata > Actinopteri > Osteoglossiformes > Mormyridae > Mormyrops > Mormyrops attenuatus. The sequence continues at coordinate 11,513,301 of JAODKC010000082.1, forward strand.
TGCATTCTTACATCTATGACTCTTCCACACTTCAAAAGACCAACTAAACATCAGGCATAATGTTGACTGATCACAATGACAAATTTTGCTCATGGGAGTTTTAGTAACACAAAAATGTTGAAGGCAGAACGAAAAATGATTGGGTGGGAGACATAACCAGTCAGATTGCAGAGGAGGTGCTTAGACCCACCTCATCTACAATCTGTTTGGTTATCTCTCTGAACCAATCATTTTTTGTTCTGCCCATGAGTGACCCTTTACTGGACAAGTGGTTTTGAAAATTTATGGATGATCAAAAGAGCAAATCTGTCTACTTCAGGGGATACAAATAATGTATTGGTACTTAATGCATTAATTAACTAGTAATTAACTTACATCATGATTAACCAGTAACTAAGTATTAGTTAGTCATTAATTAATCATGACTTAATGTATTTCATGCAGGAACTATATTTGTTTATTAACTAATTAGCTGTTTAAAATAGTTCCGGCATGGAACACATGAACCATCATGATGGATTAATGATGAACGATCATGGGATCAATACATAATTAACATTTAGCTATTGGTTAATTAATGTATTAAGTACTCGTGTACATTATTTGTTTCAAGTAAAGCGTGACTGAAATGTACATAGTGTTACATTTCATAGTTAAAACACCCACGAGTCAATCAACTGACATTTTCATAAAATTAAGTCACGATGGATTCATCTTGCCAATGGAAAAACATTATATTTCTACAGAAAACATGTAAGTGTCACCCTGCCTGCCTGCTCTTTAATCCATATGGTTAACCTAAATAGTCCAGCCTGTATCGCTGGGTCAGTGCCTGCTTTATGTATAAATAAAGGTATTTAGGTGTCCTTGTTGTGTCGATGCACAGGCCAGTCAGCCATGTTTCCGCCACAGAAAATGCATGTTTTTCAGGAATGCAAATGACTTTCGCCACACATTTTTATCCCCAAACACCTTTGTTGTCATGTAGCATGGCCTTCTAGCCCTGTCTGATGCAGTGTCTGTCATGGCAGCCAGGTAGTTCGCCCTAACAGCGAGTCTTTCACATTTACAGAAAAGGCAAGAGGGGGCGGCTCCAGCATCATACTAGTGCACAATTTTTTGTGGTCTCGGTCTTGTCTTGGTCTCGACTCTGTTTGGTCTGGGCCTTGTCTTGGTCTCGACTCTGTTTGGTCTGGGCCTTGTCTTGGTCTCGACTCTATTTGGTCTCGGTTTTGTCTTGGTCTCGGACATAGCGTTCTCGATGGGATGGGGAAAAAAAGAGAAAACATCCTCACAGAACAGTATCATTATTTATTACACGCCTCAATTCAAATGCGACCAGTCAGATGCATCTATTTTAAAAACGTTACATTGTATACATTTTCTCAACAGACCAGCAGACGGCAAGAGCCAGCAAACTGCCATGAGGGCCTCCGCTCAGCTTCCGGGTAATAAGTTCAAGGAGTAACCCCAGCAGATGTCACCAGTCCCGGTGGAGGGATGAGTTGCCACCAGCCACTGCCCTTCCTGCATCCGCATGCTGTTACCCCTCTGCATTACCAGCAGGTCAGTCGACTGCCTTCATTTCCTCATGCACCTTGCTCATTCACCCCCCCCACACAAAAAAAAAAACAGCCAGGTGCTAAATGTAGCCTTTGCTGAAGATTACGGGATATTTTCGGATCTGCATTCTGAATGTGTTTACTTTATCTGGTAGGTGTCTAGTAATTTTCCTGTAAGTGCCTGTTTCCTGCTCTTTGCCATGCCTATACCAATTATGGGGATCCGGGATCGGAATCGACCGGCATTTAAAGGTCAACGCGGCCCACGTGCGCTCAGACTCCGCCTGCACCTGGGGACAAAACGGAGCCGTATTGGTTTGTGTCAAGGATCGAAAACCTCTCCCAATTTGTCACGTCTTCCCTCCAGTGCATTTATCACCATGACAACTGCCTCCTCTTCACTCGTTATGCCCAGTGGAGACGTGTTTTCTCGCTCTCTCTCTTCTCTACCATGCATATTCTAATTTCACAGTTTGTGACCATTTCCATTCCGTTGTTACGCCGCCATCTATTCTAATTTGCGGTGTCCCTGCAATGTTCAGAGTCCAGAGGGCCCTGACTGTAGATACCTCGTGCGTTGCTCTTTTCGCGGGTGACGTCACGTTCCGATGTGGACCCTAATGGGGAGTCTCCTGGAAACCTGAACAGATGCTGCATGCACCTAATATAACTCCCGCTCCTCAAATTCTACCTCCTACCTCCTGCCCCCACGCCCCCCCCCCCCCGGCGGCGGGGGGGGGGCCCCAACCCGCGGGGGAGGGATATGGGAAATATCTCTACCACTGATGTAAGCACTCCTCCGAATATTCT
>JAODKC010000082.1:11515772-11546908 GCA_026777985.1 Mormyrops attenuatus
TGACGTCCCGTTCCCATGGGGCCCCTTATGGGGAGTCTCCTGGAAACCTCCACCGATGCTGCCCGCCCCAAATACAACCCCCGCCCACAAAATCCCCCCCCCCACCCCCGGCCCCCAACCCCCCCCCCCCCGGCCTCCTGCGGCCTCCCCACTGAGCTGTCACACGGGCCCTGACGTGCTGAAGCCCGAAGTGTTAACGTGTCACTCTGAGGGACAAGGACGGCCATCTGCCTGACACATATGTAGAAAACACAATCTCAGGGACGACAGGACATTTCTGCCTCTGTGCGTACGGACATGAAGGCATTTTCTCCGTGTCAGAAACCTGAATTAAATTCAGAAGTCCAAATTGGGCCATCGCTCCAGAAAACCAGTGCTGCTGAAGTAGAGCAGTGAAAATATACCTTTAAGTACACTCCCAGTCAAAAGTTTTTGCACACCACAGCTTTTTACCACCTTTCCATTTATTTAATAAAATGCAGATTTTTGTTCTTGGAAAGTTGCATTGGAAAGTTGAGTGATCAACTATAAATGAAAATATTACTCAAATAAAACAAGTTTCCCTTATAACATGGAAAGAGTATGTATAATTGCGAGGGGTTACTTCGATGAATCAAAAGATATGTCATTTTCTTGCCAATAAAGGTACTGAAATAGTGAACATATTGCAAAAGTATTTGTTAGCAAAAAATATTGAGTGTATTTTTAGTAAATTTAGAGTTAGGTGATCAGTGTTGACACACCACAACAAAATGCATCCTCTGCATTTAACCCATATGTGACATAGTAAGGGGCAGCACCTTGCTCTAGGTACCTCAGTGGCACCTTGTTGGTCAGGGATTTGAACCAGCAATCTTTCAATTACAAGCGCGTGTCTCTAACCATTAGGCCACCACTGCCCCATGTTAAATGTTAAGTGAGTAACAGGCACATGTAGAAAATCTCAGTGCATGCACAAACTTTTGACTGGCAAAGTACATAAGAAAATTTGTTTAGAATAATAATAATCCACCCCAGAAATTGGTTGTGCTTTGAGCGCCTCTGTGGCCTGACATGCACATGGTTATGGGTTTGAATCCCACCCTTGGCTCTATGTTTGTGCCCTGCGATGGACTGGCATCCTGCCCAGAGTGTTTCCTGGCATCAGCTACAGGGTCACCATGAATCTGTGCAGGATGAGCAGGATGGAGGATGAACTGACGTCCAGGAACATTGTTGACACACAAAGACACTCTTGGGACCAAGTCACTGAAAGTTCTATAGGTCTATAGAGTATCTGTTGTGCCACAAAAGGATTTGACATTTTCCAGGAAATTCTAGTGTTCTGAGATTAATAACTTAAATACAAAAGTCCCTGCAATTTGGTAATAAAGGCCAAGGAACATGCCGCTTGTCTTGACTAAATTAATAATAAAAAAAAAAAATCTGTATATAGTTCCATTTCCTGTGTTTGATGCACTGTGTCAAGGCAATGTGTTAAATTAGCCAGGATGTTAATATATTATTATTCATATAAGAGAACTGTGTGTGTACAAGTAATATAATAGAATGGTATCAGTTAGGGGAGGTTTTAATTAAAAAAATCCGTCATGTCAATAATGATAAAAGGTTTTATATATCCTAGTAACTCTGATCAACTTCATCTCTCTTCTTTATCCTTTGATAGATCCTGAGGAAATCTGAATGAAAATCAGTTCTGGGAACTGAGAGCGATGAAAATCACATCTAATAGAGCTTATGAGGTGAAATAAAAAGAACAACAGAGTAACAAAGTACAAAATAATGATAATAGTAAGAGGATGTCATGCTGGTTACATCGCTGCTGTTGTTGTGATTTAGCTCAGCCACGGCTTCTTGGCATAGACACACAAAGTCTGTACCCAGCAGAGCCAAAGCAGTGTCGAAAATAACTAGGGGTTCACAGCGTCACTAATAAAAATGGATCATAAAAATGGTAATATATGTGCTTCGGATAGACTCCCACCCCCTGTCCCACCTGCCGCCGCAAACACAGCTGTTTTCACTCCACATGCTGGCATTTCACGGCTCTGTTCACACGCGTTTGGTGCGAAAATTAAGCCTCCAATTTGCCGGTGAAATTGGGCGTGACGCGGCGCGGTTCAGAAGGAGTTTAGGAGCACGGATGTGTCCTGGCTGCGTTTTTGGCCCCCGTGTCCGCAGCCCGACCTATCATTGGCCTGCCCGGATAGGTACTGGGCTCGGGACCAAAATACTGATGGATCAGGTCCCAGGGCAGGAACGATGGTGCATCTTTAAACAAACTTTTATAATTCTTAAAGCTTCAGTAAAAGTAAAAATAAACAGCTTTATAAACTAGCAAAATGACTGACTGTGTAAGTTCATTTGAGCAAGAGTCTGCTTCAAGGAATTATAATTTAAGCACTTATAAATGTTACTTTTTTAATTATTATTCTCCAACCAAAGGCTTATGCCAAACTTTACTTAAAAGACACTTTCATCTAAACCTACATACAACTGAGGAAGCAGGAGTCAGGGCAATTTGAGATTAAGGGTCTTACTCTGAAGTCCAACAGTGAAATCACTCTGCTGATGCGGAGCCTTGAACCAGTAACCATCTGACCAAAGACAGAGCATCCTAACCCACACACTGCCTGAAAAAAAAAGCAGCACAGGGTCACAGCAAGTCTGGAATCCACAGCAGGCAGCACAGGGCCTAAGGTAGGGCGACACACCGGCTGGGATGCCAGTCTGTCACATGACGTGGAAGTTTTGTGGTTTCCATAAACCTCATGAATCATGTAAAACTCAAGTAACACCCGGAAAAAGAGGTGGGGAAACTGATGGAGCTCCAAAACTCCCCCTCCCCCCGCCACCAGCTGCCAGTCTTCACACCAACAGCTGGAGAGGCGCTCTGACACCTATTGATTGGAAGCTAACCTTGCATTTAAGCGAGAAGAAGAGGAACAAAAAAAACATCCAAAGGCGAGACACATCACGTTGCACGTCAAGTTGGCAGCTTGTCATACAGCACGGTGACTCCTGTCCTGGGCCAGAACAGCACGGTGACTCCTGTCCTGGCCCGGAACAGCACGGTGCGCTGAGTTGGGCCGCGCCTGGGCTGCTGGCTTCGCCGAGATCCGCTCTGCTCATTCCTCGCACGGGGCAAGGCAGGTCCCCAGATATTGTTCTCCTAATTTGCCTACTAGGGAAAATGACTGTTTTACTGGGGTGGAATGGGGAGGCCCGATTCCTAGCTCAAATTCGTGGGTTGTCCTCCACAGGCGCCTGACACTGCGTGATGTGCAGAAGTGGATTTACGCCTGCCTGACCTGCCGCACACCATGGTATAAATGCATTACATCTGGGTGAACTGTTGCCTTTAAATCGCCCTTAGTGTGTGACTGTGAGGGAGATTACTTGAGTGCCGTATGTCATCCTGGCACTGCTGGTAGGGTACATATAGTGAATGATGCCCTGTGTTTCCCAGGACGTTTTCTGGGATCCCCGCAAGCCTAAGTTGATATTAAGAGTAGATGGCGGGGACTGGGGGGGGTGATTTTCACAGCCTCTCCTGTCATACTGCCCCAGCCTTCCATGCTTCTGCGATATCCTTCTCTGTGCACATGTGATGTTTACCCTCGGGCTCCCGGCTTTGCCTGCCAAGGGGAGGGGCCCACTCGCTTTCTGGCTGCAGATGAGAAAAAGGGTGGGTGGGGGCCGGCATGTTTCACCGCGGTCCTACCTACCCCCATGTGTTTCTGACCAGCCGTACACAGACCCAGAGCAGGCTTGTTCAGACCTCTGACTTTTCGAATCCTGTGCACTCTACTGACTCCTGTCATTAAAGTCCCCCGAATGGCAGGGGGTGGGGGCAGTCGGAAGTAGTCACTCCCATGCTGCAGTTAAACTTTTGCCTTTACGTTTCTCTGCCAAGATTTAGGTAACTAACTGCTCGCTGCTGGTGAATTACCTTTCAGCCGGACTGTCTTTGAAAAGGATTTCGTACAGAACATCAAAACTCGCTCATCTCTTCTCTGTGAGCTGAGTCTCACCTGCATGCTGACTGGACTGGGGATTCCCACCTCCCACACTACTGCGGGAATGGCACTGAATGCCCTGAGGAGTCACAAGGAAAGTTCCAGAAGAGTCACATGGAAAGATCACATGGAAAGTTCCATTGAGCACCTTCCAGTGGAAAGACAAGGTGACGGCCAAGGACACATATCAGACATTAACATCAACATTGAATAATTAAGACAATAATAATTTAAAAATAGTTTTGCATAAGCTATAGAATATTGCCCTATAGGTCTATAGCAAAGTTAAAGTGAAATTTAGTTACACACAGGTAATCTTAATGGGGAAATAAAAAAACAATGATGCAATTATTACTTCAGAAAATAACAGTTTATTTACCAGGGCAGTAATAAGATGTTACTCTAAACCTGCATCCGATTGCATGGGAGATGAAGCTTTCTTGACCTGGACAGCGATTTTTGTCTTTCTGTGTCGGAAAAGTGTGTTTATGACACTTGTCCCCTGAAATGTGAGCGTGAAGTGCAGGATGTCTGTGGGTTCGCAGATTGTGTGAGAAACAAGAGCAGCCAGGTTCAGATGGAAGTGTCCCGCAAGAGGGACCAAGGCAGAATAAAATGAGACCGCTTAGAGTGTCGGCGGGAGGGAGGGAGCGTGACTCCGCTAACCAGAGGTACATCTACGGAGCCCAAGCGGTTCTCCATCTTGGAGAGGGTAGCATCACATGCCTTCCTGCTCTCGTATTAAACAAGATGAAATGGTTTACTGCAGGAGTACCTGTGTGCTTGATAAATCACACAATGAGGTGATGGCAGCCTGGAGTAACTAGGGGTTCTTCCAAATCTGTCACATAGTTTAAAATACCTGAAAGGAGTCTATGAAATAAATATATCAGCGCAATAGCCAGTAGCCCAATATTACATCCATAAATTAAGACAGGTTATCCATGCTTTATTTTTCCAGCATTTGGCCAGTCTCACCCTAGAACATCTCACTGATGCGACTGTATGTGCTTTACAAATTGAAATTAATTGAGTGCACTATGGAGCCATGCAAAAACATAACAGAATGAAAAAAAAACACTGAATCAAAAAGTATTCGGATTTCAAATTGGGGTTTCTAATTGGTACGGCACATATTCAACGCAAGAAAAAACGGGAAAAAATCTCACGCCCTAATGTGGCATATTAGCTTTGTTGGAATAGCTGCTAATGTTGACATTGCTTTTGTAAGGAGGAGAAGGGGGAGAATGGATGCTTGGAATAATAAAACAATGACGCGTTTATCTGAAGGTCGCATGTCACACTTTAGCTATAAATAAAATGGCGTTTTTAAAGTGACATGTCAAAATAGTGTCTTATATTGACCCAACAAATAAATATCTTCTGGGCAGCCGAAATAAGTTTTGATGAATATTTCATGCCTGCGTTACATTTGATTGTCTGGGGCAACCGCTTGTAGATGTACCACGATAATTGTGCGCACTATAGTGTTTAATAAGTGGATCTCTATTGATCGAGTCATAAAGAAAAGCCAAAATAGCTAAAATGGTTTTAGTGAATGGCTGTAAATTTAAAATGAATCCTACAGTACTGTACATGAAGAGATTTCTTACATGCATTCTTTAACTGAGCTTGCGGTTACATACATGAGTAAAACAATCTCTCAATTATAGCATGGAGACAGACGCTTTCAGGTGGCTGTAGTTAGTAAAAAAAAAAAACGCGATGCAATTCATTAGTTATTTCGCATAATGGATGTTTCTATGACATCGGGAGGGTTTTTTGAATCATAAAATTGCTGACTTAATCTTTACGACACCGCTCTGAAATAGTCACGATGCGGTTGGTGCATTTGTTTGCGTGTTATTTTTCACTTTCATTGTTACATCACATATGCAGGTACCTGCTATGGGAAAATCGGTAACTGATGCTTTTCCCGCCGTGTCCTGGCAACCTGCAGAATGTTCGCACGATCTCCGGCCTTCTTCTCGAGTCTGTGCACGATGCAGGAAGGAAAGGGTGGCAGGTGGACCTGCAAACCGCGCGCTAGAACAATAGGGACACCCCGCCCCCATCCCCCAGATCAACTCCGGCCGTAATGTGTTTACCCCTTGGCCTAAGGGATTTTCAATGTTCCATTGCCCTTGAGGAACTAGCCATTATACATTTTGACCTCACCTTTAATCATTTTTTTTTTCCAAATTCCTGTTTTCATACTCTTAATGGAAATATTAACATGTAAGTGGCTTCCTTAGCGATGCGATAAATTATCCAGTCCTTCCAAGCACCGTGTCAATAATTCTGAAATAACGATCCATCTATTTGCAGCCTTGTTTCATAAGTGAGCGCCGCATAATCAATACTTTGCGCAAACATTTTGCAGTCCGCCGCGATAATTCAGCCAATACGCTGTAAAATATTCCGCCTGACAATGCCCTTAGATCAACATAAATCTTTTGACGTCTAAACAGTTTGGGTTTCAATGCATCCTCGGAGGTGAATGAATACATGGTCTACCACTCAAGAAAAGTAATACACTCCATTATCAGGACTGTTTAACTATTTACTCGTACAAGTGTTCAGCCGCCAGAATCCAATGTCATACGCGGCATAGTAAGCTTTAATTATAACATCAGTCACTATTGATCATTGTCACTTAATAAGCTGCTTAACATTTTGAAGGACCGGAGATGGAGTACCTTTCAACGAGGTCTTACGCTCATTTATCTTAAAAGACAGCAGACAGAATGCGAGCAAACAAAGACATTTCTGGAAGGGCTTTAAGCACCCATGAATTAAGATATGAATAATTCTTTTAAAATGTCAGGTCAATTAGCATGTGGATGTGTTTTAAGAGTACAGCCGTTTATTTTCCCATGCAGGACAGAAGATTGCAACAAAAATAATCAATGAGACACACAGATTATGTTTGCTGTTTATGCGTCCAGCTGATTTGGGACATCTCTCTATAGCGAAGGTCACTCGTTGCAAGGAGCTGGAAATATATCCCCCTACTGTTACAACGTGTCTGCTAGCAATAGACGGCAGACCAAACACCAACACTAATATACCACACATAGTGTTTTAACATAATCGCAGAGGAATGATCTACATTCGCCCTGCGACGGAATGAATCATCATTTATCTGGGACTGGCTCCTATACAATTTAGCTGAGGCGTTTTTTTTTATTATTTAAAAAAAGCTAAATCAACGCTCCTCAAACGAGTGTTATGCCCCACCTTCGGGGCACCGCTGAAATATACATCTATGCGCACCAGTATGCATGACATCAGCTCCCGTGGCATGTTGGGCTGCAACACTGCACATGTAATTATGGAGTCGACGTGCGGCTGCTGTTAAAGGCACTGCTATAAAAAAGCGCTCTGCCCTCATCATCCGGCACATGTCGAGCCGGAATATCGCTGCTCACGAGTCCCGTCATCCTTTATGCATCAGTCTTGTTTTTCATGCTCTTACAGTTCCTTAGAAGCATCTCTTTTTAAAGAATAAAAAAGTTATGGTCTCTATCACCCCCGCGCCGAAAAGAAAAAAAAGGCTTTTGAAAAGTCTCTTCATCGCTTTCGGGGCATCGTAACTAAAATAGCTGATGTCGCAGATTTTTGGCTTGAGCTCCTCCTTTATTCTTTATTTTTCCGATAGAAAAACGCTGCGAGTTAGACACGGGGGAAGAAAGTGCCGGCATGCGGCAGCCTCACGCTGGCGGTGCATCTTAGCGTTCATTCGGGGAGAGCCTTTCATCACCTCAAAAGTGCTGGACTTGATGTCTTCCAGAGGGAAGTGGATTCTTGGAAGTTAACACAGAGGACTTTCCTTTTGTCACGGCAAAAACGCTAATTACAAATTTAATAAAAGCAATCTGAGGTTCTGTTCTGTGGTTTGCCCATAGGGGTAACGCTAACACAGGCAGCACACGATATTGCTTGCTAATACTGTGTTTATGATCCGTTTATTTGCATATTTAAATACAGATTTTCCTAGTCAGTCGCGTTAATAAAGGGTTGAGTATTTGTGAAAAGTATTCGTGGTAAAACCAGAGTGAAAGTAGCCAGTTAGTAGGCCTGACGAGTTTGATATGGTGTGTATTGAGTTTTCTTGTTTTGGTTTCTTTTGTTTTTTTTTTGCAAATGAAAGCATCTTCCCCATGAGAGATCATGACAGCTAAAAGAAAAATGTTTCCTTAGCGAGAGGATCTTTAAGAAAAGATCTCAAAGGAGGGAAGACCATTGCAGAAAAGACCTACAATCTTATCCATGACCTATATCTTCACTGTTTAAGAGCTCTCTGGTCAATATCAACTCAAAGTCATGCAGGCGAAGGGAGATCAGCTGATCTCCAGAAATCACAAACCTTATAAGCTGCTATCTCGCCGTGTTTTATCACAGTTTAAGTATCAGTGTAGGCTTGGGTTCCTATGCAAGAGATGAGTAAATGTGACAGAACAGAGAAAATGGGAACTTGGGTAAGCAGATGATTTAAGGTACCATTTTTATCTGCTAGAGATTGGTGAGTTTGTTTCAGTGCTTACACTGGCAGTAATACATCTCGATGCTGCACTGGGCCACGTTTCTAAGATACCTCCCACTGCTAGCAGATATTTTAGATACAGGCGGTCGACCTGTAGGCGTTCCAGAAGCGAGAGCAACAGAGCGGCATGGCGTGGGCAGAACTACACGGCTGGACCCGGAGAAAGGAAACTTCCAGAACGCCGCCTTGCCCACCTACCTTTGTGGAAAATTATGAACCAGATATGAAAGATACTAATCCAATAAACAGTAGTGATTTCTATATTTCATCTTCCATAATGGTCTGCAGATTACAGCATCCAGTGTCAGTGTACAAAGATATCTCTTCGTAAGAAGCCTTATCTGTCTGTTTAACAGGTTTCATCTTTCCTTTTATCAATAAACTGTTCCTCCACTTTAGAGGACATGAGACATCAGACTCCACTCCTTGAGGGTGGATGGATGCCAGTTTATAGAGGAACCGGGACCAGTAAGTGCATGAGTGTGAATGAATCTCACACTGCAAACTTTAAGGTGATGAATTCGTGTGATTGGCAGCGAGTCCGTCACTTGCCATCACTTGCATGCTTTCAAAAGCAATTCATTCATTCATTGTTACTCCCCAAATGGAGATCATTACATTAGGAGATGTGGTGAAAGCTTTATTTGCGCAAACATTTTGCAGTCCGCCGCGATAATTCAGCCAATTCGCCTGACAATGCCCTTAGATCAACATAAATCTTTTGACGTCTAAACAGTTTGCGTTTCAATGCATCCTCGGAGGTGAATGAAGACATGGTCTACCACTCAAGAAAAGTAACACACTCCATTATCAGGACTGTTTAACTATTTACTCGTACAAGTGTTCAGCCGCCAGAATCCAATGTCATACGCGGCATAGTAAGCTTTAATTATAACATCAGTCACTATTGATCATTGACCATTTTTGTCATCCTGTTGGAATATTACCCGTGGCCTTATTGCACTGTATTTTGGAGTGCATTCACCATAGCGTTACATTGACTGCAGAGTTCTTTTATTCTTTTAAAATGCAACATTATTGCTGGTTTTTTTCTTCTTTCTTTAACTCATGTTATTCTTTGTTGTATTTATTTCTACTTAAATTTTCCTTTCTTGCATTAATCCCAACTGTGATATCAAAGAATTTTCCTTCACTGGGATCAATAAAGTTCTGCCTTATCTTATCTTATCTTATCTTATCTTATCTTATCTTATCTTATCTTATCTTGTCTTATCTTGTCTTATCTTATCTTGTCTTTCCTTGTCTCTGGCCCAGTTGATACAGAGTGAACGGTGTTGTTTTGAACAGTGTTGTTTTGAACTCGTTCTTTACAGTCACACTGTGATTTGTTTTGTTCACCTTCTCCTAATTAGTGGCGTGCAGAGATGCAGAAAGGACGCGGTCAGAAAGAGCCGGATTTTCGGGACACACATACACGTGCCGGGCCGGTAGCATTTGCCAGACAGACTCTGGCGGCGCGGGGCTCCCAGCTCTCAGGACGACGGCATCTGTTCCAGCAGCAAGGACGCTGGCCAGTTCCTCGGTGTGTAGGAGGGGAGGCCGGTGTTCTCAGGGTTCTGCCTGCCCTGGGGTTGCCACAGCTACAAAACTTTCTCCAAGAGCCTATCTGTCCTGTATGAAACATTGCCATGCCCTGCCCCACAGAGAGATAATACCCCTCCGCTTCCTGGGGGATTGAAGCGTCTGTTTAACACAAGTCATATGTCCCACATAGATCGATTATCTTAATGCCATTACGCAAAATCGGATTACAGCGTACAATTATTGCTGTAATTATATACTGGGTTATCAGCCTGATGGGTGTGTGGATGTATGGAAAACTGGAGAAAAAACAGACCCCTTAATATTAATCCGGCCAATGATGGATTATAAATTTGTAAATTGTTTCTGTAAGCAGCTCGTGCCATTGCACATGCATTTCGCTCAGATTATCAATGAAATAAATTAATTTAATCTCATTACAACATTATTATTACAGTATTATTTTGCTATTTATTTGTTGTTGAGTTTAATGAATAATGCATTGGGCATGTGTGGGTTCTTTTAAAAAAAAAAACGATGGATTGTGTCTGTGTGTGTTAGCATGCTACAGAGAGTAAAGATCAAGTACTTGCCTGGCCAATAGAATTATAACAGGAAGAATAAAGCCCTTCTTTACTGGACGTATGGGTCGCCGGGGGCAACGGATGTAATGCTTTTCCCATGTCGCGGTGCACATTCGAAAGCCTGGCTTTACACATCTCGAGCCAGAGTCATTGCCAAAAGCTGTAAAGCCTCTTCCTGCCTTCACACAAACAGAGTTACGTATTCAGCTCTTATTGTCAGAACCAAGGTCGGCATCAAACCCACAAACCGCTGTCAGCTCCCACCTACTTAAATTCCTTTAAACCAAGAGTAATTAATTGATGGTGGAAAAATCCAGGCATAAACATCAACATTATACAAGCTGGCTAATAGAGGACAGTGTTTATTTTTTCTATTTTATTTATTTTGCAGTCACTTTTATCCAAAGTGAGAAACATTATTGGTGGAAGCAGGGTCAGACAGTCCCTGCAGTACTTGGGGGTTGAGGATCTTGCTCAGGGGCCCAGCTGTGAATATTAGCCTAAATAATATGGCGAAAGGCACAGCGTAAGCAGACAGACATGATACACTCCTGCCCAGAATGAGGCAGCTTGGATGCGAGGGGTTGCCATGACGCCACGGCTACACCCTGATTGGCCGCTCGGTCTGACAGGACTCGGGTCCCGCCCGTCGCACCCGCAGCCATGGAAACGTGAAAACGGGGAGGGAAGGGAGATCCATGCGGGTACATTGATTCCAAACCCCGCACCCACACCCCCAGCTACGTGTGTCTCGCTCTCACAGCCTGGGCCTCAAGTCTCAGTGCAGTGGGGGGGGGGGGTTCTCTTTCACCACCAGGGACCCTCCCACTGAATGCATGTGCCAATTCGCATGGGCCGTGATGGATTAGCCCTCTGGGTCACAGCACACACCGATGATGAAACACCAGCCTGGAGAGGCCGGCCTCTGTCAAACGCAGCTGCATGCCGCACCGCTTCAGCTTCGCCGGAATGCCGGGGGACAAAAGCCAAAGAGAGAGACAGAACGAAGCACATGACTGAATTTTATCCATCTGCTGACCTCGTCTGGATGTCTGTTCGTCCTGTTGATCTGAACCACTCTGTCCTGCAGACACTGATGAAGAGCTACAGGGACTCTAATCAGAGTCACCTCAAACTTGCACAGAAAATGGCCAAGGGTGGGGGGGTCCTAGCTCTGGCCTATTTTCATTCAGGGGATGAGGTTGAAAACCCCCAGGATATCACATCGCTCTCCAAAGCACAGGAGAGGAAAGTCCGTGAATTGTCTCAGTCTCCAGTCCAGTTTCTTCACCAGCGCTGCGGAGCGAGGCCTGCATTCCCAGAGACGTCGAGCCTGGCAGGCCGTCGCCCGCGGCACCGTGACTTTCTCCTCGATACCACGCTGAAGGTCACGTGTGTACGACCTCTGACCAGATGCTTCTCCGTGCGTTATACCATCCACTGCATCTGCAAGTGCTAAGCATCATGGCAAGATGTTTTTGGCGAGCACTGGCAAAGTAATGGCATCTGATGGCACATCGTCAGCGATTAAGAGGATGACTCAATCGATTTCACTCTCTCTATGCTTCCTTAGACTGTTACTAAAAAGGCCTGTTGAGACTATTGCAAACAAAGAAAATCTATGAAATGATATTGTTTGAAATGACTCATCATTTTGTTGTTCTAGCATTTCTCTATGAATTTAGGTAATTTTGGGATACGGGAATCTCAACAAGTAGAGCTATTTGCATTTACTTTTATTTACATTTACATATATTCATTTAATTGACATTTTTGTCCAAAGTGACATACAAGTGAGGCAGATACTACATCACAAGCATCCAGTTGTCAAGGAGCCAATGCAGGAGTAAGTGTTGCTAGGCTGAGCAACCAATGGGTGATCAGTACCACGTGCAAGTTAGCATTGGGGCGAGAGCTATAAAAAAACATTGTTAGAACCCCCACATCAGAAAAAGCCAGTCAAATCAAAACCCCACGAGGAATCGGTTCCTACTTGACAACTGCAAAATACAAGAGAAGAGCATTCATTGTTGTCAAGAGACCATAACCCAGGAATAGTCATCGAAGACAGAGAGCAGGTTGGTGGGAGGATGAGGTAGTGTAGTTTCCCAGGAGGGATGGGCCTTGAGATGTCTGGTCAGACAGATCCATTGACCACCCATCTGAGGGGGTCAGTTCTGCTGCTATTTGACGCTCCCATGCGGGATCAGCCGACAGCAGTAAGATGGGTCGATGCGTAACTTGCTTGCTTCCGGTCATGGCTGACATCTATGACTCTGATGGAATGGTGAAGTCGTAAGGTTAGTCCATCTCATGTCACGCCAAATCAGTTCATTGTCATTTCACACACATGAAACCGAACTGTGAAAGTCTACAGAGACAAGACAAGGACAGCTGAGCAAAAGAATACTGGGGGGGAGGGGGGAATAAAACATAAAAGATAAAATAAATGCACAACAGTGCATAAAAATACACAACAGCTACAACGGCAAAGTGCAAGTCATACGGGTAAACAGTGTTGCAAGACTGCACATGTAGACAGTAGACTGTGCAAATAACTGAAACATTGTAGTGCACATGTGCATTTTATCAGCGTGTATGAGGTAGGTGTGAGTTGAGAAGTCTGATAGCCTGGGGGAAGAAACTGCTGAACAGCCTGATGGTGGTGGACAGAATACTCCGGAACCTTTTTCCAGATGGGAGGGGGATGACCAGGCCGCTTCTGGGGTGAGGGGTCGTGTGTGATGGAGTGGGCGCAGTTGCTGCAGCATTTATTGCAGATGTCCATGAGGGTAGGTAGAGAGATTCCTATCATGGATACCCCATTTGCCCAATTATGCCACCGCCCCTCCCCCTCCTTCTCCCCAGCCAATCCCAGCCACACGGCCGACATCGCCGACGCGTCCCATTGCTATTTTTGCCAAAACATTTCCCGCGTGATGACTGTTTGCTTTTGACAGTTACTCCGCCGTTGCAGGGTAAGCGCCCGGCTCTGCTTTGAAAGCCACACAACCAGCACAAGTGAGTCTCTGCAGACTGCTTATTATTTTAAAGCAGAATACAGGCCCGCATATGCAGCAGACTCCACCTCAAAAACAACACTCAGATTTTTAAAATTTATTTGTTAAAAAAAAGATGAAGTATCATAATGCATTTGGCTCACAGCCCTATTTCACTCGCACGCCCTCGATTCACAGTTCTTGGGCTAAACCTAACCAAACAATGACTGTTTTATCTCTGTTTTAACTGGCTAAAACATGTGTTGGCGGCCCGCCAAAACAATTCATTCAGATGGAATTTCAAACACACCCTTGTTATTATTTTTTTCAAATTTTTTTTACTCTATCTTCGTAACATAGTGTTCCCATTCATTACGAGCTGAGGTGTTTTTGGACAGTGGGAGGGAGACGCGCGGACAGGCGGAGCAGCAGCAGCCCCGCTGGTGGTCTTGCGGCTGTGAACGTCACGGGCATCCCGAGGCTTTGAAGGCATCTCCAGGAACGTTCTCCGGCGGCTCCTGGAACCTGAAGGCTTCCCTCGGTGGTGCGACAGGGACCCAACGGGCGTTTGGACTCTGTGCCAGTCGATCCGGTGCAAACACACCCACCTGCACTTTGATTTGCGTCGTTAATCACTTCTGAAGTCGCTTAGAGGTAGAAGCTCAACAGAAGTGAACGTCGTCCCATCGCAGGGTAGCTTTTCCAGTTATCGTGGGCCGTAATTAGCGCAAATTAATATAATCGTTATTTGCATTTAGCAAACAACAATCTTACCTGGAACGGCTCGGAAGGGCGTCACATTAAGCATCGCTCATTACGGAGATGCCACATGGCACAGTTGCAGGTATCATTCAGGGCGGCCATGTTGGAATCTGCCCACAGCCCACCCTGAAAAGGCAGTTATGGATGATGGGTGGATGGGTGTCGAAATCTGACACGTTTATTTCACCATCAAAAGCAAATAAATTTATTACCATTAAAAGATGGTTTTATTTCGGGGGAGAATGGGGGGCAATTGTATGTTTATTATGGAGCCCATTAAAATGCTGCATATGGTTATATCAATAAAACTGGGGGGGTTGTTGTGGAATTCAGGAGGCACTGTGGGACGCCACACAGCAATCAGCATCGATGGCTCTCCTGTGGAAAATGTCAGCAGTCTCAGCCTCGCCAACCTCCACATCTCAGAAGAGGCTGAGATGGACAGAGAACACTGCGGCAATCTTCAGAAAAGCCAGTGAGCACCTACACTTCCTGAGGTGACTAAGGAACGCCGGGATGAACACAACCGCTGACCAACGACTGCTGCAATCCAATGGAAATTGTCCTCGTGAAAGTATCCCGCTATAATATGGTGGAGTCAGATCACAACGGAGGCAGAGAGGTCGGCCTAGAAGATCACGGGGACTAAACTGCTCTCCGTCAACCAGAAATGCATTTAGTGTGGCTGCAGTGAAGAACGATGCATGTACATGACTTAAACCACAAGCTGTTCTCACCCGTATTAGAAGATTTTGCTGCATCATAATGCCAACTACCAGATTCAAGAAGGGTTTCTTGCTCCAAGCATTCCACATCAGAAATTGTTAAATGTGGACTAACACAATATTACTGAACTTCTATATGGGTTGCAACGCGTTATCTGATTTCTGTGCGCTGTTGCACGTGCATTGTATATTTATGGTATATTGATTTGTGCACTGTTAGTTGTACTGAGTGCTGGGTGGGGTTAAGTGACTAAACATTCCAATACACTTGTTGCACATGGCCGATAAAACATCTTGCATCTCGATTCTTGGATTCCTGAGTTGGGTGGGGGCAGGGTAACTGCTGTCCTCAGGGCCCTAAGGGTATATCCACAAACTGGGCTTCCATAACTGCCAAGTAGCCCCACCCACATAACCTCAAACATCTACCCATGAGAACAGGCAGCTCGAAACTTGATCGTTGAATGTTTCACAACTGGAATTCGTTTTTCGGGGGGTTCAGCGTCACTTGCAAAAGGCTGCAGCGGCGAGCCTCCCACGCTCACAGTGCCCTGGGGGGAGGGGGGTGGGTGGAATTCACACCACCTGCCAGACCTGAATCGGCCTCTAGGGGTCATCAGTCGTGTCTTTGGTGGGTTGAGCCTTGACCCCAGTTGCCCTCATTTGCAGGGGTCCCCCGAGATGCAGACCATAGATATAGTGGCAGTTAACAAAACCTGTAAGTGCCTGGAGCAGGTGATTCATAGGATCATGAGGTGATGTCACAGAAAAACGAGGTTCAAAGTACTTTAAAGTGGAATATCAATGGAATGTCCACATTTTTGCATGGTTTTCCTATAATGCAGTCTTATACATTTTTGCATGTGTAGCTAATATAAATAGTGCAATAAAGGCATGCTAATGTAGCTTAACATTGATATAGTTTATATGTATGGCTGTCAAGACTGCCACCCCCCGCGTCAAGAAGATTGACTTTCCCTGGTCGTGACGGGACCCCTCCCCTATCTCCCGCCTGCCAAACGTGGCTGACCTTTGCTTCGCAAAATATTTTTCACCGAAGTCATAGGAAGACAATGACTCACCTATCGAGCGTTTCCACTGAAACCGGCCATAAACACTTGTTACAGCCTACTTGTGATCCGTGGACCTTTTGCACGCTGAAACAACAGAAAGTTCCAGCAAAAAAAATAAATAATAATAATATCCATCATGGTGAGCAGCCTTCGACAATAACATGTCACACGCAGCAGGTGGAGGGACACGGTTTTTAGCTTGAGATTGACATTAAATTTTCAATTACGATATATTCCTTAGGGGAAACATGATTTTTCTGTTAAGGTTTTTGTATGTGAATATATAAACAGCCGTCAAATTAATAATGGGCCCTTTATCTGGGGACATTACAGAATAAAGGAATTAAATGACTTGGGGCTGTCAGCTGCAGTATGCTGGATGTCGTTGACTTGTCTTCGATTGGACCATTTCTGGGAGAGAAACAACAGCAAAAGCCAGGGTAGTTGCACATATACCATCCCTGCTAACCTATTATTCAATATTCTGTTTTTCAGGACACTATTTGAGTTCTGTGTAGCATTTTAATTTGCTTGCACCGTGTTCGCTGCACCATGTGCACGTTCTCTGTTGGGCAGTCTGTGTATGTTTGACTGTGCTCTATATTCTCGCTGCTGTATAGGATCATCCGTTTTAATCTTAATCGTAATCCGCTGATATTTCTGCAGACGGATGTTAGCCGGGAGTGGGCAGAGATCCACGTGGCATGGCATGTTTGTCTGGAAGCACTCGAGACCGGAATCAGACAGGTGGTTCGGCGCCCTTGCGTTCTTGTTTCCGAAGCCGACGCGGCTGAAAGGCGTGAGCGGCGTCGCGTCACGCGGCTGGCTTTTGGCGAGTGACTAAAGCCCTCCTTATCTGAACGATGGGGCCGGTTCGTCACGTAGGCTCGCCCCTGCAGCTGTCGCAACCGATTGCGGCTCACATGTAATCCAGGGAGTGACGTCAGTCCGGATACGGGGTCATCGATACGGCTGCAATCCGTTTATGTGCGTATATGTCCCTATAAAGTGTTTCTTCCTTGGAAACTTTTCATGATTTGAACCATAACAAATAACTGACAGACCTTATCTCCCTTAAATGACAGAAACACCCCGACCTCTGGCACCTGCACTTAGCTTTTCTTGGGGGGAGGGGGATGGTATATAACTGAATCAGTCTTCCTGGCAGATGAAGACCTGCAGGTTTTGACTGACAGCGTGATTCAGCGTGTGATGCCAGGTCCGGTCTCTGGTGTGGACGCAGCACTATTCTGGGCCAATTCCTTTCCTTGGAAGAATTTTTATATAACAGTATGGCAAAGGCATCTGTCTCCTGGACATCGCTGACGTCACGTTACAGGGCTGTTTCTGCAAAATGTGATTTTCTGTATATATCCAGGTGGAACCGTCAGAGATTCCGGTCTCATTATGCCTTTAATATGCAAAATGGGAAGCAAGTTTATGCTCATGACGGGAAAATGCTCAGGAATACTCCTGCAGAGCAGAGACGAGCTGAGATGCGAGGTTCAGGCAACACAGTGATGCAGGAGTGTTCGGTTCCGCTGCTGGGGGTGGGGGTGCATACTCGCAATCTCTGAGTTCATCCTTAATCAGCCGGCTCCGCATGAATCCTGGGAATTTCTCGACCACTGGTGGTGTTATTTCCCCAGGAACGGCCTGGAAAATTCCATCCATGATGCCGCGAGATGCATTGTCTCCGATTGCTCAGTTCTCCCCCCAGGCAGCGTGCTGCGTTCCTGGCAACGAGGCCCAGTGAGTTTGTGCATGGAGGCACAACGCAATGCATCATATGCTCAGAAGGCTAATGATAAGGGGAAACACACGGCCCAGTAGGGTAGGACACCATACCTCTAATCGGAAGGTCACCGGTTCAGATCCCTAGGTGATTTCATTCTTGGGTCCCTGAATAAGGCCTTTAACCCAGGGATTATCTAACCCTGCTTTCTTAAAAATGTACAACACCTTGGATAAAGGCATCTGCTAAATGAATTAAATGTGAAACACTCCGGGCTCTGTCACGCCCTCTTCTCCAGCGAGCTGGAAGCTGCGGAAGCCATAACTTGATAGGACAGTCTCCCCATCTTCTCTTCCCCACCAGGGCCGCCTCTGTTTGTCAGTTACACTATTTTCATTCGCAGCTGCCCTCCAGGGCCCCACGATTGACACCCCCCCCGCCTGTCCGGGAGTTAAATATTTGATCTGGTGCGACTCCAGCCGCTGTTGGAGAACAATGTGAGCAACACCGCGAAGCTCAGCCATCGCATTAATAAATCTGTTACTGTGAGGGGCGACGGCGCAGCACAGCAGCGTAATTAATAAATGCGATTCCCGAGGACTCCTGGCACAAAGGAGAGAAGGCTGCGTGTTTGCTGATGACTGCAGCCCTGTCATTACAAAGCAACAGAGCCCTGTGGCAAAGAGGACTTTTAATCCAGGAATGGGAAACTCCCGTATTAAAGACATTATTTGGACAGAGAGTCACCTCACCTGTTGTGCAAGGTAAACAGACCTTTCAAAATAAAAGCTTTGAGGCCTCCAGGGTAGCTGAGTCAGCAACATGCCGGCTGTGTTTTTGTATCTCAGAAAGTGCTTCTGTTTCAAATATTATTCCACCACAGTGACCTTAGTGACATTATTTTGCTGTGGGAAAATGGGCTATTTGTTTCAGTCAGCCGGGTTAAGAGCCAGCGCCTCCTACAGGGCATCAACGGTACGATGAGATCCTCTCCTCCTCAAGCCAGAGGAGCCTCAAGGAGAGGCCTGGCCGCATCATGCGACCTGCAGTGTGTAAAGAAAGCAGTCATCTTGGTAGGGAATATTATAGCATCTCATTTAAACTTATATCCCATCCAATATTTAGTTAAGGTGACCAGTCCCGAGAGTAGACAGCACAACTGTCTTGTTTGTCTGCGGTAGGTACAGTATGATCTGTAATCTCTTAATCAGTCTAAGAACGCCTGAGGTCAGAGTTAAACAGTGACCTCATCACCACTCAGTCAACATGATGTCAGCAGAGGAAGCGGGCTGGAACGTACACAACAAAAGGGCCAAACTTCCTGGTTGGGTTTTACGGCTATTCCATTCACATACACAAGTCATTCTCCTTCTGTGTCGAAGCCAGCTGTCTTCCTGTGTTATTTTTTTCTCCCGCAAGCTGAATGCTAACTGATACGGAAACCAGAACACAAATCGACCCCCAGTGACAATTTCTTCCAGACAAAGGTTTTCGTTTCCAAACCGAATTCCCTTGGCTCGTCTTTGGACAAATGTGAACAAGAGGAGAGAACGTGCCACGGGACTGTGTCGGGCCACTTCCGAAGCAGACGATCCAGCTTCGTAAAGATTATGTGACCTTCAGCCTGAAAGAAAGCCCCAAACCAATCTGGTTCAAAATTAGCCTCCTAGTGATGGGGAGTCAGTACCTTTGCAGAGAACCACACGCTTGGCTCCACAGACATACTGTGCCTTTGATGGGTTTGCAATAAAAACAGAACACTTGTTCGCCGCTGAGTCAATATTTACAGGCGGGTGGAACGCGCCTTTGGCCGCCCCTCTCTCTGATAACAACAAGCACGCGTCCACAGGATATTGTCTTTGTCTCTCGCCCAATCTTCCTGTCCTTCAAATCACACAGGACAATAAAAGGGCAGCTTCACCGCCATCTTTAGAATCTGAATACTAACAAAGGACAGTGAGGAACTATGACCCATCAAAATACCATTAAACTGTTTATCCCCCCCTAGTGGCTGGAGGTTGCAGTGAAGGAGTGCCAGGAATCGCGGCTTACGGCATATTTGAGAATGACCCTATGAATAGTGGTGAATAGAAAAAAAGATTGCCATCAATACAGACCCAAAACATTATCCGTTTATGATACGAGGACAAGGCCAGGTCAGAAGTACACGCTATATCATACAAGGTAGAAAACAAACAAATCGCTAAATAACTTCTCCTCTTACTGCAGAGTACAACCCTGGACTGTCGGTGTTTCCTCTGATGTTGTATTACTTCCAATACCGCAACTGGTTATTAACAGTGGCTCTAGGGGCAGCCAAAACAGTTTCCATAGCAACCGTCCCTGAGTAACATGGGGCCTACCCAAATAAAGCGTTCCCATTTGGGAATTTGGCTTGAACTCAAGGTCAGCACATTTGTAGTGACCTCTGAACATTTGTATCGTTCTTTGAGCCTACTGACCTTCACTTTGATGAGATCAAAACTGGGGCTGGAATGAAGCACAACTGAGTTATTAAATGAAAGAAAAAAGCTTCTTTTTTCCGTGTGGTAAGTCCCCTACCCCAGGTAGGCACGCAGCTGCATTTACAATAAACAGATGCACACTGCCATGTTGTTTTTGTCTTGGTTTGGTAAACACCGCTGACAGTAAAGAACAAAATCCATAAATATTTGATTATTTACATCATTTGAATATTTTCATTAAGGATAAGAAGTGAAAAGCCCCTCTTAGCCTGAAGGCCTCCGGCATCTTTTAATGAGCATGAAAGATTTTCCTTGACGGGAGCACAGGATCCGTTGTTTTGGGGTCGTCCTGTTAAGAACGAATTTCTGGGAGGTTCCTTGCTTACGACACCCCCGCTGTGAAATCTGTAAGGATGTTTTACAATGTTTTCAGCGAGAGGCCTTAAAGACTTTCGCAAGCAACAGATCTTGGCTTCATAAGAAACAAACAAGCATTCTCGGCCGCTCACATCACACTGCCATCGACTGCCGGGCAACACTCTTGATTAAGGCCCCTACTCCTTTGTGTCTACTGTCGTTCGTCTCGTCTCCCCCTTTTTTCCCGGTCTCTGTCCTCCTCTGCGGCTGTCAGAAGCTCGATTGTTTCTCCGTCAAGTGTGAACGCTCATGGACAAAACGCGCACCGTCGCCCCAGCCGCGATTAGGCTGAAATACACCGCACGCAGCATCTGCCGCCAGCCACAGCTTACAACTGCAAATCTGTCATTAGACATAAATCTGTGGTGCTAAATCTGTCATCAATTCCAAAATTGTTGCCATTCACTGATCCATAACTACATCGCCATCCCAGCTTAGAGGTTAAATGCTAAAAAACCGTATTTATGAACATGTTTTTTTCTAAAATCAGCTGAAATTGTTTTGATTTACGTCGCTTTACCGCTTGGCTTCAGAATGTTTTTTTCTAATCAGAAACAGTTTTCATTCATTTTGCTTCCAAAACCTTAATTAACTGATATTGTGTAATCTGTCGTCGTGCGACATTCTTAGTCATAAATATACATTTTGTATAAGCAGTGTGTTCAATCCATCCATTCATCTTCATAAGTGTTTAGCCAGGATAGCAGAACCGGAGGTCATTGCAGGACGGACAAGACACAAGACGGAGAAACACCCCAGATGCAGAAAAACCCTGGAAGAATGCCGCTCCATCACAGCGCTAACACTCACCATGGGCGGTTCGAAGGTAGCAACTCACCCAAATGTGTTTGTGTTTGTGGATTGTTGGAGAAAACCCAGGCAAATGAATTTAAACCATGTGATCTGTTCACACACAGAGCCAGGGGCAGGATTCAAAGCCTGAGTAATAAAAAACATGAAGCAGAAACGTCACCCACCGAGGCACCATGCACTCCAACTTAATTGAATGTGTATGTAAATTAGTCTTTTTGTGCCCTTGTTATTGTCTGGATATTCCAAAAAAAAATTGAACTGTTATTAGTGAACTAAATTGATCTATAGCCAGTTAAATTAATTTTTCCTGTCCCAGATACCATCTCCGATTTGAACATTAGCTATAATCAGCATTTTTTAAAACTGTGCGAACATTAATATGGACAGTATCTGCATGACAACGCGCTTTATCTGTACAGGGAAATACTCACCTGTATGCTGAGAGAGTGACTCCTACAGGAACATTCATCAGTTGTCTACTTTTACTGCTGGCTTTGTTTCGATATTGGGAATTCTGATCCCAGGAATTGGAAATTTACATCTTTAAACAAATTTTATAGGTTGTATGTACTATTTTGTTTGACTTAAACACTTACACACTGTCACAGTTACTGACATACTGTATATGCAGTGCAATTAGATCTCGAGTATAACAACACTCTTTAGGGAATTTCAGTCCCAAATTGCAGTTCTTTGACCACCATGCAATCCATTAAGAAAAGAAAATATTTTTTTGTATAAATACATGTTTTATTTATTTTACAATTCCCACCCCCTGAAGAGGGACAAAAAATGCTTGCATTCTTCCACCAACTCGATGATGTTGATGCCCTCATAAATATGTAAACAAGTTTCTTCCTGGCAATAAAATTTGACATATATCTATACACTGAGTGTCCAGACCCTTAGAAACCGGGACTTCAAACAGTGCATATCATGTAATTATCCTGAAGCGTAATTCCTCAGGAATGTTGATTTTATCTGTTTTATGTAAGCTGGGATTTGAGCAGTAATTTCACAAGTTGGTATAAGAGGCAGGAAATGTATTTTTGGTATTTTATCTGCATTTATTTTTGTTGCCTTGTTTTGGTATTTTCAGTTTTATTAATGCTTTATTGTACATTTTTAGAGAGTGCCCGCAGGTTTGTTTTTCCTTCTTTTTTATGCACTATAAATATGAAAAGAAAATTCCCTCAACTCGGTACTGAATAAGTGGTTGTGAAAGATGTATTTAAAGAAAAGAGAAAGCATGTTTTGTTCCAAGAACAGCCTTTAAAGATGTTTCTCATACTACATAATCATATGTTTTTAGGACGAAAACATGGTGGGGGTTACTCTGGTAGGGGAATTCCAGAGGGTGGATAAATGCTTTATGTGGGTGATCATGACAAATAATCACTTCAGTGGAACAGATGCCAATGGTTAAGGAATTCCAGAAATTCCTTCAAGTACATGAAGCTAAATGATCACTCCATATTTACTAATGCCGGACACCGCGTACGTATAAGTGACTGGACAAATTATGTAATAAATCCCCCCTCAGGGGTTTGATTTCTGGAATTTAAATAACCAATGGCCAATGGTTCTGTTAAAACCTCCCCTGTTAAGTCAAATCGTGAGTATAAATTATGTAAAAACATTTTCGCAAAGGCATCGCAGCATGTTTAATCAACTCAGCAAAAAGTGCTGTTTGTAAAACGTCCAAAGCTCTCTGTCAATATTAGCAGGATTTCGATTAGAATTTGACCTCAATGCAATTATGGTCATAGCAGGCCATAATTGTAAATAATTATAACTTAATGGATCCCGAGTCTGTGCTGCATAACGCTTGATCGTTCGACCTCTGACGCATTAATGCAAAGACAAAAGAAAACATTTATCTCCACTGATGAGAGAGGGAATACTGCAATTGGTCCCACATTTAACTCCTTCCATCCATTTTCATTTCTCTCTTCATAATTTTTCAGTTTAATTGATTGTTATTTTCAAAGGAGCTTAACATCCATCTGTAGCTGCTTATCCAAAACTAGCCAGTGTCATGACTGGTTCTCAGAGCATTCAGATAGACACATTCATTGACTTTCACATACATAGTTTGTAATGGGGCCCAGTTATCCATAATCCCAGCTCACCTAGCTACTGGCCCCTGTGACCTTAAAGGTAGGGAATGTGATTTTAATCGGGTACACTTTTTTGTCCAATTCAGCATATTTCTCGCATAAATAATGCTGTGTTCCATTTTAACTAGTAACTCAGAAATTCCGAGTTCCCAGTCGGATATTTCAACTGGAATACCCCCTGAAGACGGAATTCCTATTCGGAAAGTCGGAGGGATTTACACGACCCCGAGCTCAGAATTCAATATGGCTGCGCCCTTTATCAACAGAAGTTAAAGCTGTAGTTATGTTCTGTTTGTTAGCATTCACGTCTTATTTGTAGCTCATTAAATGGGTCGTACACACAGTGCTGTCCAACCGCTATCTATGGACATATTGCGACAGTGTTTATTGCGATACACAACTGCCAATACCGATACAGATTCTGATACAAGAACTCTTTTTACTTTAATATTTTAATTTTGTAAATATATATTTATACTTTATATATTGATATTTTTAACTAATAAATACAGATGAAAAATGTATGCCAAAAATCTTTAATTAGGTTACTAGGAACATAAATAACGTACTGCTCCACTGTTCGTACATCTTGTTTCATGGATTTTTGAGGCATTTGCAGTTCAATTCCAATATCGTCCATGCGAGGATATGTGAGTGGCAAATGCTTAAAATTTTTCTCCCACAGTGTCACTTACACTTTGTTGAGATAACAGCCCCTCGTGTATCACAAGCTGCAGCGAGTGCACAAATAGGAGCTATCTTCTTAGAAACTGCCAAAATCTAAATAAGTGAGTATCTGACGTGGATCGATCACGTATGGCCGATACCCGACCTGTGAAATAGGTCTGGATTGGCGCATCTCTAGTTTTTATGGGCAAAATACCACATAATGTTATCCACTGGTATTGCTAACTGGGCTAGAACTGGGGCCTGTTTCAGAAAGCAGGATTTCTTGCTTATCCAGATAACTTGTTGGATTTAAGGTAGTCTGGGCTAAATATGAATGAACAAAGATAAAGGCCATTTAAACTGGGGTAAATTATATCCGACAAGTTATCTAGCTAAGCAAGAAATCATGCTTTTTGAAACAGGTCCCTGGTATTGCTAAATGGCTTTCCGACTTCAGGTGAATCTCAATATGCATACTTGACCG
This sequence comes from Mormyrops attenuatus, assembly GCA_026777985.1. Taxonomy (NCBI): domain Eukaryota; kingdom Metazoa; phylum Chordata; class Actinopteri; order Osteoglossiformes; family Mormyridae; genus Mormyrops; species Mormyrops attenuatus. Next base: position 11,540,726 of record JAODKC010000082.1, read on the forward strand.
TACTTGAGTTCTCATGTACCTGTTTTACGTCATCTTCCATTGCCGAAGACCAGATTCAATATTAAGAACACAAGTACAGAGGATGGTAAAAATCCCTAGATGTTGGTCTTGCTTCACCCCAAATGTCAAGGATACATCCATCGGTTGCATCCTCACCAAAGGAGACCAATCCAATGATTCATTGCACCCCAAGTTCATTCTTGGAAGGCAAGTTAGCAAGACCGGTCTTGCCAAGACCACAAGTATGATCTTCGTGTTCTTGGCACTGAGAAACAGCCAAGGATACATCGGTTGCATCCTTGCCGAACGAGACTAATCCCATGATTCATTTCGCCTCAAGTTCGTTCTTGGGAGGTAAATTAGCAAGACTGGTCTTGCCAAGACCACAAGTACGATCTTTGAATTCTTGGTATTGAAATTGACCCTTGCTGTCCTGGAACACGGTTATCTCAGGTGTGACATCATTCCCAGCACTGACTTCCGACATCTGAGGTAAATGGAACGCAGCATACAACCCAGGGTTTCTACGCAGCCCTGGCTCTATAAACAGGAGAAAAGAACAAAGTGGCTTGGACTGAGCCACACAAGGATGTTCCAGCCAAAAAGCAACAGGGGGCGTTCATGCTCATGCACAGGACAGGGGGAGGGGAGATGGGGGAGGGTAGACTGCAGAAGTGGATAAGATGAGGAGTGGCTTCGAAAGGATTCCTAAAACGAGGAGGTCGGGATTGCGTTGCGTGGTTCCATTTGAGCATTAGTTTTTTTTCCCATTTACAGAGCCAGGTTGCATAGAAACACCGTTTGTTTTGTTTTGTTTTTGTTTTCAGCGCAAACGGAACAGACAGCTAGCAGAGTGTGAGAAGAAATTTGCTGAATTTGACAGAAAAGTATATTGGATTAAAAATCATATACCCTACCCTTGAGACATCTCTCTGCAGGAAACGGGTAACTAATGGGACTTGGGGCTGTTGACTGGAGGAATGGCTACAGGAAGTGCGATAGCTCTTCCTGTGATAGCTGTGCTCTGTGTAAATGGGATTGACAGCTAACTGCCACTGGCTCAGAGAAAAATCACAGGCAAAGGCAGGACCACATGCTTGATTACCGATCAGGAGCAGGTGTGACAGGTGCATGCAGGCAGCCTGGAGTCTACCTCAGGTATGGGCGCTGCTAGAGATGTTGGGCCTCATGAAGGCATAACATGCTGGGCCCCCAACCCACCCCCATCCAATTACAATTGTTTTAGGGTGTCTGTGTGACTCTCCTTTACAGTGTCACTGATCTCAGAAAACACAGGTCACGAGGCAGAGGACACTCTACGCGGGATGCTAGTCCATCACAGGGCACACACTCACACAATTTGGAGACACCGATGATGGATAAAACCAAAGTAAGAGGGAAAACATGCAAACCACACACATATACACACAAACACACACAAACACACACAAACACAGATATTTCTGTGGACCATTAATTTCTATGGGCAAAATCATAATCCCAACAATGACGACCTTAACCCGCACCCAGCCCTAACCTTAACCATAACCTTAACCATAACCTTAACCATAAGTAACCAAACCAAATACAAGTCCTTTGGCATTTTTAGTTTTTTGGTTGCATTCACAGATTTTTATAAAATTGAATTTCCCCTTGTGGGGACCGAAAAAATGATCCCCAGAACATCAAAATAACAGGTTTTTAATCACATTGTGGTCCCCACCATCTAATGTATATCTGATTCACACGCGCCCGCACACACACACACACACACACACACACACACACACACACACACACACACACACACACTCATGCACACACAGATCCCGAGCATCATAATGGGTTTTTGGGTGTTTTACTTTACTAACTTTCTCATGTGAGGGTCATTTGCATTGGCTGCTGACGTTGTCATTTCTCATATGAAACAGTCTATTGCTCTTCATTGACACTGTGTCAGAAAGCGATGTGATTTTCCCATAATGAGTCCACTCCACCCTCTCTAATGCAGATTAAATTATACTAGGTTATGATATGTTAATTGGCCTTGCCCTAATTAACCTGAATTCAGCTGCCCTTGAGAGATGGGTCCGAATTATGTCAGAACAATTATAACACTACAAATTGTGCCTTGAACGTGATGTACAAGAACACGGCTTTTCCCGGCTGAGACCAGCTTTGGGAAGACAGACCTTTTTCCATTGGAATCAAATTAAATTATGTGTAAATTAAGTGGTTCTGAGAAAGGCTGAGGTGTAAGCCATGGTCATATACCTCCGCTCACTTAAAACATGCACAGGAGCCAAACTCTCAGAGTGTGCACACACTTCCACCCCACCTCCATTCTGTAGGGCCAGGCTTCCAAGCCAAAGGTCACATACGGAAGCCTCCCGCTTTCGGAAGGATTATTTGCTCATAATGAACACACTGGCCAATGTCCAGGATCAATATCATAAGGACCATTAGCTATTCAGGCTTTAATGGCCCTCTCTGCATCTGTTCTGAACTGAGGTGGCGTTCTATAGCAAGACCATAACTCTGCTCTTGTTTACTGACCACAGTGATTACCAGTTCTTCCGAACAGCTTCTCACTCAAGCTAATATCCCCTAACAGTCACCCTGGCCTCCACATCCAGGGTACAGAGGCTGCATGAGAGACTCATCAGACACAAAGAGCTATTTCCTGCAGTCACATATACACGGCGTTACATGTGCACGCTTTTATATTTTCGGGACTCTCGGAAAAGGATGTAGTGAAGCAGCTCCGCTTGTGTTTCTCTGCAGGGCGAGGTGCTTCTGCTTTCCTGCTGGGTAATTTCTGAAGCAGGCGACAGCCTTTGATGTCGTTGTTTTGCATATTGTCACTGGAGCACTTCACTGATCGCGTAGCTGGCAGCCTCATACTACCTCGCTACATTTATTTATTTATAAAAATAAAAATAACAGTGAAAGACTCTGCCATGCACTGTAAAGTGTTTTTTTATTATTATTATTTTTTTTTTTTACATTTGTTATTTCAGTAGCAATCGTTTTGATTTTGGGAGGTGTCAATCATTCTGCAAGGGCTCGATTGACACTAAGCTGCTCACTGCTTTTTTTAATCGATGTGTGGGTTGGCATTTCGTTTTTTTTCTGGGACAATATGGCATGTTTGAGGGTACAAAACAGCAATGGATTCGTCTCCTTTCTCAAGGCGCAGCGAATTGTTAACATGACACAGAAAGATAGTAGGGATCTTACAGAATTATACAATATAAAGGTTATCTGTGAACACACAGTCTCCTTGGTAGGAGAAATTGCTGTAGTTTGTGTTCCGGTGATGCCAAGGACATCTTTGTATACACTTTTGAACTAACACTGTATCCATGGCAACCATGATATGAGAGTTTCGATGACAACTGAATGAAAATGAAAGGAAAGTTGTATGGTGAGCTATTACTTAAAATTGCCCACACAAGCATAAACAGAAAAGCACACATAAACACATTGGATAATTTAAAACTTTTAACCAGAGCCATTATGCTAAAATTTTATTGAATCAGTATGAAACAGGGGTTATTACAGAGATGGCTGTTTATGTCGCTCTGAGATTCAGGATGCTTCCAACAACTGTTCTCCAGCTGCACACTTTTTTTTTATTCCGTGGGAGGAGGACGACACCGCCACATCGCCGCCCCTCTGCCCCCTGCAGCCTGGGGGGGCAGTGCTATCAATTGGCAGGCCAGGAGGACAGATGTAGGGCGCTGTGTCTGCCAGACTAGAAATTAGTCGACTTTTTCGTTCTGGTGAATAATCGGTTATTCGGTTATTTGTCGTTTACTCAGTGCCCCATTAACCGCGAACGTCGCCCTCTCCTGCAGCCTGCCTGGCACCGCAAAGACCAGGTGGTCCATCCAGACGCTTCATTTACTTTATTCCATACACGTTTTTGATGATTAAGCCTAATTACTTAATTCATTAAAAGAACAGAGAATAGCGAAGGCATGATTTTTTTTTTGGGGGGGGGGGGGGGGAGAGTTCAATCTCGCCTATAACCAATAGACCATGCCGTCTTTATGCTGCCACGAGTCCTGACGTAAATTATTTTAACTACGTGGGAACACAGCTCATGGGATTTTTTCCACTCCACTATAATGAGTTGTGCGCACAGTATTTGGCGCCGGGGCCCATAAACACCACACTTATTAAAATCGCCATAACCGCAAACATTCTGCCTAATTCAGATTTGCACTCTGGGTAATTCTATATTAACACAGTAAAAAGGCTGATTCGAGAAACGTTGCACTAAAAATGCAAATAAAAAGCAATATACAACAAAAGAACCCTTTTGTATAATAAGCATCATCGAAGAACGCGGCAATACTTTAAATTCCAGCAGCGTAATTCATGAATAAAATATTTTTGTTATTCTGGCCTCCCTGTTTTATGGACAGATATCCAGCAGCTGAACAATCTTCAATAAATCGCCAAGACCGTAATTTCGTTGTACCGAGCTTTTCAGAAGAAAGTATGAAGGGATGTGGCCTTCTGAAGATTAAATAAATATTAATGTAAATTGACGGCTTCTAGAGGTGCGTCTTATGTCAGAGCATCCATGCTACTCCTGAAAGCTAAATAGACTGAAATAAAACTTCCGGATTTTAGAAGGAAATACAAAGTTGCAATACAGAAACTCCCAGTAGGTGGAAGTATTTCAACACATACTAGTCTTAGTCCGCAAAACTATTGACAAAGGCAAAGCAAATTAAAACTCAAAAACATATGTTAAATGTCAAAAATGCATGTACATTGCACTTCATACGTGTTTTAAGATTTTAATGTACACAGTAATACTATAACACAATAAAACATTCTAGCACCACCTGAATATTGTTTAATATATGACCGTTTCATAAAGGGGATTCTTGACTTGATGGTAATTAATTAGCCTGGGACGTACTTCTATGAGAAGGCTTTCAAGGACAAGGATGAGAGAGATGGAGAGAGAGAGAGAGAGAGAGAGAGAGAGAGAGAATCCATGAAAATGTATTTCCTTCTGGCAGGTAAGCAAATCATCTGTCTCTTTTCCAAGACACTCAGACAAAGTTTCCCTCCTTGTCCAAATGCCCTATACCCACTCTGTTTTATTTTCAGAACCAACTTTGTTACCATGGAAGCACCAGAAAAGGAATTCTAATAAAGCTCAACATTCACCCAATTTTTTTCAACTTGCCACATAACAGAAGTATAGGCTAACTGCGGCCTTTAATTAAACAGTGAAACACTATTTATAATAATAATTATTTTAATTATCATTATTGTTGTTGTTGTTGTTAACTGCTTAACTGCATTTGATTGTTTTGAATTCTGTATATGACTTTCCTTTGGGCCTGAATTCCACCAATGCTGACCTGGTAGATTCTTTCACACCCCACTGGGATGAGGCTTGTCATACTTTGCAGATGAGACACTGCCTCTTAACATAGTGACTTAAGTCCTTTAAATTATTTTAGTGCCTTCCGGGAATCCCCGACTATAAACGTAAAATACATAACGGGATTATTGCCAATTGTCAGATGTAGAGAATGATAACTCGCCTTGATGATGTAAATGTATGCTAGTCCATTGCTGTCACTTTTTGATGATGTAAATGTATGCTAGTCCATTGCTGTCACTTTTTGATGATGTCGCATGGAATGTTTTTGCTGAGCGGCATTTCAGTGGTCTGCTGGATTCTAGGATAATGTTATGGAGAGCAGGTAGGTGAAATTCAGGACAGCTTTGGAACACACTCAGAACCAGGCACTTGTTATGTTTTATCAAGAGTATATGTAGAGATTCACACTCCAGTACTCCTTAATTTAACGTGATATTTCCCCCAGGAGTCATCATGACATCTTGCTTTAATGCCGCAGGGCCAAGGTTGGCATGTGTAAATGACGTCAAGACCATATAGCAGACTTGGACCCTTAGTGACTAAGCTTGGGCCACCAGGAACCGAAGCTTTGATAAAGTGTCATGTATTGGTGTTTTTTGTTTCTTTTTTTTTACAAGCCTCCTTGATTGTGGTGACCAAGAACATCATAAACCAAGTGCCGTCAAAGACAAGCTATAAGCATTGGGGTGGGGGGGGGGGGGGGAGGCATTTGTTACCACGGTGGTTAGCCAATGGGTATTTGGGGTGGATTTTGTAGCGCCCATGGT
>JAODKC010000082.1:11547008-11578575 GCA_026777985.1 Mormyrops attenuatus
CCCCCCCCCCCCCCCCCCCCCCCCCCCCCCCCCCCCCCCCCCCCCCCCCTCGGACATGAGTTACCACTGTGTATCGCCATGCTGTATTTGGTGAGCATTTGGTAGCGCCATTGGAAGTCCAGAGTCCACCAGGTCAAGCTGATGCTTGTCACGTCCCCTGTTACTGATGCATTGTGGGTCATTGATTGATACAGCCTCAATAAGGCTTCCCATTTGGGATTCAAATGAGGATGGGGGCAGCTTCGCCATCTTCTTATTCAAGAGGCACAGGTGTGCTGTGATGCCGCTTGACATTTTTGGAGACATTACTGGTGGCTCCATCCCGCATTTTTATGATCCTCCTGGTGGCACTCTGTCACCATGTGACCTTCCGCTCCAAAACGTTTTTTTTTTCTTTTGTTTTTATTCCTGACCAATTAGAGTATCTCATCAAGTCGGAGGGAGGCTGCAGTTATTTGTTTTTGCCTTGGAAAATAATTAATAGTTGTTTTTATTTTTCACGTTAGTCGACGGCCTCACGCACAGATAAATTACAGTCGTTATATGTCGTGGCGTGAACACGTAGCGAACCGACCGGTTGAATCAGACACACCGCGACAGGGAGAGCAGAGTAACGATGCCCAGAAGCGCAATTTTTATTCACCTCCCCACTTATTTATAATGAAGATAGCGGCGCAGTTCTGACATAGGGAGCACCCTGATTATAATATATTTGCTGAGATTCAGGCGGATGACATTAAATATGGATGACTGTTATGTGAGGAAAATTAATTTTAGAGTGTTTTCACTAAATGGCCAAATATGAAAACCCGAATGAATAATTCACACCAATAAGAATACTTGATGGGGTATGGCACCAGACCCATTGATTTCATTGACCATTTGTAATCCGTGGAACGCATTTACAAGCACTGTTGTGAGCGTAGTACAATCTGCTCGAAAAAAAAATATCGAATTTTCAGATTTCTTTGATAATCCCCCCAGTTTTTTTCAGCTGTTGTCTGTGTCGCCTTTGAGCAGAACAGTTTCAAGGTTAATTTGGCTAAGGTTAATTTGACAAATTACATTTACTTTTATCTGGTGAATGCTACACCACTGATCCATTAATTAATAGCGAACCCATCTTGCCATATGACAGCAAACTCCAGAAATCTTTGTTCTGTTGTTCTACGATCTGTTTGCTAAGTTAAAATATTTAAGTGTTCAAAGGAGATAACGATTAAAGAAAACGCCTAGATGAGATTCAGAGTGAGTCCGTGGGCTGTGTTCAAAAATCCTTTTTAAATAATGAATGGTCCTGTGTAAATCAGGGGGGCATTTATCTTTGTGATGCACGAAAAAAGTCTCCGGGAGTTCCCGTAACCGTTCTGAAATTTGCAGTCGTATTTTCAAACTTTGTTCCGTTTTCAGGCTACGTTACTCGTACTAATTCAGGATAATATAAATGCGTGAATTGCTTATCGTGTTATCGAGTACAGGTTCCATTATGAATGCGGTACATCCCCTGATTCAGTTCCAGCCAGATTTCCCTTCGCGTTTGTTTCAACAGTTCTAAAGAAATTAACGCCCCCTCCCCCTGGCTATTTGTCATAAATGGGCCTCGAAGTTACGGCCGGGAGGTAACGAGGAAGAAGATCCACCCTGATAAATGTCAAGGTGATCCTAGCTCCCATGCATCAAACCAAGCCTTTGCCGGCTGGCGAGATGCTGTCCCAGTTCTCGGTCAATCCAGCCGGCTCTTGGGCTCAGAAATACCTGCGTCCATGCATCATTAGCAGTCCTACTGTCTAACTGTTGTCGAGAGAGAAAAATGAACACATTTACTTTTATTCAACAGTGCTATAAGGGACCATGAATAATCAGTAAGTGATTGTAGGATAGCGCAAATACATTAGGGTCTATGTGCGTCCCTCATTCAGATGAAGCGTCTTGGTGGTTTCATTTAGGATCGCATAAACGTAATTCAACTATCAGCAAAGATGCCTAGTCTCATTATTCAAATGCGTTTGAACTTTATTGCTCATTAATTTAAGTAAAGATCGCAAAAAAAACTTCTTCTGCTTTTCTGCGTGAATGCATTTGTTAATAAATATTCATTTGTTGTCTCCAGGAAAATTATAATGATTTAATTACATTTCATTTGAAGGAAAGATTTATTAATACTCCCAGTTTACTCCTGGGTGCTTTTGATCAATGAAATCCTCCGTATCAGAGTGAGCACGTGTCTGCTCTGTCTAATGATACTCCATTGGTTACCGCAGAATTTTAAGTAGGACTTAAATATGAGGCTTGATATACAGTTGTTTGAGAATCATTCTGGAAATTACATATACTTTTATATACAATGTGTTCTTCTTCACGTGCAGGAATCAGCGGTAACGTAGTTAAAGATTTAGCGTGAGTGTGCTTTCAAATTAAGATTAAACAAAAATGTACGTCAATATAGGACTATAAGGATAAACTGCAGTCATGAATAAGTCAAATTACATCAGGCTAGTGTTTAATTTTAAACCAAAGGCGGAATAAATGAAATGGTAATTGCTATTGATTTGCTGCTGTGAATATGACCCCAAAGGCTGGTCCTGGAACCTTAACACAACCAAAAAATATTGGATTTGCTCATTTGCTTTTCTCTCAGGCACAGGAGAGCAATAAAATGAGAATATACTCGTGAACAAAATCACATAATGAAAATCAGAGATAACAGGCAGACGGGGGTAGAAAAACTCGAGTTCGGCGAGGGCTGTCCGAGTTTTTAGACCTACACGAAGTCAGGTGCGGTATCTGTGGTCCAATAATCCATGCCACCCGGAGCCGGGAACGTCATGCCAGGAGATGTGCCTGTTAGCGGTCGAAGTGCTGATATGGTTTGTATTGCGTCGATGACGACTGATTCTGGGCAATTGATCCTGGACATACCGACGACTAGATTTAGTCAACATATGTGACATCAATAATTTGATTTATTGAATACTGACGACATAAATTGGCTTATTCGGTCAATACTTATGGCATCAGCGGTCCTGGTGGTGAACACGCACGTATTTTAATGGGATCAATACTAATTGCATCGTTTGTTCAGTTTCAGCTTCCAGTATAAATTGGGACGTATCCGCAGATGAAGAATAATGATGATAATGACAGCGACCTTAAAACGAAGGACGTGAAATGCTTTGGAAAGCAGAGGACTGGGCGCATTCCGTAGCCGGGTGGTGGCGGGGAGTAGGCCGCACCTACAGCGGGGTCTGCAGACTTGGGGCTACGGTTGTGTCCTTGTACCGTTTCAGAAAGAGTTTGAAATATTTCATTAACTGTTACAGCTACATCAATTAACATTGCAAATAAATCACCATTTTTAAAAACACATTCTTATCTAAATGCTCAAATTTTAAAGATTAGATTAATATGGGGGGGGATCACATGTCATACATTACCAGATATTTTCTCTCAGCCTCCTCCACAGCGTTTGCACGGAACCTTGGAAGAGCTGTTCAGAGATGAGACGCTAAGCGTCTCAATGACCAAAGTCTTCCCCCTCTGTCGGCAGCCTATGGTCTCGTTGGCTTGATAAACAGAAGTGACTCAAACACTGACATTGGGGATGCAGATAACAATTAATGAGCCTCGCAGATGAATCTAATGTCACGCACTTACGAATTCCATTTTAGCGAGATTTGCCCGTAACATTTATTCACTGCAAATATGGATGGTTTTTAACAAATGAAAGAGTTTACAGAGCCTCTCAGTACGTCGTGTTTTGGAATTTAATTAGCGCCGAATATAACGCTTATGTAAATCGTTTATATTACATTACTTTTGAATATCATCAACTGCATGAAGGGTGGCACGTGTGTATTTGAACGCAATAACCACTTAAAAATGTTCGCAATTTACGACGTTGCGTACCATCCCTTGACATTAACTAGCCTTTCTCAACCTATCAGTATAGACCCGGTATCTCGGAATCTTTCTTGTGAGTATATATGCTGGATTTTATTGTAACCCTCTACTTTACCTTTATGGGTTCAAGCATTACTACACAGGCTATATGCATACATAAGTCTACATACATAGATACACAGAGCACGCGTGTGTGATTTTCATCTAAGTAGTTTTTTTTAATAAACAACGTTAGTTTACGGCACGGATAGCGTTAATATTCACATAGAATATGTATTATGGAAAAACAAATGCAGAAAATATCCTTGTAATTTTGGAAATTTGTGTACATGCAGACTATGCTCTTCGTGAATCGAGTTTGCCACATTCAAGTTGTTTAACTTTGCTGCCCCCTACTGGATAAAATCATTACTAAGGACTTCAGTTCAGGAAATTTGCAAATTTGCTTGAGTGATGTCCGAATTGATTCAAAGATTGGAACACAACTCCAATACTACTACTACGAATAATAATAATAATGATGAAAAACTAAATTCAAGGATAATAAAGTAAACTTACCTGAGTAATTAACACTGTCTAACCCACAAGTTCTGTTTGTACCCACCCAGTATATTTCAATGCTGTTCACATTAGTCCTGGTATTTTGTCAGTGACTACAGCAGAATATAACATTAACGACATTTCAGACGCATTGTTTTTCGTAATTATTTACTGTATATCTCCCGCTTGTAAAATTGTGTGGCCTATATAATGCTGAATACTTTTTTTTTTTTTTTTTTACCATGATTACGTTCTGGTTTTTGTTTTTTATTATTACGCTTTCTGTCTGTATTTGTTCCTGGAGTAAGAAAATTCTTCCAGGGCGACTGATATAGCGTTATCTTATTCTGCCTTAACTTATCTGAATTCCGTTTGGTCACGCCAACTCTGGACTCTAACCAACCACCGACACTGTTCTTCACTTCTCTGGCCAATGGGAGGTAAGTATACTTAGGGGCTCTTTCTTGACAGCGAGAAAACTACAGCCAGCGTGCAATGACTTTGGCTTTCGCCTATCAGTAACAAATGCATATTTTATTATCCCTCATAAAATGCTTGTAGTTTTTAAATATTCCGTTATTCTTATGGTTTCTGTTACAGTATATTAAATATTTCGTAATCATGTTCAGACAAACTAGCGCCATTATTAAAAGACTTAGAATTTTAAGGTAAGTACTTAACTGTAATTGTTCCTGGACGTTTCTTCTCGCGTGAAAAACAGTACTTTTCTTATATTAGGAAAATACAGTCTACCAAAACGTTTGGATATATTGGCATGTATTTCCTGTTTTTTTTCCCCCTAGAGCAGCTCACTCTTTTCATTCTGTGTTAGTTATCTGCAAAACAGCATGAGTGGAGAATCGAATAAATGGTGAATGTTTCCAATTTAAAAATTTCAGTCGACATCATGCATGGAGGTACGGGGGCACATCTGCCACTCAGAGAGCAGTGCTGTATAAACCAGGGCAGCACATCCACGGCTTCACTGTTACCCAGGTAAGGCTGCAAAAAGGTACAGGAAACGCGCAAATTAACGAGCATGTCTGCGTTATTACAAATGGAAGCTTAGCATGCCTGCTACGGCATCTGGACCCCTCTCCCATAACCATGTGCATGCTAAATATCTCACCTTGGTCAGAGTGTCCTATGGACTGGAATGGTAGGCTGACCTTGATGTTTTCTGTCGCCACCTCAGGTGACGGCCGTTCCAGACTTGTGCCTGACGGCCGTGAAGCTGGCCCACGATAAAACTGGAGCCCAGTATCTTCACGTAGCTCGGGATGACTCCAACAATCTCTTCAGGTACTGCTCTAGTTATCTGGAAATGGGCAGCACATTAAATGGTTAGGCCCAGGTTCTGAGTTTGCAATCCAGAGATTTATTATTGTTTTAATTGAGCTGATTTGTGTGACTTAGGATCCACTCAGATTGTATCAGTGGGCTACGCACTTGTATGATGAATACAGTCTCAATAACTGGGAGTAACTGTATACTTAAGGAAGGCTGCAGCCTGCTGAGCAGCTTGTCCACTGTCTGGAAGGGGCCTTCCCTTCCTTGGTTGAAAGTATCTGCCGTCCCGTGACAGTGTTCAGTTCCGCACCACGCCATTGGACAGCACCGGCGTCCCTCACATCCTGGAGCACACAGTGCTCTGTGGGTCAGTGAAGTACCCCTGCCGTGACCCCTTCTTCAAGATGCTTAACCGCTCCCTGTCCACATTCATGAACGCCTTCACAGGTACCCCCCCTTCCCCCGGCCCGCCTTCCTGCTTACTTCCGGCCCGCGTCTGTGTCTTGCTGCGGCTGATTGTACGTAGCCTAAGATGCATCAACATTATTCTTCTTTAAAACTCTCTCTCTCGCAGCGAGTGATTACACGATGTACCCGTTCTCCACGCAGAACGGCAAGGACTTTCAGAACCTACTCTCTGTCTATTTGGATGCTGTCTTTTTTCCCTGCCTCCGAGAGCTGGACTTCCGGTGCGTATTCCGACTGAGAGCAGGGCCTGAGTTGTGGGGGGTCTGTTTGCCCCCCCAGGATCTTGTGTGTAAATCCACATGCCTGTATTTTGACTCACCATGGCACACGGTGTTGACAGTTATGTCTGTCTGTGGTGCTGATGTTCTCGTTCTGTTTTTCTTTCTTGCATAAAGGCAGGAAGGTTGGAGGTTGGAGAACGAGGATCCCACAGACCCGACGTCCCCTCTGGTCTTCAAAGGCGTCGTCTTCAACGAGATGAAGGGAGCCTTTGTGAGTTGTCCACATCATATCTGTGACGCCCCCCGCTCAGGTGGTCTTCACATGCGCTGTACGGATGGCGCTTTGAGCCCGCCCTTTGTTTATCGTCTACAGTCGGACAACGAGAGCATCTACGCCCAGCAGCTGCAGAACCGGCTCTACCCGGACCACACATACGCCGTGGTGTCAGGCGGGGAGCCCCTGGCCATCCCGGATCTGACCTGGGATCAGCTGAGGACCTTCCACGCCACACACTACCACCCCAGCAATGCGCGGTGTGCCTTCATTTAGCACATTTCTCTCACGGTGCTTCAGCTGCTCCTTAGCCACGCTTCCCCCTGCTGGCATCTGATCAAATAGCTTTATGTGAATTTATTTATTTTTTTCTCTGGCATGTTCGGCTTCTTTATAGTTGTATTTCATGATGCTGTTTTTTTTTTCTGTGATTATACCTGGAATATTCAGCAGGTTTTTCTTCTAAAATCCCCAGGTTTTTCACCTACGGAGACCTACCCCTGGAGCAGCACCTGCAGCAGATCCATGAGGAGGCACTGTCCCAGTTTGAGCGCATCAAGCCCAACACGGCCGTGCCCCCCCAGCCCCGTTGGGAGCAGCCTGTGAGTTTCCGGTGCTTACATAACTCAGGTATATCAATGAGGTGGGCTTCTACCACATATCCTCCACATATCACCCAAGGAGATGTTCAGTCTGTGGCTCGCACTGTTCTTGGGTCCTGGAAAGCAGGCAGTAAGTGGCACAGGCTCCCTTAGCAGGCGGTGAGTGGCACAGGCTCCCTTAGCGGGCGGTGAGTGGCACAGGCTCCCTTAGCGGACGGTGAGTGGCACAGGCTCCCTTAGCGGGCGGTGAGTGGCACAGGCTCCCTTAGCGGGCGGTGAGTGGCACAGGCTCCCTTAGCGGGCGGTGAGTGACACAGGCTCCCTTAGCGGGCGGTGAGTGGCACAGGCTCCCTTAGCGGGCGGTGAGTGACACAGGCTTCCATTACATTATTTACATTTCCTCATTCATTCATTCTGGTATGTTTGCACGTACCAGCAATAAAGTGAGTTCTGATTTTGATCCTGTTTTATTTCCTGTTCCTGGCGATAACCTAAATCATTTTTACATTTTAGCAACATTATTTGACTAATTCTTTGCTCTTTCTTTTCCCCCTGCTCTGTATTTGACATCCATTTTAATTTCATTTGTTCATTCGTTCATAGTGATTATTTTAAGTCCATTCTCCACTGTTTCTGTGAGTCACCTGATTTACTGGAGAAGCGGGTCATATTTAAATAAAGGTTTTGGACTGACTGCTTCGTAACAGCCCACGTTCTTGTGATGGATGGATGCATGGATGGATGGATGTTTTGTTATGGGCAAGAAATCTGAAGGAAGCTTCTCTCATGTCTGTGAAGAGGGAGCATCATGTGACCTGTGGCCCCGATCCTCTGGCCCCTGACCCGACCCGGCAGAACACTCTGTGTATGAGCTACCTTCTGGGAGAGTGAGTCTGCACACACAAACCGAAAGACGCACACACACTCAGCCCCCCGAGGAGGGCACATGGTCACGTTTCGGGATCATCTGCTCAGCATCACAGATACGTTCGAGGCCTTCACGCTGAGTCTGCTGTCCTCATTGATGGTGTCGGGACCAAACTCTCCATTCTACAAGGCGCTGATCGAGCCCAAGTTGGGGACGGACTTCTCCTCGGTTGTGGGGTACATGCCGTGTCTGTTGCTACTAAAGGCTTTCCAGGAGGGGGCGATGTTTCTGTGAAGTATCCTGGATATTTTCATTTATTCCCTGTAACGCCCAGCGCATCCTGTTGTACTTTGACAAGTGAGAGTATTTTGTTACTTTTTAACATTATTTGAAACGTTTAGTGTTTTTTTTTTTGTTTTTGTTTTTGTTTTTTTTTTTTGGCAGAGTGGATTAGAAGCCTTGAAGGTGGCACCCCCATGTGTTGGGCCGTGTGTCTGATTGATTTTCCAGTGTGAACCTGCCCGTTAAACCCCCTCACTGCCCCCCCCAGGTATGACGGCAGCACCAGACAGGCGTCCTTCACCGTCGGCCTGCAGGGGATGGCCGAATCGGACATCGAGAGGGTGAAGAGCATCATCTGTCACACCGTCGACGACATTATTGCGTAAGTGCGACGTCCTTCTGTCCATTCCCTGCCCCTGTGTTCCCCACCCCCTGATCTCACTCTGCGATGTCCTTAAAGGGACGGCTTTGAGGAGGAGAGGATCGAAGCACAGCTTCACAAGATCGAAGTACAGATGAAGCACCAGTCGGCGAATTTCGGGCTTACCTTGGCCTCTGTGAGTCTGCCGTTTCCGCGATGCGTCTCCATAGCGACCGCCTCATTGTGGATTTGCAAAATCGTAGGCCATCTTGTCAGCAGTCCATTTTGTTTGGTGTGTGTTTTTTTTTTTTAGTATTATAGTGATTAATGATGTTTATTAATTTTCTTTTTAAAAATGAATGCTTAGCTAAGCTGTTTAGATGCCATACAGCAGTAAATCCTGTATGGCATCTTCTGGGATTCCATTTTTTTTTCTCATATGAAAAACCAGCGTGTGTCTGGATCTCACATTTTCACCCCCTGTTGCGTTCAGTACCCCTGTGGGTGATGAACAGACACTGGCTGTGTGATTACATGGGTCAGCCCTGTTGTGTTTGGTGACAGTACATTGCCCCCTGCTGGAACCATGACGGAGACCCGGTGCAGCTCCTGCAGATCGGCGATAACGTGGCAAGGTTGCGGCAGTGCCTGAAGGACAACCCGCGGTACCTCCAGGACAAAGTCCGGGTCTACTTCAAGGTGAGCCTGACCCACGGGGTCCGTCTGCGGTTGGTCTCTTGGCTCAGGGATGGCGTGACCTGACCTGACGTGACCTTTGAACCTGGGGGGGGGGACGCTCGCAGGAAAACACCCACAAGCTGACGCTGTCCATGAGCCCAGATGAGTCCTACTTCGTGAAGCGGGCTGAAGCTGAGGAGCTGAAGCTGAAGCAGGCAACAGAGGGCCTGTCAGAGAGCGATAAGGAAGAGACCTACCAGAAAGGTACTGCCATTTTCTGGCCCGAATGATGGAGTTATTTTGCCATATTTGGTTTGGTTATGTAGGAATTACAACTCTGGAAAATATTAAGCAACCACAGCAAATGTCACGCTAATTTCTCAATGGGTGTCTCATTGCAGACTAGAATTAGCTTAGGAATTAACTAAGCTAATTCCTACTAAGGAAAAAGTTAGGGCACAGGCTAATATGTCCCCCCTTTGCTGAAATAACCTCAGTACCTCCCATGTAAATCAAACTTGTGCGTCTCTTTCTGATGGTAGATGCATGTACCTTGACATCAACTGTGGCAAGAGCTTCCTGTATGTCCTATGATGACATTTTAGGATTTTTGGAGACTTCTTACAGCATCTTGCAGTCTGTTCTTGGGCTGAACTTGCTAGGACGGCCTGACCTGGCCATGTTGGCAACTGATTTAAAAGTTCTCCAATTGTAAATTATTTTGATTTTTATCTAGCACCCTGGAGCACTGTTTATGGTTAAGGGCCCAACAGTGATGTGGTTTGATCTGCAGACCACAGCCGTCCGGATAGGCAACACCAGCCCAACCAGCCATAAATGAGTCTATATAGACGAACTGTATATTTACAAAGTGTGTGTGTGTGTGTGTGTGTGACCCAGGTTTACAGCTGCTGTCCACTCAGAGCCAGTCACAGGACGTCTCATGTCTCCCTGCCCTAAAGATCTCGGACATCGAGCCCATCATCCCAGCCACACCTGTACAGATGGAACGTGCAGGTAGGCACAAAATAGACACCAAGACCAGAGCCCTAGAAGTAAACAGTACGGTGAAAATGTGTATGATTTACTCTTGCCTGACTTACATGAAGTAATTTAAGAATGACACCTCCAATTTCCACATCTTAGTTTAGTGAAGTCAGTTTGCTTGGGAATGTGCTCGGGATTGTAACTAAGATTGGATGGTCCCAGGAAAAAAACTTTCCTATTGGCTGAAACTGGTAGAATTGCTTGGTGATTGGTTAATTTGAGTGTCAGTCATTGGTTGCGCTCCCATTTCAGGCGGGCTGCCAGTGCAGTATTGCGAGCAGCCGACCAATGGCGTGGTGTACTTCAGGGCCCTGTGCAGCCTCAACACCCTCCCTGAGGACCTCAAAATATACGTGCCACTGTTCTGTAACGTCATCACCAAGTGAGTGCGCTGACCTGTCAGGGGTGGAGGGAAAGTCCCGAGCAGTGCATCTCACAGATGGGTTAAAAATAATACTGTGAGTTTGTGATGGCGGTGAGCAGAGGCCTGTACTACGAAGCGGGGTTACTGACTTATCGGGGTAACTTGTCGGATTTAAGGTAGTCTGGGCAAAATGTAAGTGAACGAATATGAAGTCCATTTAAACTGTGGTACCTTAAATCCGACACAGGTGTGAGGTGCCTGGTTAGTGATAATAACAAACAGCAGAGGTATCTGGTCCTAGGCTGGGCTGTGGAGATCTAGACTACCGGCAGCAGGCCCAGCTCATGGAGCTAAAAACCGGGGGCATGTCTGTCTACCCACACGTCGTCCCGGACATCGAAGACCTGGATGCTTATGAGCAGGTGGGCCACACTTGCACCCTGCATCCACAAGAGGAATCGTTCTGTCCCTCACAGGCTATGTTGCCTCTAAGGTGTGATGTGACTGCGTTTATTGTGCTTGTGATGCAATGCTTGGTGCCTGCAGGGAATTCTGCTGTCATCTTCATGCCTGGACAGGAACCTGCCAGACATGTTTCAGCTGTGGATGCGAATATTTGACAGGTGAGCTTGTAGAGGTGTAAAGTTTTCCCTAAACCTCTACATCCATCTGATCACATAAATAATTTAAATATTGATAATGATCTCACTTGTATTTCATTTTATTTTTCATTATTACCATTTATTTTACACTTAGTGTTTATTAATAAATATTTCTACTATTAATATTTGTATTTGCTCGAATATTTTTTGGGGAGGGGGTTGTCTTATCCAGCCACCAGAATCCCTTCCTGTCCTTAACCAATGCTTCACCTTTACGTTCTGTCCCTTAATCCCCTCGCTGCCCTCATGGTCGCAGCCCCCACTTCGACGACGTGGAGCGCCTCCGCGTGCTGGTCATGGCAGCAGCCCAGGAGCTGTCCAATGGGATCGCTTACTCGGGTCACATGTACGCCATGGCGCGGGCGGCCCGCACCCTGAGCCCTGTGGGAGACCTGCAGGAGACCTTCGGTGGGATGGACCAGGTGCGACTCTGCCCCACTCCAGCGAAAAAATATATACTCTGCAGTTTGATTGGCGCACATACGCCCCATTCGAGCATCAGCGTTACACCACAAAAGCCGTGTCATGTAGGTATCTGGGATAAGGACCACTTGTGTGTTCAGGTCGCATTTATGAAGCGGATCGCTGAGCAGCCGGACCTCACCGACGTCCTCCGGAAGCTTCCGCGACTCAAGAGGCACCTCCTCAGCACAGAGAGCATGAGGCAGGCGACCGGACGAGCGCTGAGGCGTTGTGACCGGCTAGCGGCCGCCAGGCTGACTGTACGTCCGTACTCCCCCCAGGTGCGCCCTGAACGCTGCCCCCCAGGCTATGTCCGTGGTGTCGGCCCAGCTGGAGAAGTTTCTGGGTGGCATCGGGACCCGGAGGAAGGAGCGTAAGCCGGTGCGGCCCAACGTCATCGAGGTAGCAGCCCGTCAGCATTTGAATTGGCATGGTAATGGCAGTAGCTGACCCAACCGGTGACCTTTGACCCTGGTCTTAACAGAGGACGCTGGACCCCTGTACAGATGCCGGATCGGACGTCAGCCGTAAGCTTGTTTCTGTGAGTGCTGTGGCAAAAAGCGCCTCCTGCTGGTGAATTGGCCAGCATGTGTATGTGTGTTTGTGTGTATCCACATCTACGTCTTTTTAAAGCTGCATTCCTGCATTCCTCCCCCCCCAGGAGCTAAACTTCAAACCCTTCCAGATGAAGACTTTCTTCCGGCTTCCGTTACCGGTGAACTATGTGAGCGAGTGCATCCGCACCGTGCCCTTCACGCACCGGGACCACGCCAGGTGAGTGGCCCACCCCAGCCCCACCTGCCATCTCTACTTGTACAGCTCCGCCTCTCTGACCCTCTCCTCTCCCCCCGTTCTCCCCAGCCTCTGTGTGCTAGCCCGCCTGATGACTGCCAAGTACCTGCATGGGGAGATCCGGGAGAAAGGCGGGGCTTACGGCGGTGGAGCGCGGATGGATCATGGAGGATTGTTCGCCTTCTACTCATACAGGTGCCCTGGGGATCAGGGAGACGTCTGATCAGCGGTGATTAGTATGGTCTGCTGTAATTAGTCTGGCCTGTCTCTTCACGGTTGAATGCCGTCTGTCTCGCAGGGACCCGAGGTCAGTTCAGACCCTGTCTGTGTTCCGGGGAAGTGTGGATTGGGCCAAAGTGGGTAATTTCACCCAGCAGGACATCGATGAGGCCAAGCTGTCCGTCTTCTCCAGTGTGGATGCCCCGGTTGCACCCTCAGATAAAGGTCAGCTGTTTGCCGTGCACGTGCATCTGTTCGTGCTGTGTGCCCTCCCCTGTCATAAACTGCTCCCCCCGCAGGCATGACCCGCTTCCTGAGTGGCGTCTCTGATGAGCTGAAGCAGGCACACAGAGAGCGACTGTTTGCCGTCTCACGCAAGGACCTGACCGACGTGGCTAGCAGGTAACACCCCCCCCGACTGAAGTGTGCATGATTACACGCACAAACATTGCCTTTGTTAAAGCTATGGAGCTCTGCGGTCTTTAGATAACGTCTAGGGCCAAGACTTGGACAGAACAAATAGGAAATACACTCTGGCTTTGAATGGACATTACCTGGAATGGCTAAATGAAACTGACCAATCAGGATGGTGAACAGAATTATGTGACAGGGATGGAGGGGAGGAAGCAGGAACAGGTGAGTTAAGCCGTTGTAAACAGGATAGTTCCGGGTTTGAGGATGGGATCACTAGGATGGGAGGGGGAGCGGGAGAGAAAGAACTCCTTAGATTTATAGGGAATAGGTCATTTGAGCATGTATCCTAGGGACATGACTTCACCCCCCCTCCCCACCCCACTGCCCATGCTGATGCTTATCTCCATGTCTTTAGGTACCTCAGCCAAGGCCAGGGAACACGCAGCATAGCCATCCTGGGCCCAGAGAACGAGACCCTCAAGAAGGACCCTTCTTGGGTGGCTAAGTGAGTGCCGGCAGCAGGGCTGCCATGGAGTGTGACATTTCCATGGCGATTCCGTGTCCTCAGAGAATCAGCATCCTGGGCCTGCCTATAGTACTACTAACAATGCAAGAGTAACCACACTAATGGTAACAAAGATCCCTCACCCAGACTGTATTCCTGGATGGTACATACAAAAATTAAAACGCACAAAGAATCCATGCCATTTCAACAATAAACCCACCGTTTTCTGTGTGTTGTCACGTATTTATTTACGTAAAATAGAGTGATACCAGGTCTGGGCATTTACTGGATTTTAAGCTTAGTGATTTACAATGATTTACCTACAGTAGCCATGAAATGTAGAACACATTAAGAAAATGTAGAAACATTTTTTGCATTTTCTTACTGTGCTATTTTGTACTTCAGGGCCACCATACTTACTGCAGCATATCTCAATGAGACGTTCACACAGCACACTTTAATAGTGCCATAAATACAATTTACAGCAGGAGAACTGCACAATACTGTCTGACACCACACGACTAATACAAGTACAGATACAGGGTGATGGGGACACACAGGAAGTGGGGCGAGATGCGGCCAGCTCCGCCCCTAGGGGCAAAACTGATGGCAAAGCTCGCTTTTAACAGCTCGAAAGTGGCCCGTGGCATTCCTATGGTAGCCTTCTAGAGGGAGGAGCCAGGCAGGCTGGTTCAGAAAGCGACAAGAAGTGGCAGTACGGCAGCTGACAGAACGGGAGAGAAGAAGCCACGGCAGCACCCCAGCTGACCACCAGGGGGCCTCAGAGAGTAGCAGCGTCTGTCTCCTTGGGCCGGTTCCGTACCACGTGCTCCAGCTGGCCCGAGTCGGACACGTCATAGCTGGTCTTGTATTTGGCCAGGATCTTCATTAGGGGGCGCAGTTTCAGCCACCACTGCTCCTTCGGGATCCGGTGTCTGGGAGGGGACAGAATTTCACTCACTTTAGGGGATTCCTTACATTTCTAGGGATGAGTAATGAATGAATGTGTTCAGTACGCTGAAAGCATACATGAAGTCCGTCTGGTCCTTGAGCTGCACCACGGGCTGGAAGACCAGGGCTCTCCGTCGCATCCCCAGCAGGCAGGCGGAGTCCTCTGTGTTGGCAAACACCCGGCCTGTAGGGGGTGGAAAAGAGCAGCACCATTAGCCAATAACCACGGGGTGCAGATTGGGTGGCGACCGGTGGGTTGATGGGCACAGGGGTGCAAGGTACGCCTCAACAGATGGATTTAGATGGATCCAACAGATGGATCCGAAGCAGAGCAAGATGGTTAATCACGCAGAGCGAGAAACAGATGACCCGAAATTTAGAATCTTTGGGTGTGGGGTAAATTTGAGGAGTTCTGAGTAATGGTGCGTTCCATTTGCCTTGGGATCCGATTTTCGGTTGCCGAGATTGCGTCACATCCGCCACAAACTCGGGGAAAACCGAGTCTGATGCGTTCCGTTTGCCACAGTAGTAGCAATACCATGGACCCATATCAAAAACAAGATTTCTTGCTTAGCCGGACAACTTGTCGGAATTAAAGTACCTCAGTTTAAATGGCTTTTATCTTCATTCGCTTACAATTAGCTTGAATTACCTTAAATCCAACAAATAATCCGACTAATTATGAAATCCAATTCTAGCCCGGTTAATAGCCATTGTGTAGCAATATCAGTTGATAACACATTATGCGCGGTGCTTTACGTATAAACTCCGTAGCAACACGTCTACAGATAAGTTAGACGGTATAGTGTGTGCGACCAATTTAATAAACCACAAATGAGAAGTAAACAGTATAAAACTACAACTTTACTTCTGTTCTTGGATTCTAAACTCGGGATCCTCTGTGCTGCTCCGAGATATTTCTCGGATCTCCGACAAACGGAAGCGCGCATGTCGTCACTTCCAGCTTCAAAATTCGGAATCCGAGTTCCGAGGGCAAATGGAACGCACAATAATTGCTGTTAGAGCAGAGTGTTACTGTGGTCCATGCAGGAATCACAGGTGTAACTTCATATGCCGAACTCTTCATCATTATCTATACTCCCGAGTGTGTGCGAGATTGCCAGCGGCGATGTAGGGACAGATTTACCTTCATCTAAACACATCCATGGGGACAGAATAAGGAAGAGAAGCAAGAAGAGAAAATTAAACCACAGCGCCAATGCCCAGCCGTCTTTATTAGAGTGAAATATCGGTCTTTACAGCGGGGATGTAACAACACGCCTGCACAATGCAGTCAACCTCGTGCTCACGTCGCAGTGCCAGAAGATGGTGGGATGTAAATATTTAAAAGGGAATCTTTAGGAAGCGAAGCAAACCAGCATGTTTATTAGCCATCATTAGCCTAGCCGAGTAGTGACTTGAGTTTCCATACCTTGCCTGTAGCACTCCTTGAGTTTCTTAGAGATCCACTGCATAGCTTTGGCTGATATTTTTGTCCCAAAGTTTCTGTCGAACGGAGACGGCGCACCTCCCTTTAAATTTAAAGATGGGTGTCAGCTTGAACGGCAGGGCACCCAGGTGCGGTGACCTTTGACCCCGAGCGTGGTTCACCTGCTGCATGTGGCCCAGGACGTTCTTCCTACAGTCGAAGATGCCCCGGCCCTCTTCAGTGTACAGCTGGTAGATAAAGTCCGTTGTGTAGTTGATGTTAGAGTTCTCGTTCCTGGAGGGGGAACACAGGCCAGAGGTCAGACACACCTCCCCCCCTCCAGAGAAGGGCAACCGCCCCACACCCAGATAGCAGGACCAGCGTGGTGAGAGCATACCTACCTCAGCACCAACCCTCTCTGGATACTGGTCTTCATTTTCTCCCTCAGATGCTCCACATTAGCCTGAAATAGGTGTTTGGAAACAGACTAGTCACAAATAATTATCTGGCAAACTAAGGATATAAAAATAAGTGGTAATACAGAAGACTTTACTACACTAAATGAGGTTCTGTGGGGCTATACTGCATTTTCTCATCAAACACAGTATATGTGACTGAGAATGCAGGTGTCTGAAAGATCAGTCATTTTTTAAAATCCTTGATTCAACACTTCACCAGCAGGGGGTGCTCATGCTCATTGACTTCGTAGGACAGGCAAGATCTTATTAATGTTATTAGTTCAAACACCTTTAATACTTTGGTCTCTTTCCAAAAATTCAGAACAAGACTGAAATGTACCCAGTGTATTTTAGTGCCTGTTGTCTACACAGCGTCGATTATTACTTAAATTTTGTTTTAATCTGTTTGGCACTGAACATAGCTAATGAAACAGGCAGTCTGAGCAGGAGCCATCAAATTCCACACGGACCGAACGGGTTGCCTGGATACGGGTCCATGCTAATCACAGCTTATCCTCCGGTGCCCTGCCTGTCCTCAGCTACTTAGGCCACTTATAATTAATGCTCACAGCTCCAAATAGGTCACTCTCATTTCAGCATCTTGGAATTTGGTGATCAGTGGTCATTGTTGACACACCACAGCACACAGTGCACAACAACCAAATGTGTCCTCTGCATTTAACCCATATGTGACATCGTGACATTCAGCACCCGGGGAGCCGTGCTTGGGGGCGGTACCTTGCTCAGGGTACGTCAGTGGTGCCTTGCTGGGGGTGGATTCTAACCAACAATCTTTCAATTACAAGTGCGCTTCCCTAACCATTAAGCCACCACTGCCCACAAAAAAATTACCCCAACAAGAAGCACTTACTCCAGTTGAAGAAAACAAGTCAGTGCTCTTGTTAGGATTCTCCTGTTAGGATGTGACTCTCCACCTCAAAGTCCTAAAGGGCACCAACCTGTTCCACACACTCAAACCCCCTCCTTGCGACTAAGACCTGTCAGCTCCTCCTCTACTTAATTTTAATTGGGTAATATGCCTTAACTGACAGGTGAACTGATGAATCAAAACCTCAGGTAGGTGGGATTAGCACGGCCCAGCCAATTACTGGCTGGTTAGCCCAAATGTAACCAATTGCGAATTAAATCATATGGTGACTGACAGCACAGTATGCTCACAGATAGAATCCGACTTACTGCAAGTTCTGAGGCCACATACCACAACGGATTAGAGGTTTTTTGGCTAAAAGGCTGGTTTTGGCTGCGATCCCGATAGAGTACGGAGACATTCAGCACCGTTGGGATTTGGCACAGCAGCGAAGGGCCGACCGACCTGCAGGTCCCGGATGTCGAAGGGTTCCTCAAAGACGTAGGCGGCGTCGGCGCCGGCTGCCAGTGCCCCCACGGTGGCCAGGTAGCCGCAGTATCCCCCCATGGTCTCAATGATGAAGACACGACGCTTGGTCCCGCTGGCTGACTGCTTGATGCGGTCACACGTCTGTGCACACGCACACGGGCACAAGGGTGAAGGCCGGGACCGTGGGGAGGGGGGCAGTGACATGTGCAAGCAGGCGTGCGGCATGCACTCGCAGACCGTGCAGCGGCGTGCTCTGTGGCATCTCCGAGATTCGCGGGATCCATGACAACAACTAAGTTACCTTATGAGGACAGACCGAGGGTTTTATGAAGCTAATCCATCTTTTAACTGCTTATGCAGTTCAGGGTTATGGGGTGGGGGGGTGGGGGGGAGCAGGGCTGGAGTCTATCCCAGGCAGCGTAGGACATGAGGCAGGGGTACAAATCGGACAAGGGGCCAATCCACCTCAGCATCAAGACAAATGTACTTCTACATACTGCTAAGATGCAAGTAGGAGATTATGCACCTTCCGCAGATAAAACATCAGCCATAAGCAATTTTACATTCAAACAGCAACTGAAAGGAGTGAAATCAAACCTCCAAACTTCAGCTTATAGTTAGAAGGCTGTAGATGAAAGGGTAGAATTCAGATCAACTTAAAAAAAAATTTCCCCAACTCATATCACTTGCAGATTCCGTCTATTTAAAAACTGCAGATGATTAACGCAAACCACATGTGTATGCATTGTCATTGCAAGTGATGAACACTAGGGGGCGCCCTTACCTCCACGATGGCATTGAGGGCCGTGTCGGCGCCGATGCTGAGATCGGTGCCGGGCACATTGTTACTAATGGTGGCGGGCAGCATACAGAGCGGCACACATAACTCCTCGAAGGTGGTGCGAGCCTCGTACAGCTGGAGCACGCTCTCAAAGGCCTGCGGTGACGATGTGCACTCGTTAACGGCGTGCTAGCAGGTCGGCACGGCCCGGAGGTGGGCGAGGCCAGCAGGCGCCGCTCTTCCGCGTGATAGGGACCTTGGGCTCCCCCAAGTGCCGGTAAGGAAGTGGGGCATGGCTAGATGTTTTTCTTTTTGGGGGTGGGAGGCAGGGTCTATGCTATGGTGCGAAGAAGCCGCGTGGTGGCCAGGCTAGGATCAGGGCAAGATCTCTGTTGCCCAGCAACAATGAGGCTGTGATGAGCTCATGGGAGTTTTATTTACACAAAAATGTTCTGAGGGAAGAATGAAAAAAGCTTGGTTCTGAGAGCTAACGAATCATATTGTAGAGGAGGTGGATCCAAGCAAATAGAGGAGGCGGGACCAACCAATCAGATGTCTTAGATCTGCCTCCTGTGGTTGCTTGGACCCACCTCCTCTACAATGTGATTGGTTATTCTTCTGAACCAATCATTTTTCATTCTGCCCTCAGATTTGTGTGAGTACAGCTCCCACAAGCCTGCGATGAGGGCTCTCAGTAAGGGCAGCTGGGTACCATAAATACCCTAAAAATGGCCCATTTTACATGTGCGTTGTTTTTAATAGCCTTTTTAATAATATAGTTTATTATATAGGACACTTGCTGAGAATCTTGCTTTAATAAAGTGATGGAAAACTGCAATGAAATTAAGTATGGCTTAAATGACTACATTTACATGAATCACTACATTCACCACCATTAACAAGATTATCAGGTCAGTCAATGTCGCTGCGCAGAGAGAAACTTCCTCTGACCTTAGACCTGGGCCAAAGTGGCGGGACGTGCAAGTGGTCGTGCAGCCGGACACACGCCTGGGGACTTGGCATGCTTCCATTGCCACTTACCTGCACGCTGCCTGCGAGCTCGGTGTCACCCTTCCCAGCCACAACAGACAGGGGGCACCAGAGAGAATGTGGCACCCCCCATTTCATAGCCAGAAGCACCGGTGTTGATGTCTGAACTTTTTTACCTATGTATGTGGATTTGCTCTCAGACATAACATGTCGAGCACAGACTCACTGATCTGCTATATTGAGTCGATCAGCTAACAGGTTTTTTGTCACGTTAAATATGTGGTGCTGTCTTTTTAAATACACTTGGTACTCCTGGTGCTACTTTCCGATTGGCTGGCTGTGATGCTGGCGAATGACAGCCGGAGTGCAGGGCAGCGACCAGCCGCCTGCGTGGGATATACACGCTTCCCCCAGCGGCCACACTTACGTCAGTAATGGCATTCAGAGCAGTGTCTGCGCCAATGCTGAGGTCA
This sequence comes from Mormyrops attenuatus, assembly GCA_026777985.1. Classification (NCBI taxonomy): domain Eukaryota; kingdom Metazoa; phylum Chordata; class Actinopteri; order Osteoglossiformes; family Mormyridae; genus Mormyrops; species Mormyrops attenuatus. The sequence continues at coordinate 11,567,397 of JAODKC010000082.1, forward strand.
GAACCCGGTATATTGTTGGAGACGGTGGCGGGCACCATGACCATGGGGACACAAAAAGCCTCGTGGTCCTTGCGAGCGGCTAGAAAGTCCATCAGTCCCAGGTAGGCCTGCAGGAGGTGGGAGGGGAAGGGGCGGGCGGAGCCACACCTTTAGTTACAGTGACTGAGAAACAGCACTTGGACAGCAGGGGGAGCCAGGTTCTACCACATCGGAAGCAGCGGGGCACGGACAGGCACCAGCACACACTCACGGGAGGGTCACATGACACAGGCGGGAAGTCCAAGCAGGGGACTGCCCACGAGTACCGATACACAAGGAAGTCATTTGCACCAATGGGATGACCTGAGAAGCAGATGTGGGTCAGAACTGTGTAATGTTCTAATGTAACCCAGAGGGGTTCGACGTTCTCTGGGCTGATTCTGGCCTTAGTGCTACACATGGGAAACGTTTCAAAAACAGGAAGTTAAAGGAATACCCCATTATCCAGAATTACCCCTATGACAATGTGCTTCATATTTCCTGTCCTACGGTGTTTATTCCAATGTTTCCCAATCCGCTCCTCGTGGACCCACAGCCGGTCCACGTTTTTGTTCCCTCCAAGCTCCCGGCAGGAGCAAAAACGTGGACTGTCTGCGGGTGCCCAAGGACCGGATTGGGGAACAGTCTTATTCCATACATTCTACAGTTAATATAAATTATTTATATATTACACATATGCATATATATGAAATATATATATACTAAAAACTGCAGAAACTTCCCCATGCTTTGAAGCCTTATTCTGGTAGCTGGTTTAAAATATTGTCATACTCTCATGAGCACACACACATTTTTTATTTTTATATATATATATATATACACACACACACGCACACACACACACATAAATCAGGATTCAAAACATAAACTGATGTCTCTGCAGTTAGGATATGATTGAACCTTTTTATTATGTACAGCAAATATTTTCCATGGATGTCATGCGATGTAGCACAAAAACAGCATATGGGTGATGTACTCTAGAGGACTGACATGCAGGTGCACGCTTACTAAGGGGGAAAGCAGTGGAACAGGACTGATCACATTACTGCTACAGTATCTCACTAACCAAACATGTGAAGTTAATCTTTGTGGCATTTCGTTAGATACGATCATCGTGAACACATGTTATTAAGGTACAGACTGGCCCTCCTACCTCAAATCCTCCGATGACCAGCAGCGCGTTGATGTTGTGCAGTGTCATCTGCTCCGCGATTTTATCCAAGTATTTGCCTGGAAGGGTCCTGAAGACGAGACAAGTTAGCTTTCAGACATACAGAGGATCAGAGACGATGCTGAAAACTGAAGATCAAATGATCTCCTACGATATGTTACCACTAAACGGAAAACAACTCTCAGAGCTTACCGAGCGTTAACACGTTCTCTGTTTGGGATTACCATCGCAAAAATGTCAGAATCCTCCTTTATAAAGACCAGGAAATCTTACCTTTTTGTTCCTAAAAGGGAGCCCCCTTGACCAGTCCACCCTCCAACATCACCCCATTTGATCTCCTTTATCTGTAAATAATTGTAATAATATAATAAGTGTAAACAGATGCCGTTACCTGCTGTAGCCCACAGATGGGGTAGTGATTAAGGAGCCACATTTTTGTTTTAAGTAAACTGACATTGAAAGTCGTAAAAAAGGAACTGGTTTAGTCAGTTACTACAGAGCTATGAGCTCCATTGATCTGCAGTTGGCTTCTAACAGTTATGACAATACAGAACAATGAAGATCAAATCACTTGGATTCAGCTCCTGTGCTGTTTGGTTGAAGGTGTCATGCAATGTCCTCACAGACAGAACAGTTGTTTTAAATTACACTAAACTTTGGTTTCATGGCTGGTCATTTTTCATGGGCCAGGAACTACAATGATACATGAATATAAGGTCTGGGGATTAGGGATTTAGCAGGATTTAATTTTTCAATTAACAATGGTCACATAAAAACAGAACAGGTCTAGGTTGAAATTTTTATTAAACAAGGTTAGTTGAAGCCTGTTCTAGCAGAGGCCCCTGGGCTTCAGCCTGGGTAACCCCGTGCACTAAAGTGCTCCTGGACAGTACAATGTCACTCAGCCCCAGTCAGCAGTGATTAGATATGAAGGGATAGATTTGAATACAGTGACCGTACCTGTCCCTTGGCGAAGCCCTCAAAGCCATCGTTGACCGCAAACATCTTGTGCCCCTCGGAGATGCCCACCCTGACGGCAGCTCGCACGGCGGCGTTCATGCCCGCGGCGGGAGCACCCACGTTCAGCACGGCCACGTTAAAGGAGCTCTGCAGGAGGAATTGGGCAGACAGATGAACTGCCTTTCAGGGTCAATCAGTAGGTTATAGGATTGCGACCCAAAGGGAGAATGGGAGCGGGGCATCATAGAGGTAGGATACAGCACTGACTTTAGTAACTGTGCAGTTATAGTTTACGTAACACTCCAGGTCAGTGCTTCAGTACAGATGATCCGTGTGCTGTGTGAGGTGCAATCATCCTAGACTTGATTAAAGTTGACACTTGCAATTAAGCCAGTCGTGCGTATTGTTTCAGGAAATATTTACTGCTATGTTAACATTGAAAAAGGAAACAGCAGATTCCTCAGGAAACAGCATTTGTTAGGCAGTCGAGGATGATAAACATGCAGCACACAGAGCCGCGATCTGCACACGCTGACAAAGCCGCGCTGACCATTCCAGAGGAAGCGCTCGTCGTTTTTGTGACACTATCAGTCACATTTTCTGCAATAAAGAGCATTTACCGTGAACCAAAATTTTGGAAAGCCAGCAAAGCTGAGACATCTGATTTCTAATAGCAAGACCGTTTGTATTCTTTCATCAGCACTTCCTAATTTACAAATGAATTCCACCACTTTTGCGGTCAAACGGAATAAAGCATTGAAATCATACGATCGCATTTGCCAAATGGGGTACCTGACACAATTTAGGGTGTATCTGAGCTAAGCAGGGGGGCCAGGCTGAAGCAGGAGTACGTGCGAAGCAGCTCGCTGCCTGAGCCACACGGTGAGCAAGCTAATCAAAACACTGTAATGCGAAGGCGAGGTCAGCCATGCAGACACTAGGACAGCAAAAATCATGCTAAGGATGTGTTAGCCAGGTCACTGTCCGAGCCATGCTACAAAAAAGCTAATGGAAAATGACATACTGCTAATGCAAGAATGTCAGCTGAGCCCGTTGGATGCTAGGATAACTAATATCACATCATACTGATTAAGAATGTCTGTCAAGAGCTAAGCAAAACTGAGGGAGAGCTACTGAGGACAAGGTACTGCTGAAGTAGAGTGCTTGCTAGCTAAATCACCATCTAAGGCCCAGAACACACCGGCTGTGTGATTGTCCACACCGGCCGCGTTGCCGAAGCGGCACAGAACCACGCGTTTGTCCACACCGGCCGCGTTGCCGCTGCAGCACGGAGCCACGTGTCTGTCCACACCGGCCGCGTTGCCGCTGCAGCACGGAGTCACGCGTTTGTCCACACCGGCCGCGTTGCCGAAGCGGCACAGAACCACGCGTTTGTCCACACCGGCCGCGTTGCCGCTGCGGCACAGAACCACGCGTTTGTCCACACCGGCCGCGTTGCTGCTAATAATAATGTTTTCTTTTTATCAATAATATACAGCACAGCAATCCCTGTATATTTTTTGTGATTTTTGTTTATGCTTGTTAAGAGTGAGAGAGCGCACCTGAAAACTACTGTGCTTCACCTAACATTCTATTAAGTTATCGACATAATATAGTTACAGCCTACATTTGGGTTTCTGCTCTGACTATTTAGTACATATGTAGCCTCCATGTTCTCCTTTAATAACATGTAATTGGAAAAATGGTTAAAATATTTTATATTTATATATTTTTCATATCTATGATTTACACCTAGACATTGAAACTATAATGAAAGGTGTCAGTTATTCAATGTTGCCGTTATGTCAGTTTGACTATCAAAAGATATTATACCTGTCTATTCTTGCTGAGAAGCACTTATCACACGTGTGAAAGGGGCACCATTCCGACGCTCTAGATGACCCGCCGTTGCTGCGAGGCATCAGCTGTGCCCACGACGCGCGTCTCACATCAGCAGTGCAGCTCTAATCTGTTAACATGGACTCCAAGATGAAAATCACTACTTTTTGCAGCTGCGACGCACACACCACACATCCGGCATGTTCCGGGCTGTAGCCCGCTGAGGAGTGTGGGCTCTGTAAAACTGGGCCATAATGGGGACCAGTACATACTGGAGTGGAAGAGTCATCCTGCGAGTCATAAAGGCCGAAAGAGAAAAAGGTCGCCGCTAAGACGCAGCGCTTCAGGCGTCTCGCTTAGCTCTGGAAATACCTGGTTCTAAGTGCACAGGTTAGAGAGGAGCTGGAGAGATATGACATGATGCTCATCAGGACCACTGCTCTCAGCATCAATGGGAGATGTTCCGGCACATTCCGGCAAGGCTTACCTTCGGAAGCTCTGACTCCGGCTTTCGATGCGCAAGGAGTTTGTACGTGTTCAGATTATTTTCGAAGCTCCTGTAATGACAGGAAGGACACAAATGGATTCATAAATCAGGGATCATCCAATTACTTCACTAGCGTCCAACTGATGAAAGCCTCTCATGTAAAGATGGATCATAAAAGCTTCTCAAAAGATCCATTAAAACTTCATTATAGGCCATTAGCATGATTGTAAGTATGTGGGCTAATGCAAATGATTATGTATGTATATATATTTATAACCAAATGAATTATTACAAATAGTTTCTTTGGCTCAAGTCACCTCAGCAACAAGGTAAATTTTTTGCACCCAGAAAGCTACTTGATCAGCTTTATAGTTTTCAGAGGAAACTTCCGGAAAGCCATACCTGCCACGCAGCTTCACAGCTTCTTCAAACTTCTTCTCATCCATGGCTTTCTGTACCTCTTGTGTCTGTTGGAAGAAAGCGATGTATTTAGCATCTTTGATTCGACATCAACAGACGGCATCCATTCAATCTCATTCGACAGGTCGGCCTTCCAGACATTCCTAGTTGATCGCAACGATGAGACCATCACCTTCGCGCTGCCGCACCAGTTAGCATACTTCACACTGTGTTCTAAGGTCACTTGCTAACTTCATTACCAGATAGAGGACGCATCAGTATTTTTTTTCTGGGACTGCATCTGACGCTGAAAAACAATGCAGACATCCTACCTCTCCCCGAATTGGCAGCTACTCCTTGACTGGTTTTAATTTCAAAAGATGATCTTAAGCCAGAAAATCCTGGTGACCACTCTTCTGCATCTACCCAACGCCCATAACTGTTCATCCAGGAGGGGGCGACAATGAGCCTGCAGCCTATCGCAGGAAACACTTGGCACATGGCAAAGAACACCCTGGAGGGGATCCCAGTACCTGTTAGCATACACTACAAATAGCTTAAGTTCCATTATTTTACTCGTTACAGCACAGCATGGCAGACACCCTCTCGACACAGTAAGTTCTGCTCTAAAGTGTCATTCCAGCACTCTGGTCTGGCATACTTATGCACTCATCCAAACAGCGCCGCGTCGCTAAGTAACGCAGCCGCTCTTAATCCCTTGTTGACACTGTTCCACAGTAATTATGTTGGCTACCAGCAATCACGTGACACTGGGCTGCTCTATCCATAGCAGTCCTAGGCCCTGAGTCAGCAGTCAGCCCTCCCGGTGTGTAACGGGCCACTGCGGACCCTCCCTTGGACACCTACCATCTGCACACACTCCATCAGTGGCAGGCGCACTGCCTGGTTCCCGCAGAGCGACACCACACAGGCCGGGGTGTTGGCCGTCGTCTCCAACAGGGCGAGCACGGCCTCCACGCCCATCCGGCTAGCCTGTGGGGGACAGATGGGATGGGTTTCAGCTCGAGTCACGCCACCAGTGACCATGACTGACCCTGCCTCCCACGTACAAGAGCACACTAAGCCTCAAACCCAGGCTACGGCAATCGCTCCATCCTGGCTGTTGCCATGACTGCCTGGCAAACTCTCCCAGGAAGGGGAAGGAGGATGAAGACTGTTCTATTTCAAAACACCCTATATATCCATAATATCTACATAAGGCAGCGGGTCTGAGACTGTGGTACACATACCACCAGTGGTACTTGGAGCGCCCCCTGGTGGTATGTGAGAAGACCGCAGTAATTTGTTCCTGTGATTCAGGTATCTGATTTTTTCACCCATGGGTGCCTGTGCGGCTTTGGCTTGATCTGAAGTGGTGCTGAAGGGAGGCAGCGATCACCTTCTAACATCAGGTCAACAAGAACCGGTTCCGCGGAAAATAAATCAACGGACACATTTGGCGACTTACCAGGATGCGGTCGAACGCCGAGGGTGTCCCGCCCCTCTGGACGTGTCCCAGAATGGTGACTCGTGTATCGAAGCCTAGGCATTTGACGACGAGCTGAGGGAGGGGGGAGGAGTAGCTCTGTAATGCTGTTCAAACGTCTCCCTGCATAAAGCCCTCAGAGATTTCTCCTCGTTTCATTAACGAAAAGCTAATTTAATTTTAAACTAGCCCAGTATGTCATGCAAAATATGTAAAATCCATTTTAAAAGGTTAAAGTTTGCTTATAGCTATATAACATGATGTAAAACTGCATTATTGTATTTAATAATGTTACTCTGCCTTTACACATTCAACATATACGTATTTGTACCAACGTAACTGTGCAAAGTCCACTAAAAGAAGTACAGCAAGTATAACCAGGGAGAGAAGAGACATGCATTTAGAGGACAACATCCAGGAAGGTGAAGCACACAGGGAAGCGCATGCAAAGCAGTCACGTGAGAGCACGTTGACCAATCGCAATGAGGAAAGGCGGGGAGGGGGCGGGACACAGTACTGGAACAGCCAATAGCCGAACTCCTGCAGGACCACAATGAGATCATCCAAGGTGCTGAAGTAGGCGGCCTTTCCTGGTCCTTTCAGTGGAGCTCCGTGTTAGTGCTGCTGTCCACTGCAAACCATTTCTGACGTAATGATGCTACAGGGCTTTCAGACTAGAATTCGATAAACTCATCAGAGCAGGAAACCTGCCAGCAAGCTAACAGAACAGTTTTGTTTCGGCCATTTTCCCTCTCGGGAGTGGAATGGGCGAACGAGACCATAGTAGAGCACACTGCCGAAATGCATCAACGGTACCGGACAGGAGGAGCAGCGTGTCTATGGAGTGACAGAGAGATGCAGGGCTGCACACAGAAAAGTGGACAGAGGTCAGAGGTTAGAGGTCAGGGGTCGTTGCAGGAGTGCCACTGCTTTTCCACCTCGTACTTACATTCTTAATATGGTCAGTGGTAATGGGCTTGTTGTAAGAATCAATGGCCCCCTCCGCTACAATAATGATATTCAGTCTTTTCTTTCCCGCGCGGTTCTACAGAGGGTGGGAGATGAGACACATGTGACCACTTTGCATGGGCTTCCAAAAGCTGGGGCCCGTTCGCGAGGGCCTTCATCTGCCTGCCTGCCTGCCTGCCTGGCCCCCCTGCCGGAGGCCCCAGCTTCCTGCTTCACCTTCCTGCACTCTCCGTTACTCACGTCCTTGACTTCGTTAGAGGTTATGGGTTTGCCGTGCCTATCAATCGCTCCCTCGGCCACCAGAATAATGTTCAGCCTGGATCCCCTCGAGCGGCACTGCACAGGGGAGACACTGCGGGCATGAGCGCCGGCGTCCCCCGGCAGAGCCGGCTAATGTGGGACCCGATGCGGCATCGGAGCGCTGATCTCAGATCAGCTCAGGACGCTAAGGAGAGGCTATGTCTGCCTCTGATCTATACGTGCTACTGCAGGTCATTAACAAACAGAACCTGCCCATTCTAACCCATCTGTATAAAGTATTCCTGTATAACTAGCTGTATTGTAATGAAAAATAGACACATCAGAACAGACTGTTGAAAAAAGGAGCATAGACGAGTCAGCAAACCAAGTTCATTCAAATACTGTACATTAAATAGAAGTAATCGATTACAAATTATGTGCTAATATAAATGCATCTAACTTGTGTGAAACATCATGCATCACATCTGTTATAATAGCATATATTTAATTTGATTTTTGCAGTACTGGTAATTTCTTTTAGACTATCACAATCTTAATAGAAGCTTCACAGACTAATATGTGTGTGGGCGGAGCTTGAAATCTGGGTGCTCCGCCTCCCCGATTTAGAACGCTGTGTGGGCGGAGCTTGAAATCTAGGTGCTCCGCCTCCCAGGTTTAGAATGCTGTGTGGGCGGAGCTTAAAATCTGGGTGCTCCGCCTCCCCGATTTAGAACGCTGTGTGGGTGGAGCTCAGAGATTAAAGGTCATTCCCCCCGCACCTCAGACAGTTTATGGCACATCAGCTCCTCCCAGCCGTCCTCAGGGGGCATCTCGGGGATGAAGACCCAGTCAGCACCGCAGGCCAGGGCGCTCACCAGGGCCAGGTAGCTGCAGGGGGCACAGGAAACTCAGAGACTCACAGAGGAAACACAGAGACTCGCAGAAAGTCACAGAGGAGACACAAGAGACTCGCAGAAAGTCACAGAAGAAACACAGAGACTCACAGAAGAAACACAGAGACTCACAGAAAGTCACAGAGGAAGCAGAGAGACTCACAGAGCAAACAGAGATGCAGAGACTCACAGTGACTCAGACCTTCAAAGCTATGCACATGTCACACAGAACAAACAGGCCTCCATACCCGCAATGCCGTCCCATCACCTCCAGCACAAATGTCCTCTGGTGACTGCAGAGACGTGAGAGAAACAGAGTGTTAACAAGGCACTGGAATCACGGCTCAGGCAACGAGCGCGGGCAGCCATGGAGGTTACCTCTGAGCTGTGGTCATGATGGCGTCCACAACCTCGATGATCCTGTGCAGGGCCGAGTCCGTTCCGATGGTCATGTCGGTGCCGCAGAAATCGTTGTCGATGGAGCCCACCATGCCGACAATGTGCAATCCTGAGTACTTCTGCACCGCGTCCGCGTCAATCAGGCCTGCAGGGGGCGAAGCTGAAGTGTGAGCGCAACCCGCGCATTCCGGAATGTGGGGCATCACTATGGTTACGCAACCACAAACCGGACCTCCAGCTAAACCCCCTTATTGATCACTAATTTGAATTGTTGTTGATACTGAATTTCTTTCCCTGCAAGATACAAATCCCAGGTGATCTACAGCTATGGATCAGAACCAGGGGACAGTGGGTAGAAATATCATTCTGGGAGAACAGATCCATTACCGGGAGATAAAAACATAAGGGGTATATTGTAATTTATGGTGATATTATTACTATGTTGGGTGCTACTTGTGGCTTATCAGATGCTGTAATCCAACTACTACCTGACATTTTATCCATTAGTGTAGCCTGGCTTGCAAAAAATGATCCCACCGGCCCAAAGTTGATATCGAGTCATTTCCCACAATGCCCCAGAGCCATACCCTGCTGCAGCAGCTCCTCCAGAAGGCCGCTCCACTCCTCCCTAAAGAGGTTTGCGCCCGTGAGGCTCCCGTCGCCGCCGATGACACACAGGTTGGTGATGCCGTGCTGCACCAGGTTGTGGGCAGCCTTCAGGCGGCCCTCGTGCGTGCGGAACTCCTTACAGCGGGCGCTGCCGATTACCGTGCCGCCCTGAAGAAAGCAGAGTTATGTCAGGGTGGCAGGCGCACACATACACAAACACACACACACACACACACACACAGGAGCTCACTCGTCTAAGTATACAGCTGTGCATGAACACGTGCAGGCATGCATGTTTATTGACTGCAGATGGTACGTATTTGAGACTCCAGCGAGCGTCCAGAGCGCCCAAGAACAACCCCACCCCCTGAGCAGTTGCCTGGTAACAGAGACTGCACGAATCACATTCCCTTGTCACATCCTGTCCCGCCCCCTCTAGCTTCCCTACACCAATCACTGGTTCACGACGCCCACTCACCACTTGCAGCATGCTGGAGACGCTCTCCCATGTGGCCTCCCTGATGTTATCCCCCCCGTCCACCATGCCCTGATAGCCCTGTAGGGGGAGCACAGACACCCGATACTCACTCGCGGTGACACAGAACACGCCTCCTCTCTTATCGCTTTTATGTGCGTTAACAATGCCTATCTGAGTGGATCTGAGCCAAGCGTTAGATGAGACTCAGAGGCTCACTGGAAATCAAGGCGTGACGGCGATCAGCAGCAGCCAGGCCACACCTATTTTCTCAAAGAGAAGCTGAGCTCACTTCCTCAACACCACCTTTACAGTATGGTGAATCAGCTGCAGCCATGTTTGGGCTTCTAGGAGGAAGGAGTCTCTCTAAAAGTCGCTTGTGCCAGACAAGAAATGTCAGCTCCGGGGTGGAAAATAATAATTATTACCTTGCACTCTCTGTGTCACCATAGCTACCATGTTTTAAATAGCCTACTGCCCCAGGACACAGTAAAATAAGATCCTCTTGACTTGTGAAGAACTTCTAAAGAAACATCAGGGTTGATTAAATGACTGATTATAGACCTGCTTTGCTCCAAGACACCTCCTCCAGGTTGATATATCACACTGGCTACACCCCTGACTTCCCAGCAGGGGTCAGTAGACCTCCGCAGGCTCCCAGCCTCCATGAGCGCAGCTCAGTCTGTCTCGTCTTGCTCATCTCCCTGGTACGCCAGCGTGTCAGTGCCCTGGTCTTACCTCGTGGATGAAGTACACTTTGGCTCCCACGTAGATTCCCATGCGGACGACAGCGCGGACAGCTGCGTTCATACCTGCACGGGATACAGAAGAGGAGAGCAATGAGTTTACACATGTGTTGCCCCCCCCCCAGGTGCCTTTGTAGATGCCAATCGGCTGTGAGAAGTTAACACCAGATACTGATGATAAACTCTGACTCACATAGTAAGCTTTCCTCCCTTAGCCACATGCTAAGTCACTGTGTATAATATACACTGCATATATATTTATGAGTATATACAGTACTGAGGAAAAATCTTAGACAGTCTAAGAAATAATGTTTAAATGATCTTCTTATTGGTATAAAGCTATTATCAGAGTTGGGTAACTCAGGTCCAGAGAGTAAGAGTACAGACCGGGATTTTGTTTCAACCAACCAGTTGAGTACTCTGTGACTGTGACTCTTTATGCGCAACTGGTTGGTTGAAACAAAATC
>JAODKC010000082.1:11582786-11608968 GCA_026777985.1 Mormyrops attenuatus
GGGTCCTGGACATGAAACTTGTTGGCCAGGGTGGGGGTGGGGTGGTGACAGTAAAGGTTGTTGGAGGTGACACAATGGTAAGAGATGTCGACCTTGTTTGGGCAAATGATCTGCGTTAGTTTATTTTTAATTCACTGTGGACATATTTCTAGGACATTGCACATCATTTGCAGGTGTCAGGGAGATGCTATCCATTTGGGGGACACTCCCAGAATTTCTGGAAGAGGTGGGACGTCTGAATGTCTGCTGTCATCACTGAACAGTCCTGTAGGGTAATTCTGACGCCTTCCTCCATGCAATCTACAATAAGATTTTAGCCATATGGCCAGTCATCCAAAGACTCACTGCTCTCTCAAACCTTCTAAATTTGAGCAGTAAGACTCTGACTGTGACTCAATGGAGAACTAAAGCCTTAAAAAGTCTTTGTACTGCTTTCGGGGCTGAGTGGTATCAAGAACTTCCATTCTCTGGCAGTTCGTCAGTACTGGCTCATGGCGTAATGGTCCTCTAGAATCTGTGTGTTAACAAGATTACTCTCATCAAAAGGGCTGGATAGTCAGAGCTATATCGGTCAGGGCTGGCCCGAATCAGGCCTGACTGCGTACCAACATGTTCCAGCAGCACACACCAGTTATTCTTCTAGCTGTGTTGCATTACCCAGAAGGGCAATACTTTTCCTATACCTCAATATTCGATTTTTAATTACTTCGCAGAAGCAACAGAACCTGGACCTTTCTTTTTCTGCTTCCACAACATTTAGTACTAATGGTCAAGTTTTAAAAATATTTCAAGGGGGATGGTGGGGGTTAAATCTTTGTGAGGGGAGGGGGTGTGCATGTGCAGCGACGTGCTGGAGGGGGGGGCTGCCTGAGCACCTGTCTGTTTTGTCCAAATGATTGAAAGTGCCTAGTTCTGAGACATTAGCAAACCCCACCTAGTTGAATTTTGTTTCTATTTGCCGAGGGGAAAAAATATACACCTACCCCCCGAAAAGCCTCTGCATGGCCTGTTAGCTCATGTTAGCCCAGTGATGCACGGATGACCAGCCTGTCTAATGTCATCTACAAACGGCACATACTCCGGATCAGGCTTTAACATAACACTTTCAGCGGCTCAATCTGTGGTTTTTGGCCCCAATGCCTCACATAGTTTCCCAAAAACAAGCCCCTTCCCCTAACCGCAAGAGGTCTGCCCTCTTCAGTCTTAGCCAATCAGAATTTCCCAGAAGGCCTATCTGTCCACCCTCGTGAGCTTGTGCACATGATAAGCTCTGATGGTGACTAAATATAGAGAGGTGTCCCATGTGAGCCCAGGGCTGCAGGGCAGCACCCAGGCAACTCCGTGGTCTAGCCCAGCCTGTCAGCCTCACTCACACATCCAAGCTGTTTATAAACTCTCTTCATGAGGCCCACCGTCGAAACAGCATGTTCAGCTCACTTTGGCTCCCCCTACAGATGAAATGCAGTGCGTGCAAATCTGCACCCAACAGACCTGCATAATCCGCTTCCACTGTGGAAACGATTCTGTGTAAATCAACACATTTACTGGCACCCAGCTCCTACACCACACAGTTATACAGTAAATCCATCACTAGAGGGACAGGAAGATTGTCAGGGGATATCTCGGCTCTTCCAACATAGGAATCTCAGACCTGGTTGAACAGTACTTGATGGTACGTTCATCGACAACCCTGGAAGAGAAGATTACGAAGGTCAGAACCAGTCAAGTAGCCTGGTCTCTCAGGAAATGGTCAATCAGTGTTAGGGCCAGGGTAAACACAAGTTAAACATCATATGTCCATATGGCAAAAAGTGGTGTTCAGTATCAACATATAAACATCCTTCGACAGAAATTAAATTTACTGTTTATTTCCAAGGAACTGTTATAATATGTCTGTACTTTTTTCTAAGGAATTTTTATTTGTTTTCTTTCCAGGAAATGATACTATTATCCTAATATGTCAACATAGCAGTATTCAGAATTTGTGTAAAACACAAGTTTGTTTCCTTGTACATGTGCACACTGTAGCAGGGGGTATTCCAAAAAGTAGGATTTTTCCATTAGCCAGATAATTTAAGACAATTGTAATTATTGTCCAATAGTATGGGAGGTATTCTCTGCAAAAAATAAAATGATAAAATGAAAATACAATCTCACTTTGCCAGTTAGTTACCTGCATAAATATGTGTGCTACTGCTTAAAAACTCATATTTTATTTCGTATTTTCAAAATATCTTAAATGTAAACTGTGTAGCATATGCCGCTGCGAACACTCCCCTCTAGGGAACGACGCTACGAATAAGAAGCTAAATGAATCGGAAGCTGTAAATGAGTAGCTAAGTTAAACCACGTGTGACATGTCGGGTGACATGGGCGACCGTGCGCAACACATTGACAACGGAATCGGTAAACGGGCTGAGAAAACGTAGCTGTGATCCATAGCTCCGCCCACTGACCGCTCCAATTAACATATATTTGCATGCTGCGAACTTGAAAATGAAAAAGCAAAGTAGGAAATGAAGAGTCAAAAATGTTATTTAATTTTTAATTTTTACATCTGACTCGTGCATGAGTGGAAAATTAAAACGCAAATGATGGTATTTCATTTTAATTTCAATTTTTGCGCATAGAAATGGAAAACTGGAGATTGTATTTTTATTTTATCTTTTTTTTTTTTTTTTGCAGAAAATACCTCCCATACAGTAGGAATGTCACTTAAGTTATCCAGCTAACCAGAAATTTCTGCTTAGCGGAATACCCCCCAGGTTTGTTGTTCCTGGGACTCCACTCAAAAAGTCACTTTCAGGGTTTTAGATTTTATTGTCACGTGTTTGGAGGAACTTGATGAAATTCTTGTGCCACAGTTGCAGTGGCTGGTAGTATAATAGAACCAACAATAGTGCAATGATTGGGGGAAAAAAGGCTGCGCACCGCGCTCAAGAGCCATTTCCTCAAACATCGTATGCCCTTTTCTTTCGAAATAATTAACGGTCGCGGCGTGCTTCCAGTGAACGTAGACGTCGAGTTTTTCGCAGCTTGGTATTTTAGAATTCTGTAGTGCAGGCTGACATCTAGTGGTACTATAGACAAATTAGAGCGTATATTACTGCCTTGGCAATATGACCTTCGATTTGTTTCCACAACAGACAGCTTAAGTGGTGAAAGTGGTGAAACCGGTTCTGTAATGTTATACATTCGTTGCGGTTTATTTTTTACAATCCGGTGTTCACCTACAGCCTGTAAATTCTGTAACCTGCTGAGTAAACAATGGTCCGATTCCTTGTATTTCAGTGGATGTGTCCCAGGCTTACTGTAACCCTGTAATCAATAAGCACTTATGAAAAATAGGTGGATATAATCCTTTACTGGGGTCGTTCCATATCAAATCATGCAGAAGGTCCCAGGTCACCCTCTCAGATTCCCCTGAAAAAGTTGCCCAGTACCAAACTTATAGTGAAATCCCAAATATTAGATATGTATCTCTAATATTTTTGAAACAACGGCCTTTTGAACTTTTAATTTTTTATATATATATTTTGCCAACTAAGCATTTTGGTCAAACTTCCGACATTCATAGCTCCTTTGATATGGCATGAACAGCTTTAGAGCCTTGTGACTTGGGCTAGCCTTGTCTGTAGAATCCAAACATATAATCAGTTTGTCTGCATCTTACAGTACATACTTTTCCTCCTACAATGCTTTGAATTGGCCAAAAATTCAAAACACCAGCCCCTCTTGAGAGCTTCTCACTCAGACAGGATGCCAGATAGTGCTGAGTCGGCAAAATGGCAAACATTATATCGAAAAGCTGTAGTTTCAAAACTATTAGAGATACAGACGTATTTTGGAGATTTCTCCATGGGGTTGGTATAGGAGCCCCTGTGAACTTTTTCAGGGGGAGGATTTTTTCCTCAGACTGGGTGATTTTATATGGAATGAATGAATATTGAAATAGAAGATGACAGATGCTGAATGCTAGATGTGTGATCAAACTTCATTATGAGATGAAAAGATTACTCATTTAAAAACAGACATCTGACTCTGCAAGTGTAAATAGTTTTATGTTATACTTGGTTTTATGAAGGATTAGCACCAAATGTTGATCAGCCCGTTACTGGGTGGTAAGAACAAATTAGGTTTTGCAAACAAGATGCGGGTCAGAGTACATGGTCGAATAAAACACGCTCGAGCATTTTTCTGTGGTTTATTTTATAGTCGATCTTTCATTGCAGCGGTGATCCAGGCCATTATGCAAACTGACCAGGGGCTCGTTTGTAGGATGCAGTATCGATCGTCTCCCAGCAGATGTCATCATTAACTCAAAATCCAACCCTTGACGAAACCTATCGAAATCTCCGAATGGAATACGTTGACTGATGAAGAATATTTGGCCGACGTAACTTACAAACCCGGTGCTGCCCTGATTATTCAATAAAGATAATATGCCAACAATAGAGAAAAACGCTCAGATTTTAACACACAATCTCATAATGCATCTCATCAGCAGAATGGGCCAAATTCGAATTGGTAAGTAACGCAATTTGAAAATGTATACAAATCGACCCTCTTCTTACTTCAGATTACATTAATCACCTTTGTCCTAGTGGACTATTGCGTATTTTGTTGAGTTAAAAATCTGAGAACAAATTACACAGAAAGGCACATTTCAGTTCTTCCATCAAGTTTGCACCATTACGTTTTCTATAATAAAAATTCCTCACCTCGTCTATCAAGGTCACTTTAATGATTGCCTCGTTATTATTTAGATGATTATGTGTTGCGAGCCATTTAGCGTGCTCGGCAATTCATGCTTAATTTATTTGGTGTAGATAGCGTAATGATGGCTAAGGGAGCTGAGGGTTTGCAGAAAACCCGTGATGTATTGCTGTTCTGGAAAAATGCGATTTGCTTAAACCGGTATATTTAGCGCCTTACAAATAAGGCGGGTTTTACGATGCAGGTCAATTTATCGGTCGCAATGTTAATGGGTTGACCTGGAGGAAACGCTTGTCGGCAGGTAATGTACTATCGTCCCGGGTGAGAGCGCACCGGCTGAGCCGTGAGCCCCGTGGTCATTCTCATAAAACAAGTGTTGTTAACCTGGGGTTCCGTGGCTTTCTGGGGGGGCCTTAAGTAGTTTTGGAGGGGTTTTAGAAACATTTTATAAATTTGCGAAATAAAGGGATTCGCTTAACCTGGGAATACGATGGGGGTTCATCTCGATATAGCTGACCTTTCAATTATAGTTAGTAACTGAATGTCTTTTGGTTTTTATGCTGCTGCTTAAAAAGTCGACAAAATACTGCTATAAAATGCACGTTAATACCTGCATGTTGACAGATTTATTTCGGCCAGTAGGAGTCACTAAA
The DNA here is from genome assembly GCA_026777985.1 of Mormyrops attenuatus. Lineage (NCBI taxonomy): Eukaryota > Metazoa > Chordata > Actinopteri > Osteoglossiformes > Mormyridae > Mormyrops > Mormyrops attenuatus. The sequence continues at coordinate 11,588,156 of JAODKC010000082.1, forward strand.
ACCATTTCTTCAATGAAGAGGGAGGCCCTATGTTTTATTGTGTAAGTTTAATCGGAAATTTGAAATATCCTCATTTTAAACTTTTGATTCATCTAGAGTGTCCACCTTTATTCGACACTAATGGTCGTGTTATTAAATTTATGCCCATTTAATGCTAAATATGGTGCAATTCCATTCATTGCAACATCAACAGTAATGATTAGATATAAAAACAATAGTAGCATATGGTCTTGCATTTTACGGGCTAGTTTATTCCTCTGTACTCTAAAATGAAAATGAGGAAATCGTATGAAAACACCAGACGGTGACGTGCAAATAAAACCGCCCGGGCATTCAGCAGAATCTGTACAAGGGGAATCTTTGTATATTGAGTACTTGCTTTAATTGCTTAATGGATTGAACGATTGTCCTCATTTATCCTACAGAGTAATACAAGGAGTAGCGCTGGCACTTAGGGGGGGGGGAGGAAAGCTGAATTGGAAATCAGGTAAGGACGAGTGCCGCCATCAATCCTTACGAAGTTCTAATGAAACACCTCGGTTTCCCCGTAGATATGGCGCAGTAGGGGAGAAGAGACGATACTTTCCTTTATCAGGAAATAATTTCATTGTCTTGTTGAGTGAAGAGGACTTCCTAAAGTTCAACAGAAAGGCCCGGAGCGTTGGCTATATGGGTGTAGTTAATAGATCAGCTAGATTATTCTCGCTGTTTGCGCTCCGCTCGTTATTGATTAAGGCGATTAATGAAAACACAGCACTAGCAGAAACGACAAAGAATGATGGCTGTTTCATTGCTTAGCCGACATTGTTATCCACAGGGACAAAAAATCACACCTCTTTATATAGTTTTATGATTTACAAGAGCAAATTCAGTTCAAGTACCTTAAGGGTGTGTCAGCAGAGCGATTTAACTCAGCGGCTTTAGGGTTTTAAGTCCGTGAGCCTATCCTTCATAACCTAACCTTTTTTTCTCAGTAAAATATTGTAGGCTAGTTCCAAAAGAACATTAAAAAATAAAGATAAGCTAAATTAAGCTAAAGACAAATCCCATGATAATTATGATGGTGATTGATATGTTTCATGCCGTTGTACTTTTATGTAACTCGTTTAATTTTAGTTGCCTGCTATATATGGGCCTTTTACAGAGGTGCCAATTTCAGGTCCAGAAAGTAAAAATCCAGACCAGGATTTTGTTTCAACCAACCACTTGAGTACTATTTGACTGTGACACTTTATGCTCAGCTGGTTGGTTGAAACAAAATCCTGGTCTGGATTTTTACTTTCTGGACCTGAAATTGCTGCCTCTGGCCTTTTATGGAAAAAAGTGGGAGATATTTTGAGGAAAAGAGCAGGAGAAACACAATAATTATATCTAAGTGCAAGACAGATCTTAAGTAGCCCAATGGGACCAGGCCCTGGGACCAATTGATATTACCAGAAGGTGATCCATCGACTTAAGGGAAAACATGGAGTGATGTAAATGTGTTAGAATCAAGCAGGCTAAAGTAAATAAATAATACGGAAGAATTGCTTTGGGGGGCACAGGAAATAGAACTAGGAGCCCTGAGGGCAGGAGGAAGGAACTGCGACTCTGTCTGGGTATATTAGTGGCAAGAGAGAAGGTTCGGTTTCAACACTGGTAGGGACAAAATCAGCTGCAAACCCCCTGCACCCAAACAGACTTGGTACTTGGTACTTGGTACTTGGTACTTGGTACTCCGATACCGGCCATACCCAAATCTACTCCTTTGATTCGTCAATTTTAAAAATCGGTGTGGGGTGCAGTTGGGGAGGAAAAGACAAATGTTTAGGCAAGTGCAAGTATTATGTCAGGGCAGGAATGCTGTAATAAATGGGCTGCATCATAAGCCCCCCCCCCAATCGCCTGATTTTGCTGCACCTGTTTTATGTACTAATAGTACAAATAAGTAATACAGGTCAGTAACACAGTAATATTAGGCTTTCGGGTCAAACAGTGTTCAGACAACAGATGACATGGACAACAGGCTTGTGGATCCCCCACTGAGAGGTGTCAGGGTCTGGTGGGGGGCAGCTGACGGCTTGCAGCGTGCCAGACGTCACATCTAGGTTCACACTCCCGGATCAAATGGCCGTTGACTGGACACGATGGGCTTGATGAGTTCACTTCATGGTGGGGTAAATAACAGTGGCATGTTAGAGGGATACTGTTGCATGCTTTCCTTCACAACATTCCCAGGTGGGACACACTGCAATCATGGATACTACAGTTCTCCAGTGAGGTGGGTACCAGACACAGAAGAACCGCAGTAAAGAGCTCCTTCAACCCCAATCCAGGGCTTCTGTCAGCTCAACAGCTCCATTCACAGTGTCTACATCACTACTAGCCATTGCGATCCTTGCGTAAGACCATGTGGTCCGATACATTACCTCCCTGTGCGCATACACGCTCTAATTAAACAAGGCAACATCACACTGCCACGCTGAACTGACATCCACTGCCTTTTGCCACATTGTTACCTGGGATTAGCACCAAGATCTTCCCTCCATGACCCTGTCCAGGATAAGTAGACGGAAGATGGATAGATGTCACAACAGCCCACATACGTCTTCACTGGAAGCCAGTAGTTCAGCGTGTCAGAAGAAGGTTGCAGAAATTCCAGAATGTTGCTGTTATGGTTTTGGGGCTCAGGGTTCCACTGGCAGGATAGTGGAAGGTTCCAGTAATGGGTCTTTTTTTCAGAGACCTTTTCATTTATGAATGTACCATTGAGCTCTAAAAAGTACAGCATTCTTCATTGCTACAGATTTATCAGCATCTAGAAAATTTACTGTGCAAACGCACTTATGTCGGCAAGCTCTGCAGAGAAGAAATATTGTTGGCTTTATATTGTGGGACCAGCCCTGGGAAAGCATGGATAGAACTTGTAATAAATGGGAAAACCTTATTACTTCAACCACACTAACATCAATCAACCTTGAGTGGAAATAACCAGGGCGATGTGTCTCCCTGTCTGACAACATGCCACTACGGACGTGTCACTGTGTCATAGTGTAAATGTGCTATTTGGTCTTGGGTACACAGTCGAGCAGCCTTCAATCACTACTGTAATGTTTCTCCTTCGGCCCCTGTTGAGTCAGAAGGAGTTAAGTATCTCAGCTCGCAGTTGAAGGGCCAAATCAGGTTTTACGGTCTGTTCCACATGTAATTCAGAGGTCAAGATGGTACTGGCATCAAATTCCATCTTGCCGGGGAAGAGGCCACACAGAATTGAAGCTTGTGCGCGGTGATTGTTATCAGTGTTGCAGTTTTGTAAGAGTGAGAAGTCCTCACAAATGGACGTTGTTATACAACCTGCGTGAAAGAGTCAGAACTCGCCTAGTTAGGTCTGTTTTCCTCACTGGCTTGGAAGGTGCCTCGGGGCTAACAGCCCACATGTGACCTCCGGGTCCTGCTCATCTACAAGCATGTGCTGACGTGGCGTGCAGACACCTGGCTGCCCTTCTGCCTGTTTAGAGATGAACATTCAGCTCCGCTTACATATTTTTTTTAATTTAGCAGACACTTTTAGACACAGTGACGTTTGAGAGGGTAGAGTTAAGCCCAACTGCTCCTGCAACTGCCTAAGGGTCTTGCTCAAGGCCACAAGGGTTAAATCACTCTCCTCCCCCTGGGATCTGCACCAGCAACCTACCGATCACAGCCACAGTTTCTTAACCCTCTGAATCACCCCTAAAAAAAAAATGGAACACGTCACCCATGCACAGGGGCCATGATAATATTCTATGTCATTCAAATTTCAGTATATGACACATGCAGAGTTGGAGCCTGAAAGCTATCAGAGAATACAGTGTTAAATGACAGAAGGGGCAATGAAATCTGGATGATGTTAATCCTTAAGTCTCATAGCCACACAAATTGGTTTATAACGATTTTTGACGACCTGGTGGCCTTGAACAGACTTAGCGGGCATACTCTGGGTCATTTAAGCACCTTATGAGAGGTATATGTTTGTGGGGGGGGGGGGAATATAAAAATGGATATTTTGGCTAAAACATTTACATATTTTATTGTACCTTCTTGTTTTAGATGTGACTCATCAACAGCCCAATGTCTCTAATTTCTGCACTCGGTTAAATGAGTTCTGATTGATGCAGTGAGACCTTAAGAGATTGCCTGCAGAATTTCAAACACTTAATAGTGCTGAAAATTACCGCAAGCTTCTAAATGTCAGACAAGACGAAAATATAAATTAGCCTGGAACTGCCACACACTCGTAATTAACAGGCACAATGAATTGCGATAATCAAATAGTTTGTCCTCCAAGGAAACTATTAGGGAGATTATCAAAGTACTTCTTGGTCTGTTGTCCATTGACCTTTCTGTCGTTTTTATGGCTCACGTGGGCCAGTCTTCAAAATAGACACCCTTTTGATGCTGGTTCTTTTGGTCCCTCACGGGCTTCTGCATGTGACCCAGACAGATAAACCACAATGCATCATTTATATATATATTTTTTATCTGATGCATTTATTTTTTTAGAAAGCAGGGTCAGAAAATCCCTGGTACGATTAGGGGTTAGGAAACTCGCTCATGTGTTTAACAGTGAAATCACTCTGCTGAACGTGGGTTTCGAACCAACAACCTTCCAATTAGAAGCACAGTGTCCTATCCTGCTGAGGCAGTATCACCTTCCCATCCACCTGCATGCCTATACTTCAAACCCAAGAACTTGCAACAGCCTAATAGCTTTTCTACTCCTGAATGGAGATGCTGGGGTCACAGATATGAAAAAAAGTAGTAATTGACACAAATGAAAACGCAGTTATTATCCTGCATTAATTTAATACCATCTGTCTATGCTCTAGTGTCCTTAAACACATTGATACAAATTATGAGGAGAGAATGTGTGTTTCATCCCACACTGTCCCTCAGCCAGCCAGGACTGGGATTTCTCAGAGAGCTGTTCCCTCAGGGGGCAGCTGTGTAAGCCATAGCACTAGACCAGAACTCTATTCAGCACGCTGACCTGCTCACTCACAGCAGCCTGTGCTTCACCTGTGCCCTCCTAACCCTAACCTCTATTCCCAAATGTCCACTCTAGCTCCCCCACAAGAGATCTGGATGTACGGTGGTCACCTGTACATTTACATGACAGATGCTTTTTATCCAAAGCAGTACGACTGAAAACGCAGGGCCAGACAGCCCCCGGAGTAACTGCGAGGTTAAGAGCATTGCTCACTGGTGAAAATCCCCTCCGTCTACGCTGGGATTGGAACTGGCAACCTTCCGATCATAGCCAAAGGGTCCTACCACACCGAGACACACAGTTCTCCAGCCACATGCCGCCCCACAAACTATTGGCACAGTGGTAATTCCTGGTCTTGTTAACAAACGTCACCCAGACACCCCCAAATATTTCAGCAGCACCATAAGCTGATAAAAACAGGCTTAAGAGGAAAAAAGTCCAGCTTTGTATAGCTGCTCTGAATTAAAATAGTGCTAATGGGGCATTTAAGGGGCAGCTGGGCAAAGATCGAAATAGAAGAGAGGAACTGATGGTGCGTGGTCTCGTTATTGTTAATATAAACACTCAGTGGTCATGTTATTAGGTACGCACACCTGCTCCTACGATTTGAGAATCATGTGGCTGCAGCTGAATATATACAGGACACAGACAGGGTCAGGAGGTTCAGTTACTGCAGATAAGCAATTACAAGGTTCTAGATGCCTGATCTAAGCGATTGTGAGCAGACTATGATTGTTGGTGCCAGACGGGGGTGGATCCTGCATTTCAGAAACAGCCGTCCCCTCCTGGGATTTTCACACGCTACAGAGAATGGTGTGATAAACAAAAAAAAAGTCCTTCGTCAGAGGTAGTTCCATGGGTGAAAACACTTTGTTAATGAGAGGGGTGAGATGAGAATGGCCAGACTCGTTAAAGCTAACTGAGGCTAAGGCCTCAAGTGGTGTGGTGTAGGGTTTCTCTGAACATACAACCAGTCTAAGCCTTTGAGTGGTCCTGGAGGTGAAAAGCTGGTCCTACCGATCAAGTGAGGCTGTATTGTCATGCCATCTATACTGGTGCAAAATATTGTTCCCCTAGACCCACAGGGCAACACAGACAAAAATGTACACGACACAAGACAGTGCACAACACGGGGCTGAACACTACAAAGACGGGGCTGAACACTACAAAGATGGGGCTGAACACTACAAAGACGGGGCTGAACACTACAAAGATGGGGCTGAACACTACAAAGACAGCCTACATGCTGCAACTCCTGATACACACATTGGATACGTTAAATACAAGCAACAACTCAGGGGAAACACAGAGCAGAAAAATGAATGAACACTGTGCAATTAAGTAACCGTAATCCATAAATATAGCAGAAGGGTAACAAGAGTGCAATTAAATAATAAATAACAATAAAGTGACCAGTGCCCGTGGGGGTGGGGTACAAGCCCCAGTCCCTTTATTGTTATTTATTGTTATTTATCGTTTTAATTACAGTCTTGCTACTGTGCTGCTATTTTTATGGCTTAGTTATTTATTTAATTGTACATCCAGGTGCAGTTACCTAGTACGACCTGGGAAAAGGTAGGTCTGCCTAATAAAGTGGGACCCGAGTATAGTAGCTATATTTTATGGCTCAGGCTGTGTCTTAAGTTGTTTAATAAAAGTGTGCTGAGAGTCCCTAGGGCTGAAAGCTACAATGCTGAGTGCGAAAGACACAGAAACCTGGGTTAGAGGTAGATCCTTTCATAGTCGTTTCACTGGCGCTATGTTTCTCGGAAGTCCCCTGACCAGTCACCTTGCTCTCAGACTGACTGCACGAACACCTTCGCTGTTCAAAGTGACGTGACGATCGAAACCTTTGAGTCCAAAAGCCCTGACTGACTGGTGCAAAACTGAAAGTAAGCAGTTTAGCGGAGCGAACAGGGTAATTTAAAATCTCTTGCTGCGTCCTAAGGGAGAAGACTCTGCGCAACTCTTCCACCGGCTTTCCAGCTTATTGCAGCTCTGTGTTTAATGGTCTGTGGTTATCGTTTGTACGATTAATTCCGTTTTTGTCCAACTGACCCTGCAGATTTTATTCCTTGCAGGATTTACTGCCCAGCAGTTCATCCAGTTGCACATTCAGGTTTGACTTTTTTTGCAGCTGAATTCTTAGACAGCAACTGCTAAATCTGTATAGCAACTATTATTGATTTGAAAATGCATTAATTCATCAAACGTTGGGGTTAAAGGCCAGAGCGATCCTTTAGTGCCAGTATGCATTTTGATAATTTTATATATAATAGGCCTACTCTACTGGATTCTCCTTTTGGCAAGACAGTTGATGTTATTGAAAGCAATTTACGCTTTAAAAAAGACAGTTGCCTGACAACCATTTTGCAAATTTTATGAACTGATTCCCACTTACACTGCTCAGGATGTCATGCAGAATGTAATTGCGAACTGAATCAAAGAAAGAGCCACTTTACAAATATTTCATGATCACTCGGAAAATGGGAATTTGGCAGTAGCAATGATGTAAGACATGAAATATCGCCTGGGATCGTAACTAATATGTGAAGATGAAACAGTGTCACTTTTACAGGTTTAGTCTTGCCTCTCCTTGCTGGTAGACAGTGGTAGAGTTTACCGCCCCTCAAACCACACATTTGTGCGGGGCCCCCAAAGTTTGGGGCCCCCTGTTGGCCACAAACAGTTACTACATAAAATATAAAATAAACACCTTCCTTGTTTAATAGATGCTGAAGGAGCACATTTTGCTAACAAACTTGCTAGCTATGATGAGCTACTTGTTAACATTTTATGCAACAGGAAGCGATCCTATCAATGCAGCGCTACAGAATGAAAATCAAAGATAGGAAGTCTAACAGAAACTTAGCTATCCAGTTTCCACACAACAAATAATAGTGAAACATGCCTGATGTGCATGCAGCACACTTTACAAAGATGGCTGGAGGGCCGCTGGGGCCCCAGAAACAACAAAGATCCGCACTAATGAAAAACCATCACACACCAAAAAAACCGTATAGAGTGAAAATTCATATGACGAGGTCGATGGTCCAGGCGCAGAAAGACCATATGGGTTTCATAATCTGCAAACAAATGCTGTGCTATTTTTGGAATGGAGAAAGAATTCATGAAATCCATTAGATTACCTGATAATCAGAATTACTGTTAAATGAATTGATCACACTGCACAGTGGTGCTCGGAAGACCCAGAATCCACTAAGGTGTGATGTTTGGAGATACCTGAGGAGACAGGGTTCTGACTGCTGCCCTCGGCAACCAGTGGAGAAATGCGATGTTATTCCAGATCAGTATGCAAGCTGCAAGTCAAATGTATTCAGGAGGGCACATGTCCTGTCTTATTTACAATTGCATTACATCCATTAATTTAGCAGTTTATTTTGTCCAAAGCGACATACTCCTGTGGATCAGAGAGTAGGGTCAGCTAGCGTCCCCAGAGCAATGGGGGTTAAGGGTTTCGCTAAAGGGTATAGCGGTGATATGGTGCTCTGCCAGTTATGGGATAATTGCCTTCAAAAGGCTGCTGGCATCAGGATGAAGTGAGAAAAAAAACATTCCCATCATGCCAAGAGGAGCAGCACTAGTCCCCAAAGTGTCATTTTTTACAGTGTTCTTCCTTGCCAGCAATTGTATTGTTGATACCCAACAAGCCACCCCCTCCAGGCGCTAACAGCACTTGAGCTCAACACAAACTGGGACAGCTCCAGAAATTCAAGACCCCAGAAGTCTCGGGGGTAGAGTATTGTCGCATTAATTCCCCCACTGAGTCAGAAGTGGAAAGTTTAAACTGACTGCTGTGTTGGATGGAGTGTTTGCTGCACGGTTAACATCTATTCCTGGGCTGGTTCCTTTAATTCCCCTCCTGGAAGCGGCTGTGATCACGCAGATCCAAGAAAGTGTAACAGAGGCCTAAAGAAAACCTTAAGATGGTTTAGTTTTGATGTTTTCGGAACCAGGTGGATATATTGATTAATTCCTGTGACCTATAATAGTTTGTTCCTAAACATATAGTACAGTAGGCTATGGGATTGAGGTGAGTTTGGAGCCTATCCCAGCAAGCACAAAACACTACTTAGGGGGACAATTTAATGCACACGCACATATTCACACTCTGGGCAATATGAGAACATCAGTTTGCCTAAATAACAAGTTCTTGGACAGTGGGAGGATCAAAGTACCGGAAGTAAACCCACGTGAGCAAAGGAAGAACATACTTGCACAGGACCATTAAGAAAAAAAGAACAAGCATGTGATAAACGCAGAAGCCAGTTTCTGATCATTCAACACAGCGCTGAACGCACCAGTGTATCCTGAGACATTAGTTAGCTAACGCGCACGTGAAACCAGGCGGTACGGCTGTCTTAATGAGGAATTAGGTTCGAAACGGAGACAGATTATCAACTGAAAATTAGTCGTAATGAAAATAATTATGGAAGATGTCCCATTGGTGGCGGAGAAATTATAAACAGCGGAACGTTCACCCCCAAGCTAATTAGAGAGGTTTGGGACGAGGCAAAAATAAATCAGTCGAGGACGTCTACCAGTATCACATTTCACACAATTAAAGCGATTAACACAGAGTGACTTAATGGAAGCCGGTGTCACCTTCAGGTCATTATCGCGCATAAGGTATGGTCAGAAAATCCTTGATAAAAATGCAAGGAAAAGAAGGTAATTAACTTACACGGCTGAGACGGAGAGAAAACAGTTTATCAGACATTTGAGTTTTTGCTCTGACCTTTTCCTGCATGTACCAGGACATGGGGGTAAGGAACACTGGAGCGTTAAACTAATTTCTAAATGTTGTAATTAAGGGCATATTGTTTGAAATGTCAAGCTTCCGTAGTTTCATGCAACAACAGTGATGATTCACACATCACACAAAAAAAATATTCACGAAAACACAAATTGTTCTCCGTGAGCAGGAATAACATCGCTATTGGGCTCCGTGGGGTGAAAACTTGCAAAAGCAAAAGTTTTGTCAGATCGCTGAGTAAAACAATCGTCAAAAGAACGATTCAGCTGATTAACAGCGCGGCGTTTTGTGCGCTTTGCAAACGAACAGCTCCTGCATTTTATCAATTAATCATCGAGTATTAAGAGAAATGTGTGCAGCGTTAATAAGACATTAAATTATGGCCTGCGGGCATAGGTAATGCGGGCTTTGAATATTTCACTACCAATTTACTTCCTGGATGAAAAATTAATGAGACTCATCCGCTGACCATAACAAGATCATTAATAGTTTTTCTGTGTTAATATACGGCAATAAATCTCTTGTCAAATGGCGACGCAGATATAAGAAGAGTGCGTCGGTCTCTGTACACGCTCCTTTTCTTCATGCATCCACATTTCCCCCCCCCCCAAGGTTGCTGTGAAACTACGAAAACGAGCGACCGCATTTTAAATGGAACAGAGCAGCAAAGCATTCAAACGTGAGAAATGTGATGAGCGTGTTTCGTGTTACTAAAACGGAATATAATGGAAAAGCTGTTGAGAGTCGGAGGGATGGAGAAACGCAATCGAAAGAAAACCACCGCAATGTATTCGTCTTACACGAATACTTAATTTGGGGTACAATCACAATTTAGGACAAGGCTTTTTCCCCAGTGAATCAAATTAACTTAATTCTGTGTTTTTGAAAATGTTATTGTTCCGGGGGGGGATGACAACATGGGGAAATTAGAAAAGTCTTGCAACACTATCAAAGATCACTGAGAGAGAGAGATGTACACGGATGTGTGTATTTCAAAGAGAATCTGACGTGCTAACATATTAAGCGTTATTAGACGCTAAATCTTACAGTATCTTTAATGACTGAAGGAGCAGCATCATTACGTTTTAAAATGTACGGAGGGCAGATGTTCCTCATGGCTAAATATGCGCCGCGTGAAGCTGTGAGTTGGGCCGCAGAACAAACAGCATCGCAGAACCGGAACACTTTCGAAACGGGAACCACGTGCTGACCCAGTCCCTGGTATGGCGTGCCCGCCACTGTCCCCAATGTGGTCCGCTGATGTCACGGGGTCCATGCTGATTTGACGTGAATCTTAAAACCAGTTAAATCTATGTGGGGAGCAGGTTATTTGCAACAAAAAACAACTTCTACACAGAATGTAAATATATCTGAAAACATTTTTAGTATGTGTAAATCGATCGTTATGTACTGTATAACATCTACTCATAACATATTTCAGAAGTCACAATCTCGTAATAAGTGATATAGAAGATGGATGTGCACCTATAACCAACAGAAATTAGAATTAGAATGATGTTGTAATGTGTGTCATAATGTATGTTGAATTGTTAAAAAGTACTTGTATATGTTTATCTACCATATTGGCTGTAAAATGTATTCCTGTATAATAAAGCATTGCTTGGATTAAATCAATTAAAACCTATTATTTTATTATGTAGTACACTGCCCTCATGGTTCCTACAAAGCATTTAAACAGCGGCTAGTAAGAACAGCAGTCAGGAAAATAAGGCGAGAAATCACGGGTAAAACGGGTAATTTCACACAGGTATGGAAAAAAGCAAGGAAAATCACAGAGGAATAGAAAATAAACTTCTGGCTTCCAGGGTCATCACAGCGGGCAAGTTAACCCAATGCAAGTCAGAAAAGTCTGTGTAGGCGTGATGTGAACCAAAAACTCCAGAGAAATGTGGTGGGTTTCTGGTCAGCCCCACTTTTAGATAAGCTGGTGATGTTCTGGGTGTCAGCTGAGGCAGCATTGTGAGGGTCAAGGCTAGTTCTCAGCCTTTCAATTCAAATATACATCAATATTTTGGGGGCAAGGGGGTGAAAAAAATAATCAGATAAACAAACATGGCAGACATGCATAGAACCAACAGAAATACAGTCTCTCTACCAATAGAGTGACAGTAGAGAAATTACATGTTTGCATTTAGTCTTTACAGTTTAATAGCAAGCAGGGAGGGTCCTCCCTTACACTGGGGGGGGGGGGGCTATGGACCCTATAACTAAATAATAAAATGCACTAAAACTACGCAGGCATTAGCCCAGTCCAGCATGAACAAGGAGGTTCCCAAATGTTCTACAAATCTTCCAGTGACACATGAAGAGCCGTTCCCAAATCACACCTTGGTTCCAGGTAGTGTGGCTGTGACGGAACACAAACACTACATCCAGGAGTCATTCCCAGAAAAGCTGTGCCAGCTGTTTGCCAAGTTCTGAACAGGTGACTGCGATCCAGCTCGCAGGGATCCAAACAAAACGGCGAATCGCTCATAGTCTGTCGTCGGGTCACATTCACCATCTAAAGAGTGGACAGCAGTCTGTGACACTGTGGTCGTCTTCCCCTTTTCCATTTTCCCAGAGGAATTACAATTCAGTCTCGAAAAACTCAGCTCCTGGTGTCTAGTTTCAGTATTGGCGATAGGTTTATTAACAGAGCAGTCATAAAAATGAAAATTGCGCAATAGGGTGCAAATCCCAGAACTCGTTTGGAATTCATTACTGAATAATTAATGAATGTAATTGTTGTGAATACACTATATTGCCTTAGCACATAAAATTAAATTAAGTAAGCAATTTCAAACTATTGTAATTAGCAGGCGCCATGTTTTCCATCCAGGTCTCCCGGCTTCCTACAGGCTTGTTTGGTCTTTATGACGAATGAACCCATACATCTTAGTGCTGGCCGGTCTCTTGCTCTTTTACCTTCAGTTTTTCCAAGCATCGTTCTTTTTTCAGTGCACTGGGTTTTTGTATTACGATCCCAACATTAGGCAATTTTATTCTGGTCATTTGAGCTTTGAGTGAAAGTTCAGCCAGATTTAACATAAAAAACATTATTCAAAAAATAGCCTAAATCCGAAGTCACGCTATCATTCACATGGATGCAAGGACATGACTTTGGGGTAAGCCTTGGGGGGTTGTATTGGCTGGTTTTGATTACTGGGGGGGATACAACCCCCCCCATAATTTTCACCCATACATGGACGGAGTAATGAGTCAGAGGTTCACGTCCTTCTTTCTATGCATGGAGTTGTTCTGTTATGTCCAGGTTTCGTGAGGGTTTCCAGCTCTGTCAGGTGAATTTGTGCCTCTAAATTGTCTATAGCATCTGCCCTGTGCTACTGGGAACCATTGCAGCATGTTCCCTGTGCTGCCTGGGGTGGGATCCAGGCCCCCTTGATCCTATCCTTAATCACACAGAAAGTAGATGGGTGAGCTAACCGCTTGATATATTGTGCACAGTGTAGATTTAAAAACACCCCACCCCTTTCCAAAACTGCTTATCCAGTAGAGGTTTTCTGCACACTCGAACATATATAGACTCTAAAATGTCTTTTGAATCTGTGGGTCACCTACCATATAGCGTTCATCGAGTTAACTGATAAACCAGGGCAAATAACTGACATGGAAAGTGTTTCACACATGTGGTGATAGCCGTTTCTGATTCGCCTCCCAGTAGCAGCTTAAAGTAACTAGTAGAGCTTGGTCAAGAAATATCACAAAATAACCAATATCGCCCTGCAACACAGGGGCTGGATAAAGAGAGCCAGCCCTGAAAGAAATGTGCTTTTCTTGGTCCAATAAAAGCCAAGGGGGGGTTAGGATGCTGGGTCGCTGGATGCAAGTCACCTTGATGTTCCTTGCGCGTCAGCGAAGGTCACAGTCAGAGACTGGATTTGGCCGGTTATCGCACACGCACCTGACACACGGAGGCGCCGGTCATGCTTGATGTAAGAAGGGCTTTCATCTGGCCCATCTAACGGCTGTTACCCACGGAAATTCTGAGCCTCCGCGCCAGCCCTGCCGAAGAAGAGTGAGATAACTAAAATGACTTCCTCCCGTGGCGTGTCAAGCTGAGCCGCACACCTGCCGCGTCTCTGCCAATCAGAGTGAGAGCGACTGGCACGGTGCAGCGTCGGTGCTCTGGAAACGCAGGACAGCCCTGGGTATTTGTTGCCTGACAGTCAAATAACATTCCACATGGTGGAAATTTTCTAAATATTACTACAGTAAAGCTGGATTTGGTCAACTCACCTGATGTTGTGACTGGAACTTGTCTGGGAGGGTTTGTTTAAATCAAATCTTCAGATGTTACAATTTCATAGCTGGTTCAAACATTTCTATCCTTTTTCAGTACTGGTATGTTTTCTTATTATTTGGTAATTGTATTAAAGTGCCTTGATTCTTTGCCTTGATATGAGTGATTTCATCCTGTCTTCCACCCTTTCTTCTTCAAACTACATTTCCTGTTGTTACTGTTGGATCTATATATATATATATATTTGGTAACGCTTTACATAAAGTGCACCTTCATAATGCCTTCATTATGCATTCATAGAACATTCAGTGCACCTTCATAATGCATTTATAATGCATTCATAGAACATTCAGTGCACCTTCATAATGCATTCATAATGCATTCATAGAACATTCATAAGCATCATGCAAGTACACCTTAACATCCTGACATCCCCTGACAGCTTTAATACATATTACTAACAAACATGAATACATTATGAAGGTGTACTGAACGTTTTATGAATGCAAAAGCATTATGAAGGTGCAGTTAATGTAAAGCGTTACCATATATTCTTATGAATGTTCAGTTAAAGTTGTTTATACTAGCATACTGTTGAGGGTGTATCGTGGCTCGCGCTCTGTGCGACCTGGCAATGGATAAGCAAAGATGGTCATTGGACAGACACTGTATAAATGCTAAAGGAGACTATAAGATGGGAATGTGGATGAAGTCTAATTACTGATAATATAAAACAGGACTACACTCCCTCAGACTACACTCCAGGACACTGATCCTTGGACCCTGTCAGCATCAGTCCCTGTCCTCATGTTTACCTGCCTGGCCAGCAGGTGTCGCTGTGCTTGAGTCTTCTTGTTAGTCCAAGCCCTAGCATTTGAGCCCTTAGTATTTGTTAATGACCGTCACATGTGCCTTGTTGTTATTTCCGGCTTCAGTGTTTGTTATGGTCCGCACTTGCCCCTCACATAGCCCTCGTTATCTGTGTATTTCAGTGTCTGATCTTACTCTGTTCCTTAGTCTGTCATTGTGTTTGTCGCCCACTTTGTGCTCTCATTGTGCATTGTGTTGCTGTTTCACCTGTACCTTTTGGAATTAGTTGGTTTTTGTGTGTTGTTATAGCCTTTTTTGTTCTTGTTTCGACCCCTCATGGTCCCTTTTGATTTCTGTTCTGTCTAGTTTTTGTTACAATAAACCTTCCAATCTGTTATCAAGCCGCCCTGTGGATCATCACACCCATGATGCCCTGCTATAATAGACCCAACTCTGCGAAAACTCTTTACAAAACCAGTTTTTCATGATCTCCACTGTTTTCTTTAGCCCATAGCAAAATAATATTTCCATTCTTTTCACCCATTTCTGTGTAACGTTGTTGTCTTCAGCTTCCTGCCTGTAGCAAATGTTACCGAAACGTATGGAGATGACATTTTGTTAGTGGTTTTCATGTTTTATAAAAAATTACTCAACCATTTTGCCAAAAGCAAGCATTTCTCAGAAAATGAATTCAGTAACGGACGTGTCTGTTCACAGGACAAATGTCTTATTGTATTTGTTTTGTTACAGTCTCAAAGTTTGTCTTGGCATAGCTGGGCTGTAAGCCATAGCAACATATATCCCAAGTCATTCACACAGGATCAGGACCCTGGGCGATTTGAGCTCTCGGCATAATCATCAGCCTTTGTACCAAAGTCAAGTATTGCCCCTCATTTCCGCCTTTAATTTCGATTGTTCGATAAAAAAAAAAACATGTTTCATTCTGGAAAAAAATGAAAAACCCACTTGTAGGTAACAAAAGCATTATAAAGCCGTTATTCAGATACTGAGCAGTGACAGCATCGGGAAACGGCTTTCGGCATTGTTAAATCGTCAAAAAAGGCGCGAGCAAAGTAACACGCAAACGGGACTTGTCACGCCTGCGTGTTTTCTATCTATGGCAGTTGAGTATTTTATTGTGATGATGTTATTACGAACGGCAATCATTACCAATAGAGAAAAAAAACATTTTAATGATTTTTTTTCCTTGCAAGTAAAATGTCACGACTATACGCAGAACAGAAAGGTCAAGTCTATCGACATAACGGCTTGTTTTTTCATATTACAAAAATCAAGACATTTAATCTACACATATGAAACGATAGACAGATGCCTGAGTTTTATTCTGTTATAATATCACCATGTGTCGACTTTGTGATGATAATGGATGAAAACTTATTATTATTATTAATAATAATAATAATTATTATTATTATTACTAAAAAAATGTCCTTATCAGCTCAATATTGCACTTACATTATGAGAGAAATATGATGCTTCACTGAGGTAAATTTATTCAATTTACTCGCATTTCGTACTTTGTGCACTCTTCATGAAACTTGATTTATTTTACAGAAAACGTTTTCTCATCTCTTTCTCATCTCTTTCTGTTTGATCAAACCAATCAAAATTCTGGTAATGTTTAGCAAACTCTAGTTGCTTATATTTGTGGTTTGATGCAAGGGCGTAACTTCCCCCCCACCCATTCATAATGACAGTATGATTCTTTTTTTGGGGGAGGGGGGGTTGTATTAGCCGGTTTTGATTACTGGGAGGGTAACAATCCCCCCATAATTTACGCCAGCAAAGATTTTCTCCTGGCAACCTGCTGAATAGTTTGTTAGCAGGGGAGTGGCACCTAATTACACTTGGTAACCCCCACGTACAATCAGCTTCTGCAACTGTGATTTTCACAGAAGATTTTCCATTTGGGAAATGGAGGCAAAACCGCTGGCATCTTCTTAAAGACAGATTCAGCTCCTGTTGTTGGAAACATTTTTATTGTTATAGGGGAAATGTTCGACTATGCAGCTGTTCCTTATAGTCATTGCCTGATGTATGTACGTCAACAACCTTCTGTCTGATTTCATTCGTGTATTCCCTGGTCTTACCCATCTTTGTGGATGCCTAAAGGGGATTGGCCTGTGTGTTACCTCATAGTTATACCCCAGTAGAGCAGGAAGCTGTGAATCACCATTTCAGAGCTTCAGCAAATACAGGTTTTTCTTTTAAAGGCACAATATAAATGTATACATTTTTAGGGGTGCTAGCAATTGTGTCATGTCTGCTGCGTGCAGATAGGCAGGCATCTCTTACTATGTGAGCTGATTTTTTTGATCACATGATCGATGACCTTGCCACCCCTGGAACACTGGTGTGAAGTCACCCATAGTCTGGGGGTAACCAGACGCATTTCCCACCAGTCTGCCGAGGGCAACGAACAGGAGATTGTGTCTCCCAATAAAATATCCCTGTTTACTTTTCCCTCTGTATAACTTGAACGCATACACTCGCAAGCACATATATGCTTTGAATGCAATACCATGTTATGAGCGAAGCAGTGAAGATGGACAGAAAAATTAAATTCTGTAGGACTGTGTGTATTAGCTGGAGTGGATTTAAGACCCAAGAGCCAGGGACTGCAGGCAGTAAAGCGAGAAATTACTTAAAGTTGAGCGGCGGCGAGTCTGTGAGGATTGCATTGTTATAAAAAAACGCAGGATGGAAGGAGTGGAGAGAATCAGCTGATAGAAAAACACCTCGGAAGTTTGGGGGGGGAGGACCGGAAGGGGAGAGATAAAGCCCTCTGCTGAGATTTGGAGGGGTGATGAAGTTTAAGAGTATGGAGTGTTTATCTGCCATCAGGTTCCTCCTAAAGAAAGACTGAAGCAATTTTCAGAGACACTGTGAAAGAACACAGAGGAGTTGATGTGATTTCAGGAAGAATAGGGATCTGTCTTGATAGCACATATGCACATATATGAGGCCCTGGTGTTCTTGCAAAGGTTTGTTAAAGCATGATTCCTAAGTCCATCCCGAGACCCTCCCCCCACACACATCCCTCCCACTCTCCTGCTCCTGTGCTTTGTAGACCCTTTCCACTCATTTTGGGCCCGCCCACTCCTAACAGGCTCCGCCTACCTCCCCCCATTACTGAGATCAGTCATGTCCTCATTCTTGTCCTCTTGTCCTCTACTAATGGCCTCAGATGTCTGACTAGATGTAACCAATTAAGGAGCAGTTTTAAAATATCTCATTACATATTTGTCAGACCAGGTTGAGAGGGAAATGTAAACCTGACAGTTCAAGCAAACTAATGCAGTAAACTAAAACCTTCGGCAGTCTCAACACATGTTCCTATATATAAATGACACCCTTTAGATCTGACAAGTAATTGCTAGTGATTCCTTTTTAAAATAGGAAGGAAGGCAAAGATTTTAAAACCTAACCTCATAAATAAAGGTTTTTCAAGAAATGGTGTGGGGGCGGGGGGGGTCCGTACCCTATCAGTCATCTGTGTTTTGGGGGACTCACTGTCGCCACCTCAGGTGCCTACTGGGACTAAACTGGAAACCATAAGCTGTGTCATTGTCCCCTGTGGGAAATCTGGACAGACACAATGGGCCTTTTTCTACAGTGGCAGTGTGCTGCCTCTTGCTTATTACCTTTTGCCTTTCGCACAGCGGGTCCCCACATCATCCGGCACGGGTGCGACTCGGGGTGAAACCGTCACGCGCTGGGGCTCCGGCACGGTGCATATCTCGCTGGCCGAAAGGCAAAAATGAGGAAATATTAAAGTTATGGTGACTGTCAGGGTCTCTTATAGAAACTGGGAAACAGGTTACAGCACATAAAAACTGTGAAATATAGCGATTGCTGAATTACATGTAAAAAAAAAAATATATATATAAAAATTCTGGGGAAAAATAGCTGTTCATTTCAGGTTATAAAACAGAAACAGCTCTTAAAGTCAACGATTATAGAGCACCTGCCAATACCGGTGATGGAGAAGCGCCGTCTCCTGGAAATAAATTTAGCAGAGACAAATTTTAGAAAATATCTCCATAGAAACACTGCAGAAGCATTTAATAAACAACAAACATCAGAGGAACTTTGACTTCCTGTCTGAGGCGGTTTTATTTCCTCTTTGAAAGGAAGTCTCAGGACCCTGGCTGACTCTCATAACAAACTCCCTCTCAGACCCAGAGCAGCTTCACGGGGAAACTCTGAAATACTCTGGCATGAGAACCACCTCGTAAAGGAGCTTGGTTGTCACAGCTATGGCAGGTTCGTGCCAAAGGTTATTGAAGCCCCAACAAAACAGTCTGCACCCAAGTAGTCTTCGCTTGCGAGGCTAAGCTGTTTTTCCAGCTTATTTTGCTTTGGAAATGCAACTTAAACATTAAAATTGATGATATAGCGTCACAAGTTATCATAATACCGTAACCGTCTGGGGAAAAAAAAACTGAGATTCATCGTCAGACAGAGTCATTAGCCCTCAGTCATTTTATAAATAAAAACGACAAGCCAGCTGTTTATTTTGTGCTGAATATGTTGCTTAAGAACCCCGAGTGTAGGTGAGGTCTCTCTCTGAGCAGCGGCTGTATCCCCGCGCCACAGAGCATCCCGATTAGCTGCCGTTTAATTTCCTCGCGGGCCCGCTGATATTGACCCCCCTCCCCAAACCGTGTGGGAATAGCTTAAGGCCTGACCTCGCTGGGGCTCCTCGCGAGCTCTTTATCGCTGACGGACAGACGGTTTTCTTATTGCGTTCGACACGGGCAGACGATGGGGCGCTCAGAGCGCGGACAGACGGGATGCTTGGCATTTCATACTGTCTGCCTTCAAATAAATTAATTAAGTCGCATGCTACTTGTAATTGTATTTACATGGTTGTTAAATATGTGATGACTGGCTGTTGAAGTTCTTGCTAATCGCTTCATATTTCAGTCTCACAAGGAGCACTATAACCAGATTAATAATTCAGATTTACATGTTATTTTTATGTTATTAAAAGGGAAATGTAAACCAGACAGTTCAAGCAAGGGTGAATGTATCACATCAGAAAGCAAGGCTAACTAGATACTATTAAAACAGGTTTGCAATGAGCCAGCTGGGATGAGTCTAACAAAAAGGCCGTATGTGGGGCAGGGGGACGTCCAGCTGTCACTGCAAATGGACAGTTCTGTGTATGACTGACTGACCTGTATGTGGCACTGGTGAATTTATCACTGAAAACGCAGCTCTGCCATTTGTGGGCACACACACACACACACACACACACCTACGTGCTCAGATCCACAAATGCAGCACTATGCTCTGCAGCTGTTGCTAATCAGACCTGGCATGGTGGCTTCCGTTACCTGGGGAACCTGCCAAAATCGTTTCTCTTCAACACCAACCCTCTAACTTACAGCAGCAAAAACACCAGCTAAATGTTGTGACTGCTGCTACAGTATTCTCCCCCAGTGATTTTAGCGTAATTATAAGTCTTTTACCTAAGCTTTCTATAGCCAGGTTTATTCAAGTAAAAATAATAAATCTGTTTTGCTCCCCCATTTCCATTATCTCATTAACTTTCTCCTGCCCTGTCTCGCCTTGATAACGGGCACCTCTGTAAGGGACACAATGACGTCTTTGTTAGGGACCGTGGAGCTGACGGTGGTCTGACATTTAAGCTCCCAGTGTCACTGCTGCAGTGAGGGACAGTTTGATCTGAATGGACCCTGGCTCCTCTGAAAGATCTCTCTCTCTCTCTCCCTCTCTCTCTCTGTCTCTCTCTCTCTCTTGCTCTCTCTCTGTTGCTAATTTTCAGCCCAGTGCAGTTCTTTTTTTTAATTCAGCATCAGAGTTGACTGCCTTGGCGCGCCCCGCCCCCCGCCCCCCCCCCACCCCGCCCGGGCCACGCGCAGGCAACAACAACGCAGGCCACCGACAACACACCCCCCCACCCA
>JAODKC010000082.1:11647778-11666292 GCA_026777985.1 Mormyrops attenuatus
GGGGGGGGCAGTAATGGGTAACTTTGCGACTTCGCGTTATTTTTTTTGACGCAGCCCCCCCCCCCCCCCCCCGGCCAACAGAATGGCCTCGTTTATGAGGACCTGCCTGATCTGTGAAGACAGCATTTGTGGCTGGACACAGAGGTCACCGGCCACAGCTACCAGTGCCAAGCTGTTTAGTGATGTAGCCTTTGCAGTGGTTGCTGGGGCGCTAATCTCTCAAGGAGAAAACCATGAATAAAAAGCCACGTCATGATGATATTGCTGCTTTACTATAGATACACTGTATTTTCTAAGGAAATAAAGTATATAGTGATTTTTTTATATAGTTTAAGCCTTAAAATAGCCCTCCCACGTGCTTTAAACACATGTAAACGTATTAAAACACACTTTGCAAAGACATATTCACATATTTGTACCAGTAGGTATATGCAGGGGCATTTCTAGCTATTGAAAAGATCAGGTGCCTAGTCAGGTATACCTGGGACTTGATTTTTTATCTTAATTTTTTTTAAAAAAAAGGAAAATTTGCAGCAGGGCTAAAATACTTGGAACTTGGCTTAAAATACTCGGGGCAATAGGTAGTGATCAGACCTAAGGACACCCATGAGTCCATGTATGTGTATTTATACCTGTTTTATCTGAAAATGGATTAGAATAGCAGACTTTGGATCCAGCAGATATGTCATGTATGCCTTGTATGAGTTTTCTTTGTTTCGGCTCTGAACTCAAACAGACCCTTCTCCCTGCAACCTCGTGTACGGACAGTTCCTTGGTGGTGCGGCGTAATTGTTCTGCTGTCATTTTCATTAATCCAGCCCTCTGACCTGCATGTTTTGTATCGCTTCATTAGTACCTACTTCTCCCATCCTGGTTTTGGGCTTCAGGACCGCATTTGACTTCTTTATATCACCGACTGAAAAAAACATTCACGTCGTTAATTGCCGTGTTTCCGTCCACATCTCCAGGGCTCATTAGACCCCCGCCAGTGTACATTCTGGTGCGTTTCCTTCTTTTGAAGCATCTTCAAATCACCGTATTATTTACTGTGCGATTTTGTAATCTGTATAATCATAAATTGTACTTATTGCCGTCGCTGGGTTTTCATGGCACAATACCTGCCAATCAGAACCTGCAGCAAGCTGCTGCTGTTGCTTAGTCACGTCCCAGTACTTCTTGATGCTGTAACTTATTTCCTTTCCTTATTTACTTTCTTATCTGTGGCTGTGCCATGCTCTGCCGTTTTTGTGACCATCACAGACGGCTACGTGGCAATCTGACCAGAAGGCCTGTGGCAAAAGCCAACAGCGGGGACACTAAGGTACATTTCTCTCTCTCCACATTGAGCCAATTATTTTCACAGTTTAGGAAAAGCTGTTTGTCTGGTCAAAGGTGTCAGGCAAACCTGCCTGTATGTGAGTCAGAGAGGAGACTCTGCTTGTTATTTCCTCCTAACACTCAATGCCGGGTAGAAGTTCCTTTCTGCAGTTTTACTCTCATTTATGCGCCTGACACCTTGAGCACATCTCGATTAGGTGCAGTTATATTTATAGGATCCATATTCGTTAAAGAGTTGTATAAGCAATTAGTTAAAAGTGGCCCTGAAGTGCCGAAACAGGACAGTGTTGTGCTCGAGAGTCTGTGGAATGCAGCGTAAGAGAAAAAAACAAGTGAGATGGAAGTTAGTTTGTAAAATTGGAGAATCTGAGATCATACCTTGGAGTTCAGATTCCGCAGTGCCAGGTGTGAGGGTATGAGCTCCTGTAGGGCTGCGTCTCCACATCAGGAGCTCACAGCTCCAGAATGAGCACCTTCTGACATGGTACCTGGACACATTTTTAGGCAGACAGATTCTGGGTGAGACTTCACACTTAAGATCGTTTCTACCTGCCTCACGTTCAGCAGAGAGCTCCCTCCAGTGACCGTGAGGTGCTCTTTAAGTTTGGAAAGTTTGCTTCCAGAAACTTCTCCTACTTTAACAAGAAGCAGCTGGAATGAGATCATCTTCTAGGATTCCAGTCGTCTAAGCTGTGCCTGCATAACAATAGACCTCTGGCTTGTAACATGTCTTCTGTGGACGTTGTGTGTGGCCACCTAACTTCCCTGCTGCGGAATTTAGTATGGAATGTCTATTTTCATCTTCATTTTACATTTAACGGATTCATGGCAGACAGTCTGGGAAGCCAAGTGGTTTGGAAATGCTCTTTGTACTGGACTGCAATGGATGCCCGGCGAGCAGGGACCAGGGTTCAGTTCCCAGTTTAGGAACTGAACTTGCGACCGGTCACCTCTGACCTGCTGAATGTCTCGACCAGAGGGAGATCCCCGCGCTGGTTGAGGTTGGGGTGAGAGCTGACATCCTTCCACCCCCACCTGCACTTCTCAACCCAGATAAAAGTTGGGGTGGTGATCCCGAGATATGCATCATGGTGTGTGGAGATTGGGGCAGGGTTTGTGAGGGGTGGAGTTGTGAGGTTTCACCATCCCTCATAAGCTCTCATCCTGCAGAGACATTGGAGTTTGGGGGGAAAACACACAATGTATCTTATTACACCTAATTAATAACAGAGGAAGTTTAACAATAAACCAGGGAGACTGACTAAAAAATATCAAAGTGCCAGGAAGCTTCAGTTACGATCATTGTTTAATCATTTCCGGCTGGGATACAGGACAGACCCACACATGGAGATGGAAGGGCTGATGGGCATTGTCTTCGGGAT
This sequence comes from Mormyrops attenuatus, assembly GCA_026777985.1. Classification (NCBI taxonomy): domain Eukaryota; kingdom Metazoa; phylum Chordata; class Actinopteri; order Osteoglossiformes; family Mormyridae; genus Mormyrops; species Mormyrops attenuatus. The sequence goes on from JAODKC010000082.1 coordinate 11,650,499, forward strand.
CTGGTGTCTTTTACCATACAGGGGAAGAGGGAGGAAGTCAAAGGGCTGCCAGTCTGGCTATTGTGAAAGAGGAAACAGGCAGGAAAGATAGGTCTTGGAGGTATAGATGTGGTCACAGAATCTGGGAGTGGTCTGGGCCACGTACCAGGGCCACAATCAAAAGTCCTTTTTATATGGTCAGAAATTGTCTGTTAAAGAAGGGCCTTGATCCCACCCCAGGCCTTCCCCACCCTCCTAATGTCCTATGGATGAAGTGCGTGAGTCCTTCCTGCGAGTTAACACTCGCAAGGCTGCTGGACCGGATGGCATGCACGGATCAGCTGGCTGGAGTGTTCATCAAAATTTTCAACCACTCCCTCCCCCTGTCTGTTGTTCCTGCCTGCTTCAAGATGTCTATCATTGTCTCTGTACCAAAGACCACAAGGAAAACCTGTCTTAATGACTGGCGCTCCATTGCCCTGACCCCCATCGTCAGCAAGGGCTTCAAGAGACAGGTCAAGGACTTTATCTGCTTCCCCCTGCCTGCTACCTTGGACCCATTACAGTTTGCATATTGGCAGAACAGATCCACGGAGATGCCATAACTCTGTCTCTGCACACTGTCCTCTCCCACCTGGAAAGGAGGGACACGTATGTAAGAATGCTGCTTGTGGACCATTGTTTCCTCCAAGCTCAACAGGAAGCTCCAAGCACTTGACCCAGACAGCTCTCTGTGCAGCTGGATCCTGGAGTTCCGGTCAGATCGGCGCCAGGTGGTCAGATTGGGCGATATCACCTCCTCCACACTGATTCTCAAAACGGAAGCCCCCCAGGGATGTGTACTGAGCCCTCCCCTGTACACACTGTACACCCACGACTACGTGGCCACAAACAGCTCCAACATCATCATGAAGTTTGCAGGTGACATGATGGTGGTGGGTCTCATCTCCAACAGTGATGAGACCGCTTACAGAGAGGATGGTGCCAGCAGAATTACCTCACCCTCAACTTGCCAAGACTAAGGAGCTTATAGTGGACTTCATAAAGCAGGGAAGAGTACACACCCCCATCGCCATCAACAGGACCACTGTGGAGAGGGTCAGCAGCTTTAAGATCCTTGGTGGATCTTAGAGGACCTCACATGGACAGTGCACACCACTGAGGCAGTGAAGAAGGCACAACAATGCCTCTATGACCTCAGGAGGCTGAAAAGGTTTGGCCTGAGCCCCCGCATCCTCAGGACATTCTACGCATGCACTATTGAGAGCCTCCTAACCGGATACATCACTGCCTGGTACAGAAGCTGCACTGCCCTCAACTGTTAGACACTGCAGAGGGTGGTGCATTCTGCTGAACAGGTCAACAGAAGGGAGCTACCGCCCCCTGCAGGCCACCTACACCAGGCAGTGCAGGAGGTCAGGTCATGTTTGGACACATGCGCTGATGCAGCGCGTTGCCGCACCCACCACACAGGGAAACTCCTCGGGATCCTGGCTGGCCATCCCCCAGGCAGATACACGGTCCAGTCCCACCCTCTGGAAATGGCCATTCATCTGCCGCAGCCAGTGTTACGTGGGCGTGTCCTTAGCCTGGTCCAGCCACTTGGGTCCTCAGCAATGAGGATCCTGTGAGCCGGATCACCCTCAGGGAAACGCGCCACATGGCTGTAGTGCCATAACTGATTCTCCCTCACAATGCAGGTAATGTGCCTCATTCGGGACTCCTCTAGCAACCGCTTATTCGACACAAAGTCAAACCAGTGGTACCCAAGGATTCCCCGAAGAGACACAGTACCGAAGGAGTCCAGTCTTTGTCTCAGGTCACTGGATGGTGTCCATGTCTCACAGCCATACAGCAAGACAGTAGGAGCACCAGGACTCTAAAGACTTGGACCTTTGTCCTCTTGCAAAGATATCGGGAGCGCCACACACCCCTTTCCAGTGACCTCATGACACGGCATGCTCTTCCAATCCGTCTGCTGACTTCATAGGAAGAGTCACCAGAGACATGAATGTCACTGCCGAGGTAGGCAAATCTCTCGACAAGGTCGACATTCTCCCCGCAGACAGACACACTACTGATGGCTGTGCCTATGAAGTCATTAAATGCTTGGATCTTGGTCTTTATCCAGGACACCCGCAATTCCAGACATTCAGACTCCTCGCTCAGTCTCTCGAGAGCCCCAATCACAGCCTCTACTGACTCCACTAAGATCACGCCATCGTCAGCAAAGTCAAGATGAGTAAATCTTTCTCCACTAACAGACACCCCACAGCTGCTGGACCCCACGACCCTGCGCAACACCCAGTCCATACAAGCATTGAACAGAGTAGGAGCAAGAACACACCACTGGCGAACCCAAGAATCAACTGGGAAGAACGCAGAGGTTCTTCCTCCACTCTGCACAGCACTCACAGTACCAGTGTACAGGCCGGCCATGACGTCCAGTAACTTCGGGGGGATCCCAGCAGAGTCTCAAAATGTCCCACAGGGCAACTCGATCAACCAAGTCGAACGCTTTACGAAAATCAACAAAGGCTGCAAAGAACCTCCTATTTGCATTTGCGCTCGATGAGAGCCCTCAGTGCAAGGATACGGTCGACGGTAGACTTCTTTGGTGTAAAACAAGACTGCTCCAGTCGATGACAGGCAAGCAAGTGATCACCAATCCTGTTAAGGATGACCCTAGCAAGGACCTTACCTGGCACTGAAAGCAGTGTTACCCCCCTGTAGTTGCCGGAACCCGAGCAATCACCCTTCCCTTTCCAGAGAGGGACTACGAGTTACGTTTTACAGTCAGTTTGGATGACGCCTAACTCTAAAATGGAAGCAAAGATTGCCTGCAATGCCAGGAGGACAGCCTTACCACCAGCCTGGATTCACCCCAGATACCACACATCCCTGTGGCCTTCCCTGTCCCCAGCTGATTCATCACCTGTGCAATCCCAGTGAGATTGGGTGGTTCACAGCTGATCGTAGGATCAGCTTAGAGAACCGTAGACCTAGAGATGTCCAACATCCTAGGTGGAGGGTCAGCTTTAAACAACTGGTCAAAGTAGCCGGCCCAGCGGGTCATAGCTGCCATGTCATCCGTAAGGACCGCCCCGAAGGAAAGCCGTTAAAATCATCAGAGACCCCAGTCACCCAGCCATGCTCTTCTCACCCTGCTACCGTCAGGCAGATGCTACCGCATCATGAATAACCGGACCAGCAGGCTCTGGAACAGTTTCTTCCACCAGGTCACCAGGATGCTGAACTCCAACTGATATCAGCCATCCCCAGGTCACCACCCCCGCTTCCCTCTGCACTAGTGCATGCCTCTGGTTCACTAAACTGTACTGTAGAATTACACCTACAGTCTGTCTGCCCCATGGCATGCTGTATGCATACCATATGTATGCTGTGTTGTATTGTGTGTATTGTAGTGTGTATACTGTTGCATTTGTGCATATGTAGAGTTGTATATTGTTGTACAGTTATTTTATTTACACTATACATTTATTTAATGTACTGCACTGTGAATAGGAATTTGTGACTGAAGACTTTCACTCACTAGTTCAGCCATTCTAGTGATGTGACAATAAAAGTGATTTGATTTAACTTTACCTCGATTTGCATATCAGTGCCTCCATTGTAACAGATGATTGTTTCACTATTTTGCTGTAAAAAAAAAAAACATTTTTAAAGTAAATATTACTTCCCACACGTTTATGAAGCAGATGAATTGCTGATGACAAGTACTATTTTATTGTTGGAGTATTATTTCAGAGGCTTCAGAGTATTTAATGTCCAGCTCAAGTTGGTTACTTTTAATTTAATTGTGCTTTTGCGTCTCCCCCTGAGAGAGACTCAGGAACTTGAAGCACAGGGTGGATGGCACCCAACCCCCCCCAACCATGACCAGAACTGCTGACCTTTCCTGTCATTTACTCAGTGAGTGAAGCCCCATGTGACCGGGACAGGATCCATAAGGGTCTATAAAGTGTTTCACAGAAACTCTGAGCCGCCATTTACCCGTATTTCTTACACAAGTTCTTCGAGTGTGTTCATGATGACTCAAGTATAATGGATGGAGCCAGCTGATTTTTCCTCAATATTTCATCTTTCCACAATAAGAAAGAGGTGAAGGTGATTCTTTTGAAAATGCTACAGTGATATGGAAGATTTTCTTTTGCATTTGTTAGTGAAGCTGCTTGGTTTCATTTTTTTACAGCTTAACGCTGAATTTCCCTCTAATTCGTATCCTTCTTTCGCACGAAAAGAGATGGTTTCAAGTAGAACCTGCATGAAACGCTGCTTGAATTATCTCTGAATAACACCCATGCTCTGCATGGGATTGGCCGAGGACAGTGCTGCCATTTAGCAATGGGACTGGTATCTATTTTACGGAATAGGTATAGAAAACAGCATAATGACTTTTAAAACTTGAAATATACCCTGGGCTAGCAGAGCAATTCTAAAACTGAGTTTATATGAAAACATACAGACACACGTGCACAGATGCATGATCATCTTCGCCACCTCAGTTTAATATGTAGAGCGTATTTGCATTATTACACGTAATTAATTTTTACATGTAACTCCCGCATATTGCTTACCTTATTTAACGCACGTATCTGAAGCACACATAACTTAATATTTTGTCTACGTATAGGGTACCAACAAACTGCTTATGCAAAGGTGCAAAGTGCCAGCGCAGTACATATGTAATACTGGTTTTGCAAAATTATTGCAATTTCGCTTCAGTCGACTGGGAGAGGGGAAGTGCCCCCGCCCCCGAAACTCTGCCCATGAGTGTTACATGCAGTTTTGCGCATGTTCTTTGCACAGTCACAGTTTTTTGGTTAGAGTGACAACTGACGAGAGTGCCCCTCGCGCCGTAACCATCACACTCCAAACCCTCCTCCAGCTGAACGGGATCCCATCAAGTTCAGCGTCCGCCTCACGGTCTTTCTTCTCTCCTATTGGCTTTCAGAAAAGATGGGCGGGGTTTCGGCATTCAAGCTGCTAAGGACGGAAACGGCGCGCGCAGAGGACGAGGACTGTTTGAGTAAGTTTCTTGTCCCGCCATTTCACACCGTGCCGAGGTAAAGAAGTGGCGCGCGACACCTTTTACGAGCCTTTTTAATTTTTTAATCTTATTAAAAACTGAGCTCGACAAAGTGCATTCGTGTGGAAAGTGTCCCCAGGCACTGTATTTGTATTGTATGTAATGTAATTACTGCTGCTTAAAGAAATTCCTTTTTTATTCAGTTTCAATTAAACCCAGTAAAAGCCCGTCACGGAGGCTGTGTAATTACTTTCACAAGCTGGTGAGGTTCACGGTCGACGTGCTTTATGTCGCTGATTTAATAGCGATTTTTAAAGTCACGTGTGCTGTGTTTGTGTAGCTTTATGCGTCGTTTCGGAAGCAAACTCTTAAGGAAATGTTGTGGTCTGCCTTAAGGGCATAGAAAAATGTCTTCTCTGTGACGAAAATATTTTTTATTGTTAGATTATCTACCTTTTTAGCTAATCCTTAATGTGTTACGTGTTGGATTTTCAGACATCCAACCTTAGGCATATTGATTTCAGAAAGGCGGATGAGGGACAACCGGGAGGCGAGGTGCTGGCTAGGCGAGGATGGTATTAGGGTAATATCGTTCAAGAATATCCCCTGGGTGACTACCCCTTTCGAAAATACCCCAACCCCGTCCCCTGGCAAATTTTATCTGGAAGTACCAGAATAAAAAATACGGTCAAAATATCGCATATCATAGTATGAGGTCTGGACGGCGTGACAGTATTAAAAAAACAGATGCTGCACACGGCTTAATGCTGGCTGTGGGGGTGTTGCGATAAAATTTGCCGGCGGGGGGAGAGGTTACTGATGTCAAGATCTGCCAACTGGTGAGGCGGGGGTGCTGATGGTAAAATTTGCCAACCGGGGCTAGAGGCTGGTGGTAAAATTTGACGACTGGATGGGGTTGGGATGTGACGGTAGAATTTATTGTTGGCCGCTGCAAACAGAACAGATTTCTGGGACATTGAGCATCATTCTTGGGTGTCAGGGAGCTGCTGTCAATTTGCAGGAGACTCCCACTGCTTCCAAGAGAGGTGGAATGTCTCCAAAACCCCATTTACTGACTTAGCACTTACAAGATGGATGGATGGATAATTGCACCGTAGAATTAGTATCTTGACACTCGTTAAGTACATTGCTACAGGTAACAGCCATTGTAGGGCCTCCCAAAACCTGCAACGTTTTGGTAACTTCATTCTTAATGACTAAATTAGCTTTTTTTCATCTGTGTGCCCTTCGTATAGTCCTGGAAGAAATAGAAATGCTGAACTCCTCACTTCTGAATAGTGCTCGTCAAAGCTATGACCTCCTTACCGACTGAAAGTAAACAGTGCAGATTACAAACCAAGGACAGTACAGATGAGGCTGACCTCGGGATCTCTGCTCTGCCATTAATGGAATGGATACTTCACCTTTCCATCTATCCTTCATAAGCGCTTATTTAGTACAAGGTCATGGCGAGCCTGCAGCTTGTCCCAGGTGCAAGGTCTGAGGCAGGGGACACCCTGGACAAGATGCCAGTACATCACAGGACACATTTTCACAGACTTATGCACATAATCATGGGCAATTTTAGACACTGAAGTAATCAAACTGCGCGATTATTATAATCCTGTTTCATTCCTGTTAATCCTAATAGGTACCAGCAGTGGGGAGGTGAAGGAGAACCGGGACACTGGAAACCTGGATGAGTGCCCCGTTGGCCCAAGGTGCTGCCAGTCATTCTTCAGCCCTGACACACCCAGAAGTGGGACTTCCGGTTTGAAAAGGAAACAGCCTCTTGAGGAAGGAAATGGCCGGCGCCTGCGAAAGCCCGAGCCGGTCCGCAGGAAGCAGTCGTGGTCCGTCTTGCCGAAGAATGCCTTGGTGCATCTGAATGAGCTCCGACCGGGCTTACAGTACCAGATGCTGGCCCAGACGGGTCCCCGGCATGCTCCTGTGTTCTCCGTCACCGTGGAGGTGAATGGGCTGGCGTTCAAGGGCACCGGGGCCACAAAGAAGGCGGCCAAAATGCGGGCAGCTGAGCTGGCTCTCGGGTCGTTCATTCAGTTCCCCAATGCCCCCCAGGCCCACCTGACAATGGCCGGTGCAGAGCAGTCCCCGGTGGACTTCACCTCAGACCGGGCTGCGGACTACTTGGGTGTCCTGTTCAAGGAATTTGAGCCGTCAGCTCACAGTGACAGGGCCCCCGACCTCCGGAACCGGCAGGCAGCACCACAGATGGGCTACAAGAGCCCAGTGGCACTGCTGAATGAGCTACGGCCAGGCCTGCGTTACCTGTGCCTCGCGGGTGGCGCCGAAGCTGGCCGCGTCCACCGACGCTTTGTCATGGCGCTCAGGGTGGACGGTAGAACATTTGAGGGCTCGGGCCGCAGCAAGAGGCTGGCAAAGAGCCAGGCGGCTCTGTCAGCCCTTCGGAGCGTTTTTGGCTTGGGGCTGCCGCCCAGCTGGGGGGGCATCGGGGAGCCTGGCAGGAAGCACCCCCACTTACCCCAGGTGAGCCCAGGAAACAGGCTGGACTACGGAGTTCAGAGGCAGGGCCAAATTAACGAGGACTCTCCTCCCAAAATCCTACTCAGTGCTGCCTTAGGGCTGGTTTCTACCTATTGCGTTCTTGGACACTCATACCTCCTGTGCCACTGCACCTGGCCACTGCGTACTTTGACCCTGGGGTGAGGAAGCACTGTAGAGCAAAGGTGCTCTTAAGTCACATTTATGAAGTATGGTATAGACGTTATATTAAAAACAGGTATTCTACTAAAGTTAATTGTGAATTATGTAGTTATATTTGTAAGGATGTAGAAATGTATATGGCATTGTTATTACACAGCATGTATTTCATTTTAGTTTGCAGCCATCTGGGTGTCTTTTTATTCCCTGAGGAGGAGGGAAGAACCATATTAATGCCAGTATTTGCAGACTTCCTCGGCCATCCTCTCTTCAAATCTGCAAGCCATGCTTGTTTTCAGCCTGATCAGAAAGGGTAGGAAAGGTGTTTGTCATTCATGGTTTTGGTTATTCACGCGTTGGCCGTGAACAAAATGGGAATATTTTTGGAGCTTGTCAAAAGAAACTTGCATAAGACACATAAGCCAATACTGAAAATGATTTGATCACATAAAATGCTCGCTCTTTACAAGGGAGAAACAAACAGTATAGGCAAGTTACCCTTTAATGTCGGTAACTATGAGCAAATGATCATAACAATTATTCTTCACATAGTCTTCCTGCAGATCAATGCACTTCTTGTATCATTCCACTAACTTTTTTTCAGCTGTTCCCGAATCCTGGTCTGCACTGCTTCTTTAACCTCATCATCAGAGGTGAACCTGTAGCCAGTAGAGCTTTTTTAAGTGGACCAAAGATGTGGTAGTCGCATGGTGTTAGATCAGGGTTGTCAGGGTGATGTGGAGGATGTTCAAACTGCAGCTGTTGCATTACCTCTACCGTTGCATGAAAAGAGGTTCTACGCGGTTGCAGGTACATCTCTGATGATGAGGTAAAGAAAGTGGACCTGGATTCGGGAGCAGCTGAAAAGCTTCTCCTCCCAAGGAATGAAGAAGTTGGTGGACGATGCAAGAAGTGCATCGACCTGCAGGGAGCCTATGTGAAGAAGTGATGTAACTTATGTTTATTTGTTCACAGGTACCGGTATTAAAGGGCTGCCTTTAATTTTTGATTCTCCTTCAGATTTAAAGTTATTCTTGGTAAATTAAAAATAAACTGGGGTCTATATCTTGGCTTGGGTATGCTGCACATCTTTGTCAATGCAACCAGTCTCACTCACGTTATCTGTCTCTGACCGTGGAATCCCACATTTCTCACAGTAACTTTTAAACCTTTCTTTGCCATTAATGGATTCAAGCATTATTTGCAAATTGTCACATTTGTGGGGATCATCTGCCCCTAACCCTTGTGAATATGAAGGTGTGACTCTACAATCTTTGATCCAGTCTCTTCTCTGACTTTCTGCTAGAGTTTTTTTTTTTTAATGAACAATTGAGGTGTTCCACAGAATGGACTGTCCATGTTGTTTCAATTTCTGAGTGGCTGGCTCTCAGATGTTGTTTTTAAACCTGACTTCTGTGACAGTTACGTCGAAACAGCTGTATATACTGTGATGTGTCCACGTCCACAGTAGGTGGAAACCAGCCTTAAGGAAGTTTTGGGCATAACTGGAGGGGTGGGGGGAGCAGCTGGTAAAGCTGTTTAACCCCTCCTGAAACCAGTTACCAGTTAGTCACAAACCCAGTTAGCCCCAACCCCACTGATCCCTATTTTAGGGTCCGAGGATGAGTAACAATGTCAGTCTGCTATTTTGTTATTAGAAACTCTGCAGTATGTAGATTTAACGTGATGTCTCAGAGATGAACGTGATTTGTAAAAATTTAAGAAAAGCCTATCATTTTTGGGAAAGTGTTTTATTAATAGAAAAAATTACCGTTCCATTGCACTAAACAAGAAAGAGAAGCCCTCAGATCAGATATATGTCTGCATGTTGATGAAGGAGCGCCACAGTTTAGCTGTGCTAAAGCGTCTCCCTCCTTGTGTGACTCTGCAGTCTATTAACATTCATTCACAGGAGGAGCACACAGCTGACAGCCCTGCAAACTAATGCCAACCTCCACTGAGAAACATGCAGAGAAATAAACTAGCTTCCAACATTCAGAAATGACTCTCAAACTTCTCTGTGTTTCTTGGGAACTTCAGCAAGGCTTCATCTAAACTGCTAACTTTATGGCTAGCAAGCCAACATCAGGCTTTTGGTGTAGTATAACAAATAACCAAATTCATTGTTGTAACTGTAAATGCAGCAATGGGTGTTTACCGCCGCTCAAACCAAGCATTTGCGTGGGGCCTCCTGTTGGCCACAGACAGCTACTACACCACCCAAAAATTTAATAAATGCAATCCTTATATAGGAGATTGCGAAGCAGCAGACGCACTATCTATTTATTTAGTTTTCAAACATCTGGGGGAAGGGGGGGTGCATTTATGATTGAGGCCTCATAAAAATCAAATGTGCCACTGAGTCAATGTAGACTTTTCAACAGAAAAGTTTTCCGGTCATTCTTATGTATGCCCTAAAACAGGGCTATTCAAATCACGGTCCTCAAGGGCCGAGCACTGCAAATTTTCCAGCTTTCATTTACCTGCGAGCCAGGTGTGAAGCCTTTGTGCCCAATCAGAATCAGTAATTATTAAACTAACTAGCTGGGAGATCTGAAAACAAGGCCTGGATTTGGAATCGAGGTCCAGATTTGAGGGGCCCTGCCCTAAGTGATACTGAATTGCATGAAAGATATCTTATCTTAACAGCTGCTCACTGGGGGCTGACCATAGTTTGATGAGCCCCGAAAGGGGTTGTTGGGGGGCGTGGGGGACTAGTCCTCCATTTCCGATTGTCTTTTTCATGTTCTCCAGACCAGACAAGACAGTAAAACAGTAAGATACAATGAAATAGCAGAAAGAAACAAATCAATTTCAGACAAGAGGGATTGTACCTGTATTGTGAAATAGGAGATCCAGTCTCTGATGGCGTAAAATTGCTAGGTAACTGGCGACGAGGATGTAAAAGATATCCCCCTCATATCTGTTCCGTCTGCTGAACGGCTCGGCTTAAAGTCACAGCAGAATTATGCTCAGATTTAAGGCAGAGACAGGAAGTCAGACCAAAGTGAATTATGTATTAAAGGTTCATACAGAGACTTACTGCTGCGAGGACGACAGTCTTTGATGGATTTTGATATATTTTAAAACCACTTGTGCCACAATTATTGTATAAAATGATGTGTACATGACATTAAATATACAGGCATTGATTGAAAAAGCTTCATATAGAATGAAGTGTTAAAGTATCAAGTGTTATAAAGATCTTTGTACTGTAATACAAATGAGTCTTTCTGCGGTATAAGACCCGTATTATACGTTTTGTTCTAAGAAAAGCTGAGACAACAGACCAGAGCGAATACTGATGAGGACATGGTGAGGCACTGAGAGGAGTCAATCAGAGTCCCCCAGGCGACAGGCGCACCTTCAGAGAGCATGCATTGAAATAGGGGCCACATTTAACAATGAGCAAAGGAGACAAAGAAAAGAAGAGAAGTTATTTGTATTTATTATTTTTATTACTACACATAGTCCCAGGTTACAAAGGAGATCTGTTCCCTATGACGCTTTTAAAGTTAAATTTGTAGTTAAGTCGGAACAATAATAATACAGTAGGGCCTATATATCTGTAGTAGTAATAACAATAATAATACAGTAGGGTCCACATATCTATAGTAGTAGTAGTAACAAAAATATAGTAGGGCCTACATATTTGTAGTAATAGTAGTAGTAATAGCAATAATAATACAGTGGGGCCTATATATCTGTTGTAGTAACAATAATAATACAGTAGGGCCTACATATCTAGTAATAGTAGTAACAATAATACAGTAGGGCCTACATATCTGTGGTAGTAATAACAATAATAATACAATAGGGCCTACATATCTAGTAGTAGTAGTAACAATAATACAGTAGGACCTACATATCTGTGGTAGTAGTAACACTAATAATAATGTTGTAATGGGCAGTGGTGGCTTAATGGTTAGGGAAGCGCACTTGTAATTAAAAGATTGCTGGTTTGAATCCCCAACCAGCAAGGCACCAGTGAAGTATTCTGAGCAAGGTACCGCCCCCAAGCACTGCTCCCCGGGTGATGAATTAGCTGCCCCCTGCTATGTCACAATGTCACATTTGGGTTAAATGCAGAGGACTCATTTCGTTGTTGTGTGCTGTGGTGTGTCAACAATGACCACTGATCACCTAATAATAAAAAGGGTGGCATGGTGGTGCAGTGGTTAGTACTGTTGCCTCACACCTTTGGGGCCAAGTCGCCATATGTGTGGAGTTTGCATGATCTCACCATGTCGTCGTGGGGTTTGCTCCAGGTGCTGGTTTACCCACATAGTCCAAAAACATGCTGAGGTTAATTGGAGTTACCAAGTTGCCCATAGGTTTTTCGGGGGGGGGGCATTCCATAGTGGAAAAAAATATGAACAATTAAATTATCATAAGGTGAATAATGCAGTGCAGGTGGTTTAAATAAGGTAGGACTATGTCTTGTAAACATGAAAGCTGTGTGATTTATTGGAGGTGGAACAGCAGAATGATGAGTCAAAGAGAGTAGGAGGAAGTTAGTGTACCAGGGTTGGCCTCCCATTTAGCTAGGTGAAAGTACAGAATTCTAGTTCTTGTCATAGTAGCAGTAGCATTTAATATTCGTCTTTGTGTTTATTTATTATCATATGGTGGATTAGCATTGCGTTAGCCGGAAGCAGCTTGCGTAGCTAGTTTTTCTGTCGGTCTTTTATACAGCTAGATTCCCTTACAGCTGATGAGAGCAGCCCAGCAGAGATGAACTGGCATACGGGCAGGTTCTCATCCTCCGTGCTAAGCGGGACACCTTCATTAAAAGGTGTAGTGCAGAAAGAGAGTTTTCTTCCAAAAAGATTGCAGTTGAAGTAAGTGAAAGGTTGAAGACTGTGATGCATTATTCAGATGTCTAGACTGTGAGGTATGAATGTGATAAAAATGGAAGCAACAACATCCTTCGCTGGATGGAAACATGTGGCTTTTCTGTAGCTTTCTGTGTATATTGCAGTTGTCTGTGTGGGTGAGTACATATTTTAAACCTCTATCATCCATTCAAGCCCTAGAAAAAATGTTCCCTTGTGTTTTTATTGCAGAAAAACTCAGGGTGTTGATAAAGGTAAGCTCTAGAAGCTGTTATGAAGTGTGTTTTTGGGTGCAGATTAACTATTTAAGATTGGAAGATGGAAGAGGATGATTTTATTAGTGCCCTGAGGTGAACTTAGCAGATACTGGTTGTTTGACTCTCTGACTTAAATGAGATCATACAGCTGTGAGAGGCAGGCCATCGCTAATCCACACATCAAAGTCGGTTTAAACTTAATACAATTAGTTGTACTGTGTGGGGGGGGGGGCTTTCCAGAATGTCCATGCCCTCCCCATCTCACAAAGCCATAAACAGTATCCTAAGCCTACAATCTAACCCCTCAACCCAAAGTGTCAATTAAAAACACCCAACTTCTGTGTTTGGCTTTCCGGAGCAACCCCTGGGCCAACCAGAGAAAGCAACTAGTATTTATATCCTGGGACATCAATTTTGTAGTACTTTACGTGGGTGATTTGGTGGAAAACGGGAAATCTGACATCCATGTCAGTGTTTCCCCTAGGTTTACAGCTTATGGGGGGGGCAGACGGACGCGCGCTCTCTGTCCACTGGTGGGAGTGTGCTCACCTGTGTGTGCGCGCATGTGTCGGACACAAAAATGACAAGCTGTTTTGTAAATAAGATAAATAACATAAGGCTGTTTAGTTTGTTTAATAAAAGGACAATGTATAGACCTGTTCTATAGGAAAGGTAACCTTAAATGACTTAAATGATCTGGTGCTATATAGAAAATAAAATTAACTTGACCTTCAAGGGGGGAAGGGGGTGACGGGAGGTGCCATTGGGGGGGTGGGGCACCCCTCTAATATAATGGTAGGGGAAACACTGCATGTGTTAGGAGCTTTGACACTGTGCTAGAATTACTGATTCCTCGATGTGCAAAATAATTACACAAGAGCTTAGTTAGCTGTGTGATTATAAGGAACATTGAGATGCTGTTCAGTCCCATCAAAAAGTTTGGCCAGAAGCTGTTTCAGCTTCTCTTTAAAGCCTTTATTTTTTTTAAAGGAAATTTTCCACCTCCACCTAGTGCCCCATATGCTGTTTAATAGATACTGGCAAATTACAGAATCAAATTAAGTGATTCATTAGCAGGGGAAAACCACCAAATTATTGTAAACTGAGAGGTTGGACCTCTAATGAGCTTGCTAGTGGATGATTTGTTATTATGGAGCTCAGAGGTTGATTATGAGGCTTTAGTTATGTTAAAATGTTAAGTGACCTCATGAAATGTAAATTCTGCGTACAGAGGCATCCTGCCTTTGGAAGTGTCCGGACTGACTGCATTTCTTGTAGTAAATAAGCGGCAAAGTCTGATGTTTGTTTTATCAAAGTAATGTATGAGAATCACACCAAGGTGAGGCTGCATGGAAAAAAATGCATGCATTTCAAATGAGGACATTGCATAAGAACAGTCCTAGATAAACATGTGCCTCTGGTTTATCACCTGTACTTGTGGCCTGTAGGATGTGACCTGAGTCTGGTCTGTAGGAATGCCACCTTTGGCTGTGGTTTGGCAAATGTGGCCTGAGTCTGAAGTCTGACGTGTGTCTATGGGTTCCAGAAATGTCACTTGGGTCAGTGGATTGTAGAATGTGACCTGTGTCAGTGGATTGTAGGATATGACCTGTGTCAGAGGATTGGAGGATGTGACCTGTGTCAGTGGTTTGTAGGATGTGACCTCTGTCAGTGGTTTGTAGGATGTGACCTCTGTCAGTGGTTTGTAGGGTGTGACCTCTGTCAGTGGTTTGTGTGATGTGATCTGTATCAGTAGATTGTAGGATCTGACCTGTGTAGATTGTATGTTGTGACCTGTATCAGTAGATTGTAGGATGTGACCTGTGTCAGTGGATTGTAGGATATGACCTGTGTAGATTGTAGGATCTCACCTGTGTCAGTAGTTTATAGCATGTGACTTGTGTCAGTGGATTGTATGTTGTGACCTGTGTCAGTGGATTGTAGGATGTGACCTGTATCAGTGGATTGTAGGATGTGACCTGTGTCACTGGATTGTAGGATGTATCCTGTGTCTGTGGATTGGAGGATGTGACCTGTGTCAATGTATTGAAGGATGTGACCTGTGGCAGTAGTTTGTAGGATGTGACCTGTGTCCGTAGTTTTTTGAAAGTCACCTGCGTCAGTGGTTAATTGGATCTCATCATAGCTTCATGGAAACATGCAGGATCCCTTCAGCTCACTACGTCCCAGGAGTAACCCCGACCTAGCCCTCTTGAATGCCCCTGAAATTTCAGGGAGCTCAGAGGCAGACCAGAGAGACTGTGGTGACAACATGCGACACTCTGCCTTGGCCTGTCGGCCCCTCAGCTACGCTCCACATGGCTCCACCTCCAGTTTGCTGCCCCCGTTAGCAGGGCTGCTCCCAGATGGATCTGACAAAGTCAGATGTGGCCATTTTAGGTGCATCTATTTTTACTTGCACTTATGTCCCGTGGAGTTTTCCTCTAAACAGGGCATTTAAAGGATTTTCTAATGTGAATGCTGAGGATGGACTAATTTATTGAGGCTGTTTTTTTTTCTTTACGGACATCAAGGTGACCCCCGATCTGCAAGCAAGCAATTCTTCTGACTTCTTTCAGGTGGATACATGAGTGCCCTTTCTCCTGTTATGGAGTCACATATATTGAGAAGAGGACTACCTTAAGCTGAAATCCATAAATGCATTGTCATGGACTACACGTCAGGCCTTCAACTGATAAAAACATCAGATATTCTGCAATCTCTCAGCTGCTTATCCTGAATAGAGTCACAAGGAGGGCATGGGACCCATTGTAGGCAGCATAAGGCACAACCCAGGGTTACAGCCTGGATCACAGGGCGCAGTCATTAATGGCAACGTATAAACACAGACTCCTCTATCGTCATGTCTTTGGATGGCTTGAGAAAACCCATGCATTATGGGAAGAGTATTTTATTTATTTAACCAGGTTTGTCCCATTGAGATCACAGATCTCTTTTGCAAGGGAGACCTGGCCAAGGTAGCAGCAACAC
>JAODKC010000082.1:11666392-11683727 GCA_026777985.1 Mormyrops attenuatus
AAGAGTGTTCCATGCGTCAGGTGCTGAAAACCTGAAGGCTTTCTTTCCCAATTCAGTTCTTACTTTAGGAACAACCAAATTTAGAAAGTCCATCGAGCGAAGATTACAACTTCCTTGCTTCCAGATCAGGAATGATGATAAATAGGAAGGAAGTTTACCCAGAATGGCTTTGTATATGAACACAAACCAGTGACTAAGGCGATGAGCTTGTAAAGATGACCAATTAACTTCAGCATAAAGCACACAGTGATGAGTATGCAAATTGCACATACACGGGGCAGCGGCAGGATTCAAACCACCCCCCCCCGCAAGCATGAGATGACAGTGCTGCCACTTCACAAATACGCTGTCATAAAAATAAACATTTATAAGGATATCATTTTAGTTTATTTGAAATATTTAGCATTTTATTCGTTTTTTATATACATGTTGTATACTGAATGCTGGAATCCAGAACGAGGCATAAAGCCAGTTACAGGAAGTGATGTCACCATGAAATGGGTAATGACACGCATAGAATCCCCTCTGTGTAGGGTCACGCTTTGGACCAGATGGGGAGAAGAGGTGGAGCACACATACGTGACTACCCCAAAAGGAAGCCTCCCCCACCTCCAAAACAGCCCCACGGCGCCTGACGTTCCAGCCCTGATTTATGACTCATTACCTCTGCACCACTTTTTTTTTTCTTAGGGCAGCTTATTTTGTAGGTTTTTCCCCTCAGGACTGTGATTTGAGCGTGTTCTTAAATGAATGTGCATCGCACTCACTTTTAAAAGCCGCTGTGTGTAAACGCCATACGCCAGCTGCTTCGGCGTCGGATCACGGACCAGGAACCCCTTAGGGTAGGGACACCTCGTCATCTGCCCCCTGTCTTTTGCAAAGATGGTGAGGGGGCTGGGATTTTTAAGGCAAAGGTGATATTTTTCAGCAAGTAATGCCCGGATCCAGCATTGGGACTGCTCCAATCAGAATCATGCCATGCCAAGATTTTTAGCACATAGTGAATCTGGCTAATGTCTCATTAGCTCTCGTGGGTCCATGCTCACATTGTCACTGTGTTCTGTGTCTATAGGGGTCAAAATTTAGGAGGTTTCCTCTTGGTGTTTTCAAAGGGCTGTGTCAGTGATTTTCTGTGACATCTAGGCATATCAGCACAATTCAAAAATATGACGATGGAGGCGTACATGTTCCCAGGTGGGTGACGGGTCCATCCATTCATCTGTCTCCAATTACCTTTAATACGAACCTGATTGCTGTTTTGTCTCTTAGCCAGTATACACACCAAGACCTTGACACCCTTTACTCAAACCTGCCCTTTTCATCTTGCTGTGCTAATTTCTTCTGCTATCTTTTGATGTATTTCATTCACACTGTTTTCTTAAATCTACCTGCACTCACAGATTCCCATTCCTGTGGTTCGTTTCTGAGTCTTAGCCAGAACAGCCTTCCCGATAAAGCTTTGTTAAGCTGGGGAACAATGGCTGATGCCGCAGATCGCCGGTGGATCATCTCAGAGCGCTAGCTGCACACGAGGAATCCTCTGCGTGCGTTGGCTGCCATGCGGAGTGCCTGATTGATTTTCCCACCGAGCACACTCTTGCTTGCTTCCCGCCATCACACGGCACTCCCAAATCTGTTCTCGGCCCAAAACACACGGCCCATAATCGAGTGGCAGTGACGGCACCGGGCGGAAAGAGCGATGCGCTCTCGCAAGGCGGAATGAATCATGGATGGGTGGTTGGGAGTCGGTGTTCTTCATCACTGTGTCCCAGGAATCTGTGCATGTGATGTACAAGATTTAATCATTAACAGCTTGTCACCTCAGACGTAGCATCTTGCATGGGACCAGATTACATTTATAAATGATACAAACTGTTAATCCTTACATCTCATTTGCATTAAGTTCTGTCAACAGAGCAAAAATAACACAGGGACAGTCATATATTTGGCATAAAATGTCTGCAGTGTATGCTCACTTTGTGGTGCCTCTGTGGGTTCTCACACCTTCAGGTTTTGGGTTCGATTCCCTGTCTGTGGATTTTGTATGTCCTCCCCGGATTTGCACCAGTTTCCTCAGGCTACTCTATCTTTCTTCAGCTATCCCAAAACATGCAGTTAGATTAATTGGACTGGCATGCCATGCAGGGTGTCCCCCGCCTCATATCCTGTTCTTCCTGGGCGAGGCTCCAGGCTCACTGTGACCCTGTACTAGATAAGCGGTTACTGAATGTAACTGGGTTTTCTTGACATAAATCTTTTTGTAGCTGCTACTCTTCTTTATCATCTGCCTAAAGCCCATTATTCCAAGTACAGTAATAATGCTCATCTGCACGAGAGAAAAGCAGTACAGGAGAACAAGCGCACTCCAGCCAATAGAAATAAAATCTCTAGGGTTATGTAAACAGGAAGTGATGTCAGATGTAAAATGTGCTACATTCAGTACATTATTCCAACATGTGAGTCATCTTTCAGTCAAGCAACTAAGAAGTTGGACTAATAAAGAGAAATATGGCTCCTTTGCTACATTCAGTACATGATTCCAACATGTGAGTCATCTTTCAGTCAAGCAACTAAGAAGTTGGACTAATAAAAAGAAATATGGCTCCTTTGCTCCGCGCCTTTCAGATCTTCAGAAATAAACGTGTAGTCAGCACTGTTAATGAAGCATTAGTCTCGTCACCTGCCGCACGGCATTCTGGGAGGAGAGGAAGGATAGGTTCCACTCTGCTCCCGTTGCATACCCAGATGCCCTGTCCACTGTGACTCCAGGAGCGACGTGCTACAGCGATTGGAGGTGACCCCAGACTAAGGCAGTGGGTCTTGTGCTTCAGATGGTTTTTAGAGATGTTTCATGGCTGATGAGGCAGCTGTTGCCTGGGAAGACTTTGAGAATATGATTCATAGCAGCGTCCAGGTCCAGCGGAGTATAAAATTACTGTCTGAGAGCTGCGCACTTTCTGGAGGTGGATGGAAATAGCAAAACTAAAACCCTGAAAGAACGTGTATTTACATTTATTTTTATTTTGTGGAGGCTTTTGTCCAAAATGATGTGTTTGTGGGGCAAATAGCACATTACAAACATAAATACTGTCACGGGGTCCACTAGAGATAAGTGTCCACTGAATGCCCAGTTACATGTGTAAGCAGCACTGGAGCAGGACTATGCAACATTAATTAGCTGACAGTAAACGGTGATAATTCTGATCCAACAACTGGCATTATCTGGGTTCAGTATGGGCCCAGTATCACCAATGTTTATGGTGTACTCACTAAGCTCTTTTGTTGGGGACCATGTCACACTTCTTGCCTTATGGCGCTTTTCCACTGCCTCCAAGAACTGAGCCATACCTGAACCATTCTAAGGACTAGCGGTTTTCCATTGTAACAGCAGGGCCAAAAGCATGACCTAACCGAACTGGTTACATTACCACCATCTGATTGGTCAAAATGCACTGAGATAGCAGTGTTCTGCATGTGGATTATTTGAAGGAAAAAAACGTGTATTCTGTATATTAATCATTATTAGCATTATCTCACATTGCAATGTAAATTTAGAACCTTCAGCATAAAAAGGTACTATAGAACAACAGAACAGAATGGATTCCTAATGCAAATGTACATGAGCGAATGCTAATACTGCTAGCATGTGATACACATAACATGGCAAGTTATTTGCTAACAGAAATGAGCACACAGTAAAAAGAATCTAATAATAATTGTGCATAGTAAATCTTGATGTACACCATATAAACAGTAAATAAGTGCCTCTTCGGTTTTATGTTGCTGTTGCTCTCCATACCCAAAAATGCCTTTATCGAGCCGACCCTTCTGCAGTGGAAAACCGAAGCGAGCTGAAGCCGCGCTGTAACTAGTCTCTCTTCATGGTATGGCTCAGGTACAGGTCGATTCCTGTATGCCATTGGAAAAGTGCCATTACTGCTTGCATGGATCACAGGGATGTGTCTCACAGTGTCTGAGACATCATTAGAGCCCTCTGATCAGGGGTTAAGCAAGAGAATCACATGGCTTTGTTATTTCACAAGAGGGTATGATGGGTCATCGCACTGTCAAAATGAAACTTTGTTTTTTAATGTTTTTTTTAGCACACTGATGTCAGTACCTGCAATAGCACTTAGCTCTTCTGTAGTTCCCTAATTAGTCCACAGTCCTAAATCCCTACAGCAGTTCACATGTCAAGAAGACAGAGTTATTCTGGCCTAACTAATTATTTACTTGGAGGAATGATTAAGTATTTCCAGCAACAGCTAATAAATAACTGACCAAACTCCTGATTTTCAACCACTGAGCTGAGTTCTTCTGCAATCAGACGAGGCTGGGGGACGTGGTCGCCTTTGCAGGAATGATCTATCCTGTCAGATCTTTGCTCGTTCTGATCAGCCATAGCTCTGTTGGCCATTTCACTTTGTGAATGTGAAAAATGACAGGACTGACCACTTTCCAGCCCTTTACTCTGCCAGGGGGTGGGGGTTCTGCAGGGGAGAGATCAGAGACTCATTCCCTGAAGGGGCACTATTAAGAACGCGGAGAATTAATCGTTAAATGCCCCTACAAAGAGACGTGTGACCTGGCCTGGTTTTCATGCCAGCCCTGCAGCGCTGGTGAGCCGCGATAACGCCGCCGCAGCCAGAGGCTCACGACTGCATTTCCAGAGCTTTCCAAGGAGCGGTTAACTCAAGGCCCCAAATGCCACATTACTTGCTAGGAACAATAAATACTGTTAATTGGAAGTAAATCTTGCCATGCGCCATTTTATCCGCTGCCTGCAGGAGGGGCTGTTATGTGTTTTTATACATTCTACCACGGTGTGAAGACCACGGTGTCTGCATATCTACAATGGCTCCTCATTACCGTCTGTATAATGGCAGAAATCGTCATTCAGTTCAGCAATGAGCCCTTCTTAAAGCACAGTGTTATGGAAGCGGTTAATTCATATTAAATAAGAGAATGAAAATTAAATTTAGTGGATAATAGCAGAGCATATTGTTAAATGAATGCTGGGTTCAGTTGTGTATAAAGTTTAAGGAATTCCTCTCAAAATGTGAATTCTGTTCCACTAATGAAAAACATGCAGTTCGAGGAAGGAATTAACTGAGGAATTAATTCAGGTGTGGTTGTGTCCTGCTGGAAGGTAGCCCCTTGTGCCAGGCTAGAATGTGTTTGAGAGCCCCATCTGTGTTCTTCGTCTCAGACCAGTTTGTACTCCATCTGCAATATTCCCGTTAACTCCGGGTCAGAGTTTGTCCAAGGACAGATCCTACCTGACATTTGCATCTGAGCAAAATATTGACTTTGTTGTGAAAGCAGAGCCGCTGCCTATGATGTTTGGCTTCTAACATTACCCTAGAAATTAAGTCTGGGGGCTCCATGGTTACCCTAGAAATAAACACCTATTTTCAGAGTCACATAAGAAATGAATACAGAGTGGTTCACAGTCACTTTAGAAATGAACATCGAAGGGTTCAGAGTCATTTTACAAAATAAACACAGAGGGGTTCTGGGTCCTTCAGACATTCAAACTGAAGGGTTGAGAATCACTTAAGAAATAAACACTGAGGGGGAGTCACTTTAGAAAGAAACACTGAGTGGGAGTAATTTTAGAAATAAACACTAAGTGGGAGTCACTTTAGAAATAAACACTAAGTGGGAGTCACTTTAGAAAAAAACACTGAGGGGGAGTCACTTTAGAAATAAACACTAAGTGGGAGTCACTTTAGAAAGAAACACTGAGTCGGAGTCACTTTAGAAAGAAACACTGAGTCGGAGTCACTTTAGAAATAAACGCTGTAGGGTTCAGGGTCACTTTAGAAAAAAACACTGAGGGGGAGTCACTTTAGAAAGAAACACTGAGTGGGAGTCACTTTAGAAATAAACACTCAGGGGTTTAAAAGCAATTTGGCAACGAACACAGAATAACCTTAGAAATTAACACAAAGTTTCTAACCCCTGGAGGTTGTCGTTCTCTGTCTGACCTGTATGTGGATTGAATTTCATTTTCTTTCCCTTCCCTGCATTATTAAAAAGCAGAACAACAAATATGTACATAAGCTGAAGGGGCACACACAGGTCCACCGCGAGTGACCAATCACGCGGCACTCCTCCTTCCCCATGACAGCAAGGGGAAGGTGCCACCTCTGCCGAATTGCCTTCCACTTAATGGACATCCAAACAAAACAAATGACAGCAGCTGACACCTGGCCGAAAAGTCTTGGCCCACCGCACCAAACACTGGCCCAAATGCTGCATTGAACAACTGAGTGAAATTCAGTCTCTCAGACAGGCTCATACAAACACACAGACAGTGACGACACATGAGTCTCTGTGTGCGTCGTTAAGAAAACAGACTTGCCTAGGAGATGGAGGGGACCCTTGGCCCACATAATGGTCAC
The DNA here is from genome assembly GCA_026777985.1 of Mormyrops attenuatus. Taxonomy (NCBI): domain Eukaryota; kingdom Metazoa; phylum Chordata; class Actinopteri; order Osteoglossiformes; family Mormyridae; genus Mormyrops; species Mormyrops attenuatus. The sequence continues at coordinate 11,672,800 of JAODKC010000082.1, forward strand.
ATGACAGGACCATGCCGGTCGTTAGAGAGACCAGATCCTGATTCACATTCAGATTCATCGTCGCATCACAGTTTGCGCAACGTAGAAAGTGAGTGAAGTGAATTTCGAGCTCCAAGCAGCGATACACAGTCAGAGTACCCAGGAGTGCACATTAATGATGTGATAATCTGACAAATGAGTAGAAATAGATAATACATATAAGTAGGATGTAGAAGAGGTACTGGTACTTATGCAACCTGCTATCTTTTTACTGTTTCCATTGAAGAGCTTTGTGTGCATCAGAAGCATGGCTCTGTCTAGAACAGGGGTCACAAACTCCAGTCCTGGGGGGCCTGAGCCTTGTGTAGCGTAGTTCTTTCCCTGCTCCACCACAAGTGATTCAGCTCAAGAGCTGTGTGGTAATTAGCACAAAGAGTTGAATCAGGTGTGTTAAATGAGGTGTGTTAAACCCAAAAATGTGCAGGGCTCCGGCCGTCCAGGACTGGAGTTTGACACCCCTGGTCTTGAACATAGAAATGCTCATAAAGTGGATGTAAAGGGAGCAGATGATCCTGCAGGGGGTAGGGGGGCTGAACACGGACAGACCGTGGGGGGAGGGGAAGGGGTGTGAGTGTGTGATGAGGAGCGGAGGATTAAAGGGCTGATTGTGTCTTGCAGGGCTTTGCCGAGTCAATATTCCACTTGGTGGCAGAGAAATACAGCGAGCTGGCAGACAGCTGCATCCCCTTGCATGCGCCTCACAAAGTCTTGGCAGGCATCGTAATGACCAGAGGTATGGGCTCATTTCATTCACTTTTCCATACAGCTAGAGAGGCGGCGGGCAGGTTAGGGTCCCCTCCCTCACACCCTCCCCCTACCCCCTCCCCACTCCCAGAGGGCGCGATATCTAATAAATATGTGTTTAAATTATCTTTTTAAAATCATGAAGGTGCAAACAACTGCAAAAGCTTTGCCCCCTGGTGCACGCCTGCAATCTCTGAACGCTGACCTTTGAACTTGGGGCGTCGAATGAGTAAATATTTGTCTGTGCAGCCTTGAAATAACATAAACATGAATAAGTGCTTCTAAACGCCACTCATAATTCACATTTCTCACTTGCTTTTGTATCTCGGAACATTATTGCAAAGCCTTAATATAGCCTGAGCTTTGTAGCATTTGTGTATCAGTAGGTAACATTATAAATGGCAGGATTGAGTGTAGACCTTTAAGAAGCTACTTTGGGGCGCACTCTGGCTCTGGTGTATCCATATCAGCCTAGACCAGGGTTTAGCCGTCCCTATAACTGATGCAAGCCTGGGTTTGAGAGCAAGTTAATCCGTGCGGTTTAACGCAGGCTTGGGCAATCTTGCTAATTGGGGAGATTTGTCTTACTTCCATGCAGCTTGGCGGTGTCCTTGAGAATGGCCTTATCGTATGTTTTGGAATCGTCTCGGTTCTGGATGGTGCCCCCCCCCCCACTCCTTTGAGAGAGAGAATTGACGGGTCCGTTCTGTCTTCAAACCGGCCAGGCCCGCCTTGATCTAACCCAGTTACTGATGTTCCCCCCGGCGGCCGCCGATTGGTCTGTTTGTTTCGGTAATGGGGGCGTTATCTTCACATGGCCAGCTGCGCGGCTGCCGGCGAACGCGGTGGGCGCCAGAACTCGACGGCATGCGGGGTTCTGAGGAACGGCCACCCCCCCCCCAGGCTCCTGTGGCTGCTGATGGAATCAAAACGGAGTGATGCATCATGGGAAATAATTCATCTGGGAGATAAGGGCCTGTGCTTGTGCTGAGCTCTTTATCCACAATAAAATGGAATTCAACAGATAAGTTAAATATATAAGTACATAAAATGAAATAGGCCTACTTTAAGATAAAAATCTGTAATAGATGGTAGAGACAGTGTTATTTCAAGTTTAATAGGCAGTTTTGCTCAGGCATAAATGTGTTTTGGTCTAGCTGCTGTTTTAATGTCTGATTCTGTACAATTGAACACCTTATATTTCAAGATGTAGCAATAAATTGGTTTGTGTTCACTGCCTAGCAGTATGAAAGTGTCATAAAACAGCCTCCAGAGAGGTCAGAGAGCCATCATCTCAGGACTCGTCAACAGCAAATCAGCGGGGAGACAGAGGGCTTCTGCGCTCTCCAGGACATCTCCTGGGTCCCCGACACAGCCTGACCTTCTCCGTGGTTCTCCACACCTGACCTCCACTTCACTTCCTATCCTGATCTTCTGAGCCAATGAGAAGTCTGCTTTCAGCTCCTCTAATCAGCAGCGGCTCCGCTGAATACCAGCTTCTGCCTCCTGTAGGGTGCCCAGACCCTACCATTTACTCCATTTGAGAGTCTGATACTGCATTGGAATGTTGCCAAGCCCAGTGGCACTTCTGAGAGCGTCTTTTCCCTTTGAGAGTGACCTGAGAGGTCGACTGATCCTCTCAGTCTCTGCGTCTGAGGCTCTATCCGGAGCGTCCAGGTTCTGTGTGTTTTAAGGATCTTCCCACACCAGAGCTGCATTATCTCAATTTCACGCGGAATTAAACAACTGGAACGTTTCCAGCTGGCATCCTGTCCCAAGTGTCCCCTGCCTTGTGCCCCGTGCTGCCTGGGACGGGCTCCGGGCACCCGCAATGACCTCACTGGATAAATGGTTAGAAGATAGATGGATCGGGTGGAAAATTTCCTCCTGTTCCTCAGTAAGCAACTTAGCAGAAGACAGAAGGAGTTTCTGTTCCATTTGTTGGGCAGATGAATAAAACGGGCAGGGAATATCAAAGGGAGCACCTTTGTTTACGGCTTTGCTGGGGAAAGGAAATCATTGCTTGGAGAAATAACAGAGGGGTGGCATTGGCATGGCTTTCAGCGTAGCCCCAGCAATGAATAAATCTTACAGGCCCAGGCTTGCATCTTGGGGAGGGGGGGTTAGTCTCATTGAGAACTGGCACACTGCTAAAGTCCTGCTGATGGATGGTGTTAGCGGGTCTCCTGGAGCAGTGTGCGCGGCCTCTACGCCTCGACTCGGGGCTCGTAACTCACAGCCTGTCACGCAGTTCATTCAGACCGCAGGCAGGGGGCCTCGTTAGGACGCGTGCATTATGGGGCTGCGACCCGCGGAACTGTGCAAAAGGGCTAATGCCGCTGTCCCGACTCCTATCATAATGCAGCCTTTGTATTATCAAAAGACATCAAGTGACAGTAAGAAGAATTTGATGAGTTAAATGGAATCAGAAATACAATCAGAATGTGAAAAGTGGATGGAATCACAATAAGAAAGAATTTTGCTGTTGATTCGAGTGTTTCAGATTACTTGTTTTTCTGAGGTTTCCATTGTCCTTTGTTCATATCCAGGGAGAGACATCCCTTGAGAGAGTGTCTAATGAAAGGTATTAGAGGAAAGGTATGAGAGGGTCTCACCTTTCACCTCACCACAGAACCCTCAAAACCGAGACTGCCGCTTGATTTTGACCCCGGGGTGTCAATTCCAGACAGAGCCTGCAGAAATTAAAGATCATAGGCTACAAAACCCCCCGCGAGGCGTGACAGACTCCTGAACATTGAGTTCTGGGAGGAGATAGAAATCCTCGCTAGAATTGAACTTGCTTAACAATGCTTGGTCCCACAGGATTTGCAATAAATCCTGCAGAAGTGGGTCTTTGCTTCGCTCATGCTGTGACCTTTAATGCCAGTCAGAATCCAGAAAAGGCCTCTTTCATATGAGTGTCTTACTCGGTGATAGTACATCAAAACCCTTGGACCAGCCCGCCTAAGATAGTTAATCAGCTTAAACCAAAGAGAAGCAAGCGGGTAAATGCTCCATTAAACCACTTTGGGTAAACAAAACACTGGATTTTTCTCCCTAAACCTTTACGGTAATAAAATATTACACTGTTTGTAGTTTTACAGCGGGACACTTATTTACACACGTTTTTTTCTACAGTTACCCTGCAGATTTAACAAGGATTGAGTCGCCGTTCCTCTCTGAGGGCTGTGTCTTCATAAAAACATTAGTCTTCATTAGTGCCATGTCACTGCCAGACAGAGGTCAACAGGCTAGATCCTGAAAAGCCTCAAATCTACAGGGTCCAGCTTTCAGAAATACAATTTAATTAATGTCTGGCCGACACCTGAGACATCAGGTGAGCTGAGTCACTGTCCAAATAATGACTCCAATAAACCAGCTGAAAAGAGCAGCACACACAGCCGCACGGGGAGCAGCCAGTGTCCAGTGTATAAAAATAAGCCCAACCCCAGTTAGCGGCGCCTGCTGATATTACCACCCTTATAAACAGCCGCCATCGCAAACACTGAGGAGCATGTTGCCTTCATTGAATTTCCCCCCACTGTATTACTCAGATTATGAGCAAATTGTTGTTCTTGGCGATGGACCTGTGAGCCTGCAATCATCCACTGAACCTTTTATACTTAACCTCCAGCTGGTTTTTGCGTTGTGCCTAATCAGTTCCTTCTGGATTGGTGACTCCGCCTTTCTGTCACTTGCTCTGAGCTGAGGTTCACAAAGCTGACATACTCATTGATTACGGTTTAGACTGGTCAAGAGGTTTTTGCCTCAATCCCGACTCTGTCACTGCCCACCTGGTCTCAGGTACCCCCCATAGCCAGTCCATGTTTTTGTTCTGTTCCGATGAGCTAGGATGTTACTGCCCCATTAATAGGCAACTCCTGTGCTGAAAGTGAACAGTAGGGGACTCCACTCATTCACAACCCAAGCAGACCTATGAGACAAGGTCCTCACTATGTCACCGCATGTCACCGCAATGCTTTTTTGGTGTCTTCACTCCTGTGTACCTCTCAGGATTAGATCTCCGACGGGCCCAAGTGGTAGCCATAGCGACCGGCACAAAGTGCCTCAACGGTGAATACATCAGTGACCAGGGGCTCGTGGTGAACGATTGTCACGCGGAAATCGTCGCCCGGAGGGCGTTTCTCCGATTCTTGTACTCGCAGCTAGAGCTCCTTCTCAGGTAAGGCATACGTGTTCCTGAAGCATGTTACCTTTACACATCAATGTAAATCACTCTTATTTACATTCTGAAAGTTCAGTAAAGGTGTGTCAGTTAGAAAATTCATTAAGAGACACTGGCATGGGGACGTCAATCACTCTCTTATCATACACACCCTCGTCTCTCACCAATTTTTGTACGGCCTAATTATTCTTTAATTAAGACTACCACGTTAGGTTAATGAATCTAATGTAATATATTAATTAACCTACAAAAAAGTGAGGAAATCCAGGCCTTCAGGTGATTACAGGTGAAAATACAGCAGATATTTTCTACATAGTTTGCAGGAGTGACAGAGGGAAGTAGCAATGCTTTACAACTGGACCCAGCCACTTCTGACTATGTTCTTAGCCACTACGCCCCCTGCTGCTGGTCCTTAGAGTATGCCGTTATCCATTCCCAGAACAAGCAAGCATCTCATCTACCTAAAACCAGCTTGAATAAAATAAAATAAACACTGTACTCATTCTATCTTGTCTGTTTTTCTTTTATGCAAAAAGCAAGCGACAGGAGGACAGGGAGAGATCGATCTTTATCTGTCATGAGGAGGAGGCGGGGTACCGGCTCCGGGAGAGTGTCATGTTCCATATGTACATTAGCACGTCACCCTGCGGCGATGCCCGGCTCAATTCGCCCTATGAGACCACGGCGGACTGTAAGGAGGGCGCTGGGGGTGTGTTGGGCGGGGGGGGGGGGCTGGGCCAACTCTCAGTGCGAAATCCCAGACCCCCTCAGTCTGGTGATCCGTCACACAGGAATACTGTGTTTGCTGCATCATTCACAAAGCAAAAACAGTCCTCATCTCTGTTCCCCGTTACCGCTTTGCTCTCTGTGACTCACTGAGCTGCTCTTGTCATTTCTGTTTTCTTGTTTTCCCCTTTTTTGTGTTTGTTAGCGAGATCTTGACAGATCTTGTATCTTCAGCACATCACCGTCTGTGTCTTTTCCTGGGGAAAAAAAACAAGCCTGCGAATAAGGGTGTTTTGTAAAAGCTGGGCTTTACCTGTCTGGCAGTCACGCTTTAAACACATCTTTGAATCAGCGAGAAGGCGTCGGACATCTTTTCAGTCTCGCTAGAGCATTTGGGACCTAACTTTAGACGACGAAAGAGCCCAGCACATGTGCGCATTTGACTGCACAGTCAGCTCAGAACTGCATATGCGTTCACTCATTTATACAGCTGGATACTTTAGTGCAAAAATCCAGGCTGAATTCCTGTCTCAGACCTTCAACAGTAATACCCACTGGGATACAACTTAACAACCTTCAGGTCAGATGTCCAAATGTTAAACCAGCTGAGCTTTACCAATAAGCTTCGGCATGTAGCTCTTAGTGTTTGTTTACCTTGAAGCAGATGAGGTGACCTTCCATCCCAGAATACCCTAGTGACCAGGCTTTGGTGTCCATGGTTAGTGTTCAACCTACCCAATTTATACTTTGGGTTTTACAGCCTCATTTCCTTCCTCCTCCAACCCACAGCATTGCATTAGCTTATGCATGAGAGCTTTTCAGTTCTGAAGAGCGTTTGTTAAATCTGGGATGTCCGACCCTGATTCTGAGCGGGCTGGTGCTCTCCGGTTTTCCTTCCAGCTGTACACCGGAGCACTTGACTGAATGAATTACCACGCTAATTGAACTAATTTCGCCTACTCTCTCTGCGCTGACATTGTTAGCACCCCGTGGCTCTGCAGGATGGAGACGGAGCACCAGAGGTGTATTCTAATATGTAAAAATATGAGTTCCTGAGCCTTAAAGTTGATGTGTTTCAATTGAACTCATTTTCAGCCTCGTATGTCGACACAAAATGAAGATCTAATTTAAAATCCTCAGCTTACTGAATCTGGAAAACCATTTGTTAGGGATCAGTACAGGGACATTTGGATGGTGCTTTTCCTCAAGATTGTAGGGCGGAAATGCTGCACCCGGCATTTCTGATTGGACGATGCTCCTGTTCTTCTCTTCATGTCATCCATCCCCGGCCTACAGCGCATCGGCAGCTGCGCCCAGTAAGGAGGTGCCGTGCCCATCTGCGGACAAAGGTGGAGTCTGGCGAGGGCACGCTGCCTGGGCGTTCCCGCCAGGCCGCCCAAACGTGGGATGGGGTCCTTCAGGGCGAACCTCTCGCCACCATGTCGTGCACCGACAAGATTGCAAGGTAAGAGGACAGGATGGTGGGTGGAGCCAGTGCGGATGTGGAATGGGGTCAAGGAGCAAGCAACTTGACTAGCGACCAGATGACTATGGGCTTTCGAATCCTGGGATACGGATGCAGAATCCTGGAAGAGAGACCACACCGTTGTCCCTTGAAAATGACCGTAAATCCCCTAATCAAAGAGCATGGGCACATTTTCAGAATGGGTAGAATGTAACATTCCCTCTGGGGAAGGAATTTTCTAAGTAAATTCCAGGGAAAAATCCAACACACTGTCCAAACTAACCAAATGTCTCTCTGCGTGTTGTCACAGGGATGAACGATGTTTTCGGTACACATGCTGACTGCTTTCCTCCCTCCCACCTCCTGGGGGGGTGAAATGGCTCTTTGTTGGAAAAAGATTTGGCTCTTTAGTGACATTTCAGCAGCGGAAAGGCTGTAAAATGTATTGATCAAAGGTTTAGCTTTATTAAGGGATTTACCTTTTATTAAAGACTAGTCAGAGCTGATCTCTGTTTAAATAGTGCCTTATTATGAGGGACAGAGGGAATTAGGACAGGGTGTGGAAGGTGTCTGTGGACCATAGATGGACCGGAGGTGTTAGTATGGTGTGCTTAGCTTGTTGGGAGGCTGTTAGAATCTTCATCTTATTGAAGTAACCCAATAATTCTAAGGGAAAGTCCTAAAATCCCGGACTAATTAACTTGGGGGAAGTGCAATGTATGGAAAACCATATCAGCCTTTGTGCCGCATGGGGTTTGTGTCACTTAGGAACCTTCCTGTCCCAGAGAAAATTTTTAAAAAAATTAGTTTTAATTAGTTCTAAAAGTGGTTTTTATTAATTTGTATTTGTATTTTAAAGATATATCTCAATTTAGTTTTTATGTATTTTAGTTTTAGGTAAAGTTTTAGTAATTTTATTTCTAGGAATATACTGTAACTTGTGCAGCTATCTTATGTCTGATAATTAGAGAACCCTACATGAATACACAGTGCACAGTATGTACTCATGTCCTCAAAATGGGCAAAACATGTTCCAGGTGTTATTAATGGGCATTAAACATAAGCACAGCAGCTAAATTGTATTACGAAACGGCAACAGAAGGTACTTTATGTTTGTTTTATTTAATTTGTTAGTTTCAGAAGTGATATTTATCATTTCATTTAGTTTTTTTATGTTATTCTCGTATCTTATTTTATTTCAGTTTAGCAGAATGTTTTTGTCATACTTGTAGTTTTGGCTTTCATTAAGGCTAATAATGTGAGGTCATTCTCAGCACTGTGCAGCCCGACCGGGGAGCGAGATACTGCTGGGGCGGAGCTCAGCAGGCTGTGGGGTAGCGGTGTGCTTCCCAAGCTATGACCGCACATCTCTGAACAGTAGGGTTCCGCTTTTAGGGTGCCATAGCTTTTCAAAGAGCCCTTATTGCTGCTGTGGCACCTTTCATCCTGTCATCCGAAGCAGCACCAGCACCTGCCTGCCGTCACCTGCCTTCCATCGCCGCCTGCACTCCACATTTAAACTCACATCTTAAAATTTATGCTTTATAAATTACGATTTTGCCATCTTTATCACTTGACTCTCTGCCAGCCCCTGGAGGATGGGCTCCCCTTTTGAGTCTGGTTCCTCCCAAGGTCTCTTCCTGTGAGGGAGTTTCTCCTTGCCACTGTCACCTCTGGCTTCCTCTCTGGGGTCTTTGGGCAGGGATTATGTAAAGCGCTCTCACACAATGTAATGCTGTGCAAATGCACTATACAAATACAAATTTATTCTTTTTTCTTTAAACAGTTAAATCTATAAAAATGCGTGAATGTCAGCTGTTTTAGTGGCTATAAAAGAGGATGTTATATAGCTAATTAAACAAATCAGAAAGCAACATGTTTTGTGTTGTAGGTACAACATTGTTTAAAAGTCCTGCAAAACTAAACCACAGGTTTAAGCAACACACAAACTAAGAATATCATGTAGCCTCACAAAAACTCCACTAGGGGCACACCAGGCATGTTATCTGATAAGATATGGTACTCACCAAAGGCAAGATGAACTGTTTTCTGCACAATAGAGTTTGACCGTCTAGATTATCTCAAAAATGCACAGGGTGCAGGCAAGCAGATGGCCCCAAGTGTTCCTGGGTAATGTAGTATGTAAGTTCAGTAGCTGGATGGCCCTTTAATGGATTTTTATTTTTTCCTACTGATGAATGCAGCACGTTTGATGCTTTTAACTATAAATACCCTCTCAAGGGTATAACTGCTGCCCCTTGTGCAGGTTAAACCTAGATCCATTTTATTAAAAGTAGAGCTCCTTGACTGCCACACCATCTGCTAGCCTAAATACCCTGAGCCGTGGTTGTCTCCACAGGTGGAATGTTCTCGGCCTCCAGGGGGCGCTGCTCTCCCGTCTGGTGGAGCCAGTGTACCTGCACAGCCTGACGGTGGGCAGCCTACTGCACGTGGGCCACCTATCCCGTGCTACGGCTCAGCGGCTGGAGAGGCTTGGTCCCCTGGCTTCCCCGTACCGACGCCACCGGCCCCTTCTCAGCTGTGAGCCACCTGCTCCCCGTGCTGCCTCCTGCTTTGCCCAGCCTCAGCCCCCATGGCTATCAGCCCCTGCTGATATTACTTTTGTTTCCAGCCTCAGCACTTAATCATTTCACTAAAGCAGTGTTTCTCAATCCGGTCCTTGAGAACCCACATCCAGTCCATGCTTTTGCTTGCTCCAAACTCCCTGCCAGACAGTCCACGTTTTTGTTCGGGAACTGAGAGGAGCAAAAACGTGGACTGTGTCTGGGTCCCCAAGGACCGGATTGGGAAACAATACAGTAAAGCCATTATTCAAATATACAGCCATTTTGTCCCATGTTATTTGTTAAAGAGGACCAATAAAAATGTGTTTGCTAAATGCTATAAGACTGTGGTTGGAGAAAACATCAGCACAACTAAACTTACATTGAATACTCGTGCTAGAATTTGTATCCTCACACTAGTATACATACATGTGAGTTAGTATACATACACTCACAACAGCATGCTTATACATTGTACACTTACATTAGCATATATGCCCTCTCAATAGCATATACAGTCAATAGCACACACTCACGTTAGGGTATTTACACCTGCGTTAGTATCAGTTCTTTTACACTATATATATCAGTATAGGTACAGTTGCATTGTACATATCAGCATATATACACTTACACAGTACGTATCAGCATAAGTACACTTACACTGCGTATCAGCATATGTATACCTACCCTGTACGTATTAGCATAGGTACACTTACACTGTACATATCAGCATATGTATACATACACTGTACGTATTAGTACACTTACACTGTACATGTCAACATAAGTACACTTACAATGTACTTATCAGCACAGATATACGTACACTGTACGTATCAGCATGGGCACACTTACACTGTATGTATTAGCATAGGCACACTAACACTGTACGTATTAGCATAAGCACACTGTACGCATCAGCATAGGCACACTTACACTGTACATATTAGCATGGGCACACTTACACTGTACGTATCAGCATGGGTACACTTACACTGTACTTTTCAGCATAGGCACACTTACACTGTACGTATCAGCATGGGCACACTTACACTGTACGTATCAGCATAGGCACACTTACACTGTACGTATCAGCATGGGCACACTTACACTGTATGTATTAGCATAGGCACACTAACACTGTACGTATTAGCATAAGCACACTGTACGCATCAGCATAGGCACACTTACACTGTACATA
>JAODKC010000082.1:11683827-11694765 GCA_026777985.1 Mormyrops attenuatus
CATAGGCACACTAACACTGTACGTATTAGCATAAGCACACTGTACGCATCAGCATAGGCACACTTACACTGTACATAGCATGGGCACACTTACACTGTACGTATCAGCATGGGTACACTTACACTGTATGTATTAGCACTGCACGTATTAGCATAAGCACACTGTACGCATCAGCATAGGCACACTTACACTGTACATATTAGCATGGGCACACTTACACTGTACGTATCAGCATGGGTACACTTACACTGTATGTATCAGCATGGGCACACTTACACTGTACTCTCACTGCCATTGAAATGCCCAGTGTGACCCTAGCTATCTGAATGAAAATTAAAAAGAAAATTCAGAGCAATTTTTGCGGACATTAGGCCCCCTTGCAGCAGAGATGGGGGTTTGGTCGCTGCACTGCAGATACGGCCGGGGTGTCTGCCAGCGGCCTCTGCAATCAAAGCACACTCTGTCAGGGGTACGAGTAGTACTGGAGATATGAGTAATTGCATTGCAAGATAATCGCGATTAAAATTTAATTATCATCCTGATGAAGACTATTTAAAAAGCAGCATTAAACAGATTAAAATTGCCCAGTCGTCCGTAATCACACGTTTTTGAATGAGGTAAAAACAACCACAGTAGAAATTAAGTCAATTTTAACCAAACTGTGCCACTCGTGCATAGAAATCAAATGATGCTCCCAGAATAACGAATATCAAGACAGCAGGTGGCGACGTGGCTCAGGAGCAGTCAGAAATTGTGTCGTACTTACCATAAAATCTCAACCACTGCTTGGTATTAGTCTTCTTATTAGTCTTTATTGAGCTTTGGATATTAACATCTGCTAACAAGTAGTCAAGCTGACATAATCATGTCTCACAGGTCTTGGCCGCAGCCCCCCCCAGCAGCCAGGGAAGCCTCCCAGCTCCAGCCTGAACTGGACGATCGGCGACACCCAACCAGAGGTGCTGAATGCCTCCAGGGGCACCAGGGCTCCCTCGGGGGCCCCCTCGCGGCTCTGTAAACGGGCCCTGTTCTCCCGCTGGGCGAGGTTGCTCCACAAGGTGAGACCGCCGGGGTGATGCGACCTAAGCTGGCCCTGCCCGGCCCGGCCTTCAGGTCCTGGAGCACCAGACCCAGCAGAGCTTGGCGGAACGCAGCACTTAGCCTCTACAGAACTTTGAGTCGAAACAATAAAACCAGTCATCCTATTCACCCCCCTCCCAGTGCTCTTACGATACACCCCCAGCCACAGGGATCACTACATCAAGTATTTTACAGAAAAATAGCAGGTCAACCCATTTCTAATGACTTGCGGGCCTTTCGCGTGTTACATCTTAATCTCTGGCTGCTTTGAAGCCTATTATTAGAGTTTATTTTCTTAGCTGGAGCACAGTGTGGCTTTAATTTGCATAATGGAAACATACAGTGCGGGCCGCAGATCCCCGCGGTCGCCAGCGATTCCCGCTTTGTGGACGCCTGTCGAAAAGCCATTTCCCACGGAAAAACACTCCCTTCGCCCCGCACCGCACACGAGATTAAAGATGCTAATCATTTTCCATTCCTTTACCCATTTACCTTCTTTGTTGCTATGAGGGAAATGTGCTAAGGCAGATAGGCTGTTAATTTGCTGATGAAATTCAAATCGCAGCTGGGGGGAGGGTGGATCATGCAGGTCTGCCGTTTTCTTGCTCTGCTGTGTATTTAGTCACTGATAGCTCATCGGTTGCACTCTGTCCCTGCTCCCTGCAGCTGCCTGGACCTGGTGCAGGCGCCATGATGGAGCCGCTGGTGTATGGAGAGGCTAAGCAGAGGGCAGGTCTCTACCAGAAGGTCAAGCAGAGGTGGTTCAGGGCCCTGCATGAGGCTGGGCTCGGGACTTGGGTACGGAAGCCACCAGAGCAGGACCATTTCCTGGTGTGCATGTGAGCATGGACGAGGGGGGTTAAGGTTAACATTCAGCCACCCCCCCCCACTTCTCCTCCACCGTTGCCAGTCTCCCAAGGGCTGGTGAAATATGAGCTAAGATGCGTGACAATTACCCGCAATTAGAGAGAAAACCCAGTGCCAACCAGGCGATCTGCACAGAATATGGGCTGCAGAGAAACTCTGAGGCGGAGATGGGAACATTGTGAGACAGGCTAACACTGAAAAGAAACGACACATAGAGGCATTGTGGAACAGGCTAACGCTGAAATGAAATGGCACATAAACGCATTGTGAGACAGGCTAACACTGAAATGAAGTGGCACAGAGACGCATTGTGAGACAGGTTAACACTGAAATGAAATGACACATAGAGGCATTGTGAGACAGGCTAACACTGAAATGAAACAGTAGACACAGACAGGCATTGTGAGACAGACTGACACTGAACTGAAACAACACACATTGAGGCATTGTGAGACAGGCTAACACTGAAGTGAAATGACACATAGACGCATTGTGAAACAGGCTAACACTGAAATGAAACAGTAGACAAAGACAGGCATTGTGAGACAGGCTGACACTGAACTGAAGCAACACACATTGAGGCATTGTGAGACAGGCTAACACTGAAATAACACTGATTAGTAGGCTATTATTGTACTGAACGACTTAGTGCAGGTAGACTAAAGCTGTGCTCAGTCAGCCAAGTGGCATGAAATGTGACATCCTGACATTCAATTTTCCCCTCACTGGCCCCCCCCTAGTCTCACTCAGAAAATAGGGGCAGATTTTTGCACCAAGGAAACAGATTTTGCACTGGCCTTGTATCCAGAACAAAACCCAAGAGTATAAAATCACATCAGCCCGGTGCGTTAATGGTGCCATTCAGTGCCCCGAAAGTCAAGCCACATCTTCTGCCGTCGTTGCCTTTCTGTGGTACACCATGTTTCTTTAGCAGAGAGCACTCTTGGGATGGCCGTTATTCACAGTCGCCACCCCCGCCCCCCGCGCTGCTTCGCCTCTAAAAGATGAGTGGGTCTCCTTAAGCATGGGGCTTATAAAATACCCCGCGTCGGGCGAAGCGAGTGACTCTTTAGCGTGCAGATAATGGGTATTACATGACCTGTAACAGCTTTGCCCCGGGCATAACCCGCGAGCCGGCCCACAGCAGGCGCTGCCAGATGGAGGCAGCCATTTTGCAATTACCGTTAGCAAAGCCTATAAAAGTATATGAAAATTTTAATTACAAACAGTCTCGACGACGGGAGCAGAGTTGTGATACATGGGCAGTACTGCCACCCACCCCCATCCCACCTTAAACTTGTGAGAGAGGTTAGACTTCCACCTGAAGCCTCAGACAGGTGTGTGTTTAACATCTGGTGCCAGTGGGCCTGACTTCTGGGCTCAGCCAAGCGGCCCAGGCAAATCACTGTGTGACGCTTTGGGAGTCGTCAGAACTCACGACCAAAGCTAAAAGCTAAGTGTGTCTTGGAGAAACCAAAATGGGGTCGGCGAAAAGAGAAGTGTCATTAAATATTACCCCACCATAGCCCCTGTCTCTCTGTATTAGTACAAATCACTGAAAGACAACTAGTAATGTCTGGGAGTGTTTGTTTACTATAGAGATAGTCTCCAAATATTGTCTCAATTAATCCTCTATCTCTGTAGTAAACAAACATTCCCAGTTATTTCAATATTCATCTTCTGTAACCACTTGTCCTGTTCAGGGTCACAGGGGGTTCCGAGCCTATCCCAGAGGCTACAAGCACAGGGCAGAGAACAGCCCAGGATGGGGTGCCAACCCATTACAGGGTGCATTCACACACCAGTCACTCACACATGCACACTTATGGGCAGTTCGGGAACTCCAGTTAACCTCAGCATGTTTTTGGACTGTGGAGGAAACCTCACAATGGCATGGGGAGATCATGCAAACTCTACACATGTAGAAACATGGCAGAGACCTGAACCCTGTTCCAAGAGTTGTGAGGCCACAGTGCTAACCTGTGCACCACCATCATCTTTTTAATCATACATCTATCCCAAGATTTCTATGACATGACAACTTTGACAAGTTTAAAGCTTTACATATTTAACGTGGAAGTTTTACTCGTAATCTTTTCTCCTTATTAGGATCCACACAAGCATATTTAAGGCACCTCAGCCATGTCAGTGGTAGATATTGCTCAAAAAGGAGTAGCAGAAAATTGGGTTTATAATTTTGTATCTTAAGGGACAGTGACATCTAGTGGTCAGAAATTACATCTGCACTCAGACAACTGCTTAGATCCGGGGTGGGAAATCTTATCCGTAAAGGGCCGGTGTGTATGCAGGTTTTTGGGATAACCTTTAGGTCAGCTGTTCAAATCCAGGTGTGAGGACTCTTCAGCCCATCAGTCATCTAATTAGTGACCTAATTACGGAGTTGCAGCGAAAACCTGCATACACACCGGCCCTTTCTGGATAAGATTGCCTACCCAAGAGGCAACAGTCTTTTAACATGAGGATAAGGTCAAGTCCCTAAAGGTAGTTTATCAAGCATCCAGCATAATAAATAGGTAATAGATAAACTAAGCGGCTGAATAGACGTGTGCCACAAAAAAAAATCTGCCACTGGCACATTTTTTTTAAGGAAAAAGATGAGTGTCACAGTTGTCACTTGACTAGCTGAAAACAGACAAATTTGTTAAACTTTGAAGTGTCATCCCCACTCTGTCTTAAAACACATGTAAACATGTGCAATGTACCCCCGAAGTGCAGCTCTCTGAACTCAGCCATGAAGGGCCATTCATTTCATGTGGGCAAAACAATCACCAAATCACACGTCTAGGAGATTTACTGTGAGAATGAGAGCGAGTACAGAAAACCACCACCTTTCCCATAACAATGTGCACTTGTCTTGTGTTTCAGGGTGAACTTGCCTCAGAAATTCATGTATATAATGTAGATCTTTCACTTGGCACCAAACCCGTTTTCATATTGCCCACTACACTACACTATAATCCGTGTCGGATTTCCTGTTCCTGTTTTTAGACACCATGCAGATAATGGTGCCCGCGCCTTCGCTGTTCTTATTCTGTGTGTGATGAAACTTCCCCAGGGTGACACCGGATTCCACTGCGCCGAAACCCCAAATCACGAGCGACTTTGTCCGATCCAGCCTGGTTACAGCAAACGGCCCCTCATGCTTTGTGTATGAAAGTAATAAATGTATAAACAGTTACATTCGCACGGTTCAATCAGAGGTGTGTTCCTGGCATTTGTTTATAAGAAATAAAAAAGAATACAGATGTAAAATATGTATAGTGAACTTCTGTACATTATCAATTGTTTTTTTTTTTTGTCCTAGTAAATAAAAATTGTGAATTTAGTGAACACCTGCCGGTTTCTGCACTGATCATTTGCAGTAAAACAGACATGTGAGCAGACCATCCATCCAGAGCAAACAGGGATGATTTTCTACAGATTAGTGTTGATAAGGTAAATAAAAGTTAGTAAATATAAGGCAGACAAACTACCAAATCTTGACCACAATGGCTAAAGATCCATGGAATTCAGGTCTTGGACTGACATCCTTATTAACACAGGGATGCTGGGTATGTCATGACTTTGTAGTAATAAATGTGAAGTATCAGCTGTCTGATTTCTGATAAATTACTGTCAAATATGCAGGGACTCAGGATGGGGGAGCGAGCCCTTCTTATGTGAGACTGCTCATGATTATGTCACTTCCTGTCTTCATAAAGATGTTTTCTTGCCTTAACTGGCTAAATGCAAGTTGGTCCAAGTACACAAAAAGAAGAATCGAGAGACTTAAAGTGACATTTTATTGGATTAGCCAAGCTTTTGCTGATCATGTGATCCTTCCTCCTAAATGCTGTTCTTAAACTGACTGAGAGGCAAACAGCATAACATATTCCCTGCACTCACAGACAGAACATTTCCAGGCGAAAATATTTAATGTGTTCAGAGACACAGACATCCATGTGTTGCTGGACTGTGGCTACAATGGGAACAACACTGAACGGGCAGTCCAAACGAAATGCACACGAAAACCTGAGCATGAAAATATCTTCACCCAGTCAGCATTCAACAGGGAACAAGGTAAGTGTTCAGATTCACAATTGCTACAAGGGTATACAGCATGCAGAAGTCAGAGCTACAAACAGCAGCTTGTGACAGATATTTAACCTTGTATCTAATGTCATCCTGATTACAAATACAATATAAAAGCACATTCCCAGACTCAAATACCTCCACACCCACCTTTCTTTAAAATGTACAAGGCTTACAAAACACTCATCTTTTGTAACATTATAATGGAGTGGAGGAACTGTGCACATCGTTCAAAAATGACAAAATCAACTCAGACCTTGTAAAGTTTCATATAAATGGTAATAAAATGCAGTAAACAGCACATAAACCCAATAAAATACTGACAGAAATGACAGCAAACCAAATTTGTGAAATAAAACGTGTCTAAACAGAAAAACCAGCACTGAAGACCGTCTGCCAGCTTTTCATTCAGTTCAAAGAGCAGATATTTACACAGCTGCTAATGCCTCACACCAGCAGAGATTTGATTTTAGGGGACTGTCACAGCTCACAAAGACTACAACTGACTGTCACCATCACAAACACATGCATATATCATCGTCAGACGTCAAAATGATTCCTAAGGTTAACTGATACGACAGGTGTGCTGTATATTTGGGGCTTTTCCCCTTCAAAAATTTTCTGTGTATTAAAAATAAATATATATTTATATATTGCCTCAGTGTCCGGTTAATATTTCTTCAGAATGTTACAGCAGAATATTACCAAGTAATGACAGTTGAATGACAGTTGTACAAAGCGACCTCGGTGATGTGATTGTGACGAATGTGTTTGATACAGACCTCTCTTTACAGAAGCATGTTGAAAGACACTGAAACTACACAGAAAGTTCTGGACATCACCGTGACAATACCCAAGCACACTGTTCACAGGCGAAGCAGTGGGGAGTGAGTGGAGGGAAACAAACAGGACTCACGCCATCTGGTCAGAATGTTGCTGTGGTCTAACATCCAATAGCTTATTTTGAGCATTTTTTTCCCTTTCAAGTAATTCAAAGATGTAACACTATACACACAGTCAGCAGCAGTGAGTCTGCTAAAATAGTTGCGTTATGCCACTGTTACACCAAGACAGGCCCTCGCTAACTATCCACACCAGACCTGACATTTGTTGCTTCCTCAATGCTTTGAAGAGCATGAGCTATCTGGTCCAATTCTGCCCTGCAGGGGGAGCTGTGGAGTCAATCGCCGCGATCAGGCGAGGCGTCTCGTAACGGGTCGTCTACCATGAAACTGTGACGCTGATAGCTACGATACTGTCGGGGACCCTGCTCCGAGCCCAGGATTCTGCTGGAACTGCGGTAGAAAGTCTGGATACACGGTGCGTAGAAATTCAGACTGTGTTGCACAGCACCAGCACAACGAAGACCTCGCCTCAGTACAGAACATCTGAGCCGTTGTTCAATGTTAACCACCTTTATAGTCATCATCATCATCAGCTGATCTGCCTTCTACAAAAATACACCCTCATACAACATTCTACCACTGTTTTCAACAGCAGCCAAAGAAAAAAAATATTGAATGAAAATAAAGGTGTAGAAGTTCTTGCATTTGGACAAGTTCTAATCAAGTCAGCGGGGCAGGGAGTCCTCTCTCCTGTGATCCCGGGTCAGCGTCTCACTTCTCCTGCAGCAGAGCCGGGATGTTGATGTTCCAGCCAATGGCCTGTCGGTCAAAACCGCAGGTGAATAGGTTGCAGGAGGGGTTGTCCTCACTCCAGGCGGTGCAGCACACCATGCGCCGGTGCCCCTAGGGGAAACAGCGGATTGTCAGAACCAGCCCTGACGCTGCACTCGATGCCCTACATGCAAGCCCCAAAAGCTGGTCCTCTGTAAGATAGTACAACAGGTAGCACAGTAACTGAGAACTTAGACAAGATGGGTTTGTGTTCAGGAGGAATTTCCAGGGTCTGGCTATTATACTTTTGACCATGGTGCTTAAAATTAATTCCTAATGATAATACCCAAATGTAACAGGTCAAGCAGTAGAAATTGTAAGCTATGTATATTTCACTGGATAAAGGTTCTTGCCGCTTTGAAACCTGAACTGATGATCTTGAAACCTCTATCAGCCGTTTCCCAATCCAGTCCTCAGGAACCCTCACACAGTTCACGTTTTCGTTCCCTCCCAGCTCCCGGGTAGAGTCACTCCACCACGTGGGCACCAGCCAATGAGGAGTCACCGTCTGACGGCATGTTTATCTGCGCAGTGAGGGCCCAGTTACCTGTCGGTTACTGCGGGGCAGGCGGGCCAATCGGACTCCAGCCATGTCGAACAGCCGGACCTGCCGATTGTCGTGTGGGAGGGCAATGAGCCGCTGTCCCACAGAGACACTGATCCTGCAAACATAGGAGCATTAAAATAGGGCATTTTTTCCACATAAAATAGCCCATTTAATGAACAGTTGTTTTATGGCATTGATAAAATACCAAGAGCATCCTCACATACAGTGATCTGCATATGCACACTGGGATTATGCACACAGATTAACCCAGAATTATGCACACCAAGATTAACCAGAGATTTTGCACACCGGGATTAACCCAGGATTATGTACACCAAGATTAACCAGAGATTATGCACACAGGGATTAACCCAGGATTATGTACACCGGGATTACGTGTACTGGGATTAACCTGGGATTATGTACACTGGGATTATGCAAGCCATGTACCTTTTCAGAGTTACTCAGGTTTTACTCATGATGGACCATGCAAAGAGACATGTGTCAAACAGTGTCCTCACCGGTTAACGGCGGAGTCGGTGCGGATGGTTGCTATTGGAGACCTCATGTTCTTCAGATCCCACACCTTCACGGTGCGATCATCACTGCCTGAGACCACATTGTCGCTCATTGTGAAGACGGCAGATGTCACAGTGCTGTGGCACAGACATAATGTGTCATGATTTGGCTCTGTGCTGGTCGTTTCCGCAAGCACAAAATTACCAGGATTTAAACAGTCTATTATCGGGACTATCCACAGCGTTCTGTAAAAAGATGTCACGTTTTTCCAACACATGTAACTCAACTCAGAAACAAACTCGCATAATATTCTGTAGTAGAATAATCTTAATCGTTTTTAACGACCAGACGACCAAGGTATAGCATGGTAGGTAAGGTCAAATCAACACTGTTCAAAACATGAAACATCATTAGATAGCAACATCATGTTAGACAACTGCAGATACCGCAAGCTTAATTTCACAGAAAATATTCACAGGAAATATTTACAAGATTGACACAGAACAGGGTTCATACACTTTTTGATCAACTTCTCCAGGATTGCAAGCTAAATTTCAAAGAAACATTTTTGTTCAACCCATTCAGGAAAGGTTATGTGATCATCATCGCATGGCGCCATTAAAAACATTTACTTTGTGTAGAGGAACCAGGTGTTATGAACTTGCATTCCTCCTTTGGATATGGATGTACCTTCCACTGTATATGATTTTATAGATATGTATATTGCTTTTCTCTCTTGTTCAGACACACGCTATTAAAAAACTCACATAGCTTAATTTAATCTGGTCTTATAATGGTGAGCTGAACAATTATTAACCAACTATACTATCTTTTCTAGCCATCACCAAAGTCATTAATGTATTCCTTACATTTGCAATAACAAGAAACAATCAATATTGAGTCGTAAATGTTAGTGTGAGAAGAATTATTTGTGTGCGGCATTATAATTACCCTAATGTGACATAAGTGCGATTGCGCATCACAAAAGTAAGAAGGCAGGGAACAATCCAGGATAGGGCACCAACCCATCGCACCACATAGAATCTGGGCAGAGACTCGAACCCTGGTCATGGAGGTGTGAGGCAACAGTGCTACCCACGGCACCACCACGCCGCCCCTGTGGGGAGCTATAAGATAATAATGACTTTATACCTACTGTGAAGTGTAATTATACATATTAAAAACATTCCTTCCAGTAGCCACCGGAATGACACTCATCTATAAGATGTTGGGTACACTTCAGGATAATATTTTATTTCACCCTCTTTGTTGAAATTTGTACAAATTTTGAGTATCAGCGGTCATGATTAAAAGCCAAAATATCATATGGTAGTAGGAACACAACACAAGAGACATGATGCATCAGTGAATAATAATGCATTACAGGCTGAATCCTTTGCCCTTTAATGGAAAAGTATCAGTCTAGGTATATCTTAGTACTGAAAGACCTTTAACACATACATTCATACCGTGTTGACGAGGTATAAAAATGCATGCCACCATTGTCTTGTTAAACGCGTATTTTAATGCAAATGCCATGTCGCAACTTAGAGGGGAAAATACCATGTTGTGACAGAGGGGAAAAATATTGTGTCTAGAGGGGAATAACGCCGTGTCACAACGCATTTTCTATTGTTTTCTGCCCCAACGGCCTTCCATACACTTGACCTGCACTGGTGTGTGAAGTATAATGAAGATACTGCATGGGAGAGACGGGGTTATACTGCAAAATCTGATACAAAAAAAAAAAAAACCACATAACTCTCAAAAATCCCATGACTTTTACAAAATTTTCTGTTTTTTTTTTTTATTTTCCATAACTTTTCCAGGTCTGGAAAATGTGATTTCTTAATTCCATGCCTTTTCCAAGATTTTCATCTCCATACAAACCCTGACAGAAGATCAGTGCAAATGTAGCCTCTGCCCAAGTTAAAAATAAGCATTCAGAGTCCTTACCCCCAGTAGAAACAGTTTTTTTTTTTCCTAACACAGGATATTTTGGCAGGCAGAGGTCTATAGCGCCTCCTAGAGGGCATCAGCTAAAAGAGGTAGTGAGCAGGGAGAGAGTTTTCAGAGATTCCTTTTGTTTGCCCTTCTCATAGTACGTCTGTGATAAAGTGACTCAACTAATGGGGGGGGGGGGGGGGGGGGGGGCAC
>JAODKC010000082.1:11717673-11738076 GCA_026777985.1 Mormyrops attenuatus
GTCAAACTATGTTATAATTTTACACATTACGAACCTAATAATCATGTTTTAGTGTAACCGGGCGCGCCACTGTACAGTCGGGGTAACTAATTAGCTGCGGTAGAGTCAGGACAAAAAATAGACTACGCTCACAACTTACACTCCTCGTTGCCGATTGATGCGTTTTTTTGTTTTTTTTTGCGGTGGGATGTCGGATAATACGGAATGTCGGATAAGCGAGACTCTACTGTAATATGAAAATGGGATCATTAGACTGGCACCCTGATCTCCTCCTCCAACCCAGACCATTGACCAACTGATGTGCTGTGAAAATCAGGACAACCCTAAGGCATGTGATCGCACTCAAAACCCTACCTTGCTCCAGGTACTCCAAGCTCTGCTTCTGCCTCTTCATGATAGTGCACATGCGACCCAAAGCGGCCCGCTTCAGCTGCTTGCAGCGGTACAGGGAGTCTCCATACTTCATGAGGCGAACATAGTCCTTGGCGACACTACGGACAAGAAGCACGGTTACGCCGAAGACAAGCTTGGGTTTAAGAAAAACGAACCACAAAATAACCAAGCTAAAGACACAGGGACACATGACTGGGCAAATAAACACACTCCTTACTTGTCAATGAGGTTCTTGGCTATATTTATCTGTCCGAGGGCCAACTTGTAGTGGTCCTTGTCATACAAAACGTTCATCAGGTCTGCATAAAAAGGGTGGATGTCCTGAGGGAAGAAACACAGAAAATCATCATGACTGTAAATGACAAAAGCTATAAAAAAAAGTACTATTACAGACACCAATTTAATTTTGTAATATTTAATTTGAACTTTTCAAAATCCAACTGCTTACATACACAATCTTCCAACTGTTCATTCATACACAATTACAGTTTTTGTACACTTACATCAAGCTTTGGGAAGTCTGTCAAGATCTGAGAGAGTCGATCGTGGTAATTCTGCTGAGTGAATTTTACTTTTCTCATGTAAAAATGCCTGATGCGGTGGATCTGATAGTGCTTGTGGACGACTGTTGGAGTTTTCCTTTGGGTTTTTGATAATGTGAGGTCTATGAAGTCCTGGATGGGGAGAAACGTGCTTACTTATCCTAAATACGACAAAACGATATATAATACAAAATCATAATTCTTCCTATGTACGCAAGCGTCTGTTGTCATGTCATGCAATTACACTCCGCAATCTGTCATGAAAGAAGTACAACAGCATAATGTCAGCTGTTAAGCTAGAAACCCTTTTAAAATCTGGCCGAACATAAACACGTGTTGAGGCGGCTGAGAGACAGACGTCCACAGAGATTTTCTCTTAGATAAAAACGATTTTTCACACATCGAGTTACCCTTTCCATGACAAACATAAAAAACGCAATAATACGACTGTATAGATACCTTCGCGGTGGGAACCACCATAATTTTCTTGAAATTGTAGAGTGCCATCTTTGCTAAGCACAGCGATCGGCTCCACGACGGCCCGGGAAAGGATCGGGGAAACGGTGACGTCAGCATGAGTCGATGCGGCCAAGAAGGCATCCTGAGAAATTAGCACGGTCGGTGATTTGGTATACTGCCCCCCTCAGGTCAATAGCGGGATGGTACATTCATACGCGAGGGGAAGAAGGCAAAACCTAAACCAATACAAAACGCATAAAAAGTGTAAGAGATTTGTGTTTTTCAAAAGCGTGCACAATTCTTCGTAAATGTCAAAATTCTGTACTTTAAAACTCCTCATTTTTGTACACAAGGTTTGCGGAAACAATTTACTATGCCTACTGATAATGACTTGGTGTGGGTGGTTGCTTATAACCTCGTTCCGTAGGAGGAAGCAGACAGCCTGGCTATCTTTTAATTCTTATCCTCCTCTAAAATATCCTACCATGCATTAACTTTCTGTCTACCTCCCACAGCTTCTAGGGACATGCCTAAATTTCTTCCTAAGGTAATTAGATTTTTGGCACTTCCTAATTCTGGAAGTGTCGCTCTACCGGATGAGAACTGTGAACTGATTGACTATTTACTATTTAGATATAATTCATTGAAAAGATTTTGACATTGTACATAGGCATCCACAGTCTAAATTTCGTTATTGTATGCCTCAGCATTCTATTTTGGAATGTAAATGGATTCAACATATTTCTTAAGATTGCTGTTATAATGATGATGCAAAAATTTTTAAATAACCGCAACAGGAATAAGCATTGTATACAGTAACAATAAGCAGTGTAAGGTCACAAAACCAAAGCAAAAGTATACAAAGCCTTACGTTTTCTATTTGTCATAATCTTGTCTGTTGCTTTTAAAACTTTACTTATCCAATATGCTTCTAGACAGGGGAGTTTCTAGTCAGTGAAAACATCAGGGGCTACGCGAAGTTTACCCGAGGCTTGACCTTTTTTTAAGGAAAACTGGCATCGGGGCTAAAACCCCGACTGATCGGACCTAACGTCACCCATGATTCTAGATAATTCACGAACTGTTTTCTAAAGCTGTGCCATAATTTATACTTTTTACTTCCCATGATTAGTTTGACTTCGTTATTTGGGACAGAGAAGTAACAACAGCGCCGCAGACAGTAAACGCTACGCACAATCCTGCAATTATACGATATAAGATAAAGTGATAAGTTACTGCAGCAGTACTAGGTCACATAATACTGACAGAATAGCGGCATCATTACTGTACTCCCATCTTCATGACCAATGCTAAACTTTAATACGTGTTTCTTAATAATGTTCCTTAATTCGTTGTTGACCTTTGCATTGAGTATGGGGTACATCCCATTGTTGAGAGCCAGGGCGCAGGAACTGAAGGGACGCCCCCCCCCCAATAAACAGGCCTTTGCATATAAATCATTAATTTGTGCTCACCCCCACTATCAAACTGTCTCCAACGCCGTTGGTTGAAAGAGTCAAATTGTCATATAAAATATTCAACTTTACATATTTATTGAAAGCTTGCCTATGATGGAGCGTTCATACCTATTGCTTTCTCCTTTTCCTGTTTGAAAGTTGTTCCTTTATACTCAGCCTTTCACAATATCTGTAGATGTGTATTGTATACGTTTGGTAAATCCCAAATAATGTTTCAAAGTAGGCTGAAAAATGACGGTTTTCATTCTACTGGACACTGTTTAATCGCAGTCCAACCTATGCCTGGACAAGTGACAGGATTCTGGCAAAAATTACAACGTAATAGAACAAATAATTTCGCGTAGTCAGAGGACCCGCGCAATTCCAACAAGTACCATACCAACACTATCCTATTTTGAAAAATGAAGCAGTGTCGCTGAACATGTGTTACTCACAAAAGCCCCTCGTTAGATTTAGCTGTAACTAAGAAAATTCACAGAACGGACGTACTATCGATGTTTCTAGTTTAGTGCAACCTTGTCACTAACGATAGTAAAAATGGAACAAAAATTGAAATTGCATTTTTTTTTTTCTAACTCCCAATGAGTAGGAAAACCGACCCACCGACTGAAAGTAACGGTGAATCTATTGGCTATATAACAATAAATAAAGTTTCGGACCCTAGAACGAGGTTTGGCGGCTACAGCCAATCATCAGTCGTGCTGCGGTCACGAGTGAGGGTGCAGTCCTGCAGTCTGAGCCAACCGGGAGGTCCGCTGTACGGGCAGGGAGGCGGGAGCTGCGCGAGACTCTGCTGTGACTGAACAAAGTGTGCGATGGTGGCCGCGCTCTGGGTGGGAGAGCAGTGCTACGATTCGCCCCCTTTTCGTTGGTTTTGCTAGTCGTTTCGGCGAGGCTGGTTGTACGTACGCCCGACGAGGAGACGGGTGGCCGGTCGTTGTGTTTGTTTTCGTTCTCCGACTCAAAGAAGAAGAGCAACAATAACAGCGACGGCGGCGGCGACGACGACGACACAGTCGTATTTTGGTTTTAACCGCGCTGAGGGAACAAACCCAAACTTCGTGTCCGTTGGCCGGTCGCCGTCTTAAAATCCGTTTTGCTTTTAGGTAAGAGCAGAAGTTAGTGGTCCGTTTCGAGGTGTTTATTTAATACGAATAAAGTAGGGTATTTTTTTAGCTGGTGTATTTTCAGCCCGGGAAGCGCAAAGGCCCGGTCACTGCAGCGCTGTGCAGGTGAGTAAAGCGCCGTGTAGCATGTTAGCTAAGCTAAGCTAATGGGGATATTTTCTGAGTATATGGTTAAATTCTGGTGCCATGAATCTAGGCTTAGATATACAGACTTCTTTACTTAATCCGTAGTTAAATTCTCGAATTGCGAGGGTTGGCTAAGATAACGAAACGTTTTCACTCCGTTTGTAGTTAAATACTTGCGTTATGAGGCTAGGCTAAGACCTCGGGATATATTTACTCAGTGTGTAGTTAATTACTGGTGTTATGAGGCTGGCCAAATATATATCGGGATGTATTTACTCAGTAAGTAGTTAAATAACAGGATTGCGAGGCTCGGCTATTATTGATGAATTTATACAATATGTGGTTAAATATTGGTGTTAATGCTAAGATACTACGATGGATTTGGTCCCTCAGTAATTAAATATTGGTGTTTTCTTCCTAAGATCAATATAGATTTACTTGGCCTATAATTTAATACTGGTGATATGAGACTAAGATGTACTTATAGTCGCGAGTGACAACCATATGGCTTGGGGACTGAGAAACACAGAGGTTGCCATCTTCCGAAGGGTGCTGTAGGCGTCTACGTTACAGATGGCCAGGACCGGAGGAGCATCGCAGGTGCAGTGTGAGCCGATGTGTGCTGCATCTTAGATAAATACCTCGTCACTTCGTGTCAAACAGTTTCGATGTGCTGGATCATGCTTTCGTCGATTACAGTTTATAATTAATTATCTTAGGAAGTTTCAGCTCCCCACAGAGCTGCACTGCGTCTCTGTCTTCTTAAAACTTTATTTATCTTGCTCTAAAATACTTTTTGAAAGCTTTGTAATGATCAGCAGCACTTTCTATTGATACTGCGTATCAGTGGCATTTGTAATTCATAAAACTCCCCGGCATCTTCTCAGAAGTGTCACTGTCACTCTTGAGACAGCTTCGATTTTTACATTTCCTTTAGCATAACACAGATTACTCAGATGCCTGGATAATCAGGTTAAGACCAGTTGACTTAGCACATACTTTTAATCCATATGCTTATCCGGTTCGCAAGAGGCACAGCCAGACTATTTACAGTTTAACAACAGCTGACTGCAGCTCTGTTCCATCACGTTCTTTAACGTAGTGTTTGTGTTCTGACTAATTGAAAATTTAATTTTCTGTGGGGTACATGACCTGTTGCCTTTTGACATTTGAATGTGCTTAATCTTCATCCTTTTCTCTATACCAAAGCAGACTATACTTGCAGTTCAGGCAGTATCATTGTGCAGGATGCTAATAGACTGGTGTATTTGTGTGATTCTGTGATCACATATGTAGTTAAATCAGAAAGTTGGACATTTAGCTGTAAGTGTCAATTACTATATATTTTTCAAAGTTTATTACGGAAGGAAACTGTGGTTGTGGCAGTGTTTTTGGTCCCTTTGATGCACCACATTGTATGTGGCAACACTTTATACTTAAAGGCATGGTGAACTGTTGGACGTATTGCAGTTTTTGTCTGCAACTTTATATCCTATTTGTTGACTTTTTATTAACTTTTTCAAGTTATATTTTTATTTCATTTTTCCTGTATAGACTACATTATGACACTGTCTAATGTTTGTAATAAGGCTGGAACTTTTCCTGGTGTTTAGGAAATGTGTATTTGTGTGTCTGTGTGTAATATATTTTTAACCAACTGACTGCAAGGGCCCAGACCCTGCATTGGACAAGTGGGTATGTAAGTTGGATAGATGACTGCTTGGCATGTATAATATGATTTGAGGTGCCTACATGGCTTCATCTTTCTTGCCCCCTTTAGCCATAAATCCACGAAGCTAAACAGAACCTGCTCTTTGTTTGTGATCTATACCTTGTTTCATGTGGGGATCTCTACTGCATGTTGCCAATAAATAGTATTGCCAAGTATTAACCTTGTGCTGTATTGATCCGAGTTTCCCTGGCCTTCAGTTATGTACCCTGAATTGTGCTTTCTTAGTACCTCTCGTCGTTTTCTGTAGGCTTTCAAGATTTGTTTGTACCATGTTAAATATCAACAAAGAACCAACAAATTTTTATTTCATGAATGCTTGGCAATGCTTTTTTAACATTTTATTCACATTGTGTGCATGTTGTAATGACCTTGGTTAGAGAAACTCGAACTGGGCCCTTTCCAGGAAAATATCGCTGTGCCTTTCGCATAATGTAGCAGCCCATTTAACTTCTTTCCATACTAAAATATTGGTGTCATGTTAAACAAATGCACCTGTGTCCAGAGACAGGAGAAAAAAAAAAGTTTTGTGACCAAGGATTGGAGTACTCACTTTCTGGATTGAACCAATAAAGTTATCGATAGGAACATGTTGGAGATTGATGGTCCTATACAGCTGACTGCAGCCTGGGGTTGTCTAAGCCTCCTTTCTCCCATTGCTAGTTGATGAATTTAGACAGTTTTGTTCTGGAAAATATGAAGCAACATGCTCTTAACATGCTTGCACCCAGACTCCTGAACAAAGGCCAACTCTTTTAATTTTTTCACCAACTGAACCTAGAGGACACATTTCAGTTCTTAAAACTGACTAGTGACTGACAGTGCCCACTAAAGTTATCCCCTGGGTTTCAAAGCCCCATTTCCCCAGAGCTTACTCTGCATAAGTGTTTTTGCAAGGAATTGGAAATACTGGGACAGTTTTTGAAATGGCATGAACTAGGGCTGCACAATTAATCATAAAAAAACACGATCTTGATTCATACCGCTCTCATTTATATATTACAGTGGATCTTCTGCGTTGCATTATATCAGCTGGATCAAATCAAAACTACTTTTCCCCAGAGTCTCAAACGTCCCATAATTCTGCATTCTCTTTACAGGTACCGTACTGGCGTAAAAACCGGAACCGGCACTGAATAACCTCACAATGCAAGACGGAACATTTTGTATTGAATTCAAAAAATAGCTCTAGTATATTATAGGGCTGTTTGATGTGCGATCTTAATACCAGCATTGCGCATTGTGCACATGCAATTCTTCCTTTGCCAGTGAGCTAGATTAAGATAAGGCTTTTTCTTACTTTCAGTTCTCTAAACGAACATTTAAAGCACAGGGAGATTTGGTTTCACTAAAACATTTTTGCTCTGTTATTGGAAAGAAAATTAGGTTTCACAATTTTAATTATTATTCCTTTTCAAGATTATCCAGTATATGTTTAAAAATCAGTTTAAAGTTTACCTTCACTGCTTTTGCATGAGCGCTGCATGCATTCTCTGAGAATTATAATCATTTTCATCCTTTCTGTTGAAATCACTCATTGACGGGTTCTTGAAAAATTTATGTTGAATTCCTTTATAGATTTATGTTTGAATTCCATTTTATAAATACTCCAATATTTATTACAACAAAATCACATAGCAATATATAGAAAATTTCCAGTGCCATGCTGTTCTAGTATATCGTACAACATATTTATTTTTATGCTATCCTGATGTCTGGGTCTTCCGACCATATCACAGTTAAAGCTTGGATCACTTCATTTGTCAACGCATCCATTATTATTTTATTATTTTTTATTATTATTTTCACCTCATTTACCATAAACCGTGTTTGGCACAGTCATTTTTTGTTGTGTTTCCCTTTGCCGTTTAATGAGTGCAAAAAAGTTTAAACTTAAGAAAAAGAAGTTGTTGGAGAATTGGAATCTCAATTCTAAGCAGAAGAATTGTGATTCACATTTTTTTCAGAATTGTGCAGCCCTAGTGTGAACTCTAGACAGAAAATACAATGGCTTAAATTTTTAAGCTATATTCATTTTTTGGTTTCAGGCTTTTATCTTATCTTAACATTTGAAGAAGGGTGTAGGCCACCCTAGCCAATTTGCATGTCATCTGTTTAGCTTGCAGGGCGTTAACCATTATGGTTTGTTCTAGATCTGTCACGATTACTTGATAAAACTTGATTACAAAAAAGTAGGGCTGCACGATTTATCAATTTCAAATCAAAATTGTGATTTGAAACAACACGATTAGCAAGTCGCAAAGGCTGCGATTTAGGATAAACATTATATAGCATGTCGAACCAGGGTTTAAAACTGTTGCGAGAATAGTTTTACAAATTCATCCCTGTGTGACTGTCATTCTCACCAATCAGAAGCGCTGTGCTTCTCGCGTGCCAGTCATGCTCACCAATCAGAAGTGGCCCAAGACGACGGAGTTTACGCCCACAAACAGCAAACATGTGAAACCCTAGGAAAATGTTACATTTGCGGTGCGGAAAAAATACTGATTCCGCTACTGAGCTATAAGTGAATTGCCTTCCTATTTCATGGTCCGAGATAGGACCGTTCTGAAACAATCATCAATAGAACCGGTGATGACCTTTTAACCACCAGCAGCAATATAATTCAGCGTGTCACACCTTTTGTTTTTGTTAATAGGCAATAGCATTAGCATACCGCTAACCCATCAAAACAACGAGACGGTCAGTAATCCTCACAGCAGCGGAGTCTGTGACCCCCAGAAAAGCCGTAAAACCCATAATAGTCGTGTTTATGTCATGTTTTTTGTGCTTATTAATTTAAGTATTTCCAAAGATTAATCTTATTCCCACAACAGTAATAAAAGAAAAGCCTCGCTTTAACATAAATATTACAGTTGGGTATGGGCACGCGGTCTTATTTAGAAAAGATACAAAAAGAGATGCATATAATGTTTATTCATTCATTTTGTATTTGAGTAACAAAGCAAAGGAATGATAAGCCGCTTCAGTCAAACGGCATTTTACTTCTCGTTTCAAATAGAATGCAGGGTTGCCAACTTTGGTCAGCTGCATGGAGTGAGATTTTCTGTTCTCTGTTCTGCACACACATTTACATGTATGTAAGTTTTAGTAGTCTGTAGGGTTTGCAGACTACCATGAAGTTTTTGATGCAGCTAATCAGAATGGAATATAGATTTGCCGTAAGATTTCTTGCGTGAGAGTCTGAAAGAGTTTGCAACCCTGAACACGTACATTTTTTCGTTTCACCTGAATTGATTTGTATAGAAAATAACCGTATACAGTTGTTAAAAAGCGGAAACTTCGACCAACATGAAATCACCAATAAACTACTTCTATTTATTCGACATTTTATAAAATGCATACTACGTTTAAAAATTTCCAGCTTTACGGTTTCAGGACAGAACAGCCACTCTGTTATGAACATTACGGCTTTTTGTGTGTTAGATTGGCTGCTGTTATTAACACTAATAACACATTAGCGCAAGCAAACAGGGCTGCTTATACCGAAATATTTCATGCTTATTCACTGGCGTGGGAAAGGCGGTTCTAGTGTTATTAGGGGGGTAATCAGCGTTACCTGCAAGATCGCTATTTTTCTTTTTGCTGCAATTGTTTCATTATTACTTTAACTTAACACACCACATCCTTAAATTCTCATCCTTGCATTAGAATATTGACCAGTTAATATTTTGATGGTATCTCATGCTGCGTCGTATTTTTTAAAATTACTACACACTGAATATTGAACTGAAGCTTGACATAAAACATTTTAATCGCAAATCAAATCGTAATTGCAATGTCTGTCAGAAAAATCGCGATTTGATATTTTCCCCAAATCGTGCAGCTCTACAAAAGAGCATCAATTAAAAATTTCCTTCTCACTTACTTGGCAATATGGCGGAAGGGAGATGGTGCTATACAGTGAATGAAGGTGAAAATAAAGAATGAAAACCAATTTTGTGGATGTACTTCGCATTAAATGTGAATGAAAATGCGGTTGTCCGTCAGTATTGCAAAGCATAATCACCACAGAATAACTGCAATGCAAATATGTCTTAAAGAAGACTTTTGGGTTTGACAGACTCAACCAATAATGCGAGGTTAGCCACAGATATGTGCCAATTAGCCTCGTGGAGCTAGCCTGTTGTCATCATGTGCGCTTAAATTATTTTGCTTAATTTACTTTCTACAATTCCTCTGTTAAAATATTAATAATCGCTGCTAAAACACAAGTTAGACCTGCCGTTTAGCTGCATCATCTTACATAATACTGTACATATTAAATGTATTATTTTTTGGGAACGTTGTGTGTGTGTGACGCTGAACAATATTTGATGTTTTTGCGTCATTTAAGAGTTGAAAATTAACTATACAGGCGCTCCTCTACCAACGAACGAGATACATTCCGAACGGCCGCTCGTAACTTGAAATTTTCGTAAGTCATTATTCACCATCATTTTAAGGGTGTACGCAAGTACAAAGAACTAGGATGCTGGGAGTACGCACGCTACACTGCTACACGGTGGGAGTAGCGGCCAGAAGTCGTACTAGGCGGAACTGGAGTGCAGGAAAAAAAATTTATGTTGCGGACAAGAAACACGGGAGCCCAGTGAACACAGTTTGGACTTAAAGATCCACTTCGTTCGTATGTCTGAAAGTTCGTAAGTTGAACGTTCGTAAGTAGAGGAGCGTCTGTATAGCCAAATAGAACTTATCCACCACCATCCACCAAGTCTGTCAAATAAGTTGGTGATATTGCTGTTCGTTGTGCCAACAGATACAAAGCAGTGCTGACAATCACTTGGTCTCTATGAAATTCAAAATATTTCGATTCAGTGGAAGACAAACCATCTTTTCGTGACCAGTCCTTGTTGGCTTCTCTCCTCTTCATTTTTGATTTCTCATCAATGCACTGCATGGTCTATGAGTGAGTCAAACGGCAAGACAAGTATGGTTCAGAGCGTGTGTGCAGAGCTCATGCGAAAGCAGTAAACTTCATGCAGATTTTTTTTTTAACATACTACATTTTGAAAAGGAACCATCATCATAATTGTTTCCTATGACTGACCAAGAATGTTTTAGCTCAACGTGTTGATGGTGTGAATCCAGCAGACTATTGTGGCCCCCGCGATGACGATTGCATGTGTGTCAAATGCCATAGCGATATTAACTTTGTACATCATGCAGGTCTGTTAGGGCTGTTTACGCCGTTGTTGCATGCAGCCGTTTTGTGTGTGTGGAGTTTTAACATTCACTCTGTGTGGTCGTGGCTTTTTCATGGGAGTCCTTGGTTACCTTTCGCTCTTCAGAAACATGCAATTTAAATGCTTTAAATTGACCACAAGAGTGATCTTTTCTTGCACCAAATGCAGTGTATATTTTATATTGGATTACTTGAATCATCAGATTGTTTGGTAGATTACTCGATTATTAATATAATCGATAGTGACAGCCCTAGTTTGTTCATCTGCCCAGGTAAACATGTCACACATTCCCTGAGTATCAAGCTGTATTTAAACTGCATTAATATAAATTAAAATAAGCATTAGAAATGGCTGTATCATTTCCTCGATTTAAAAAAAATAATAATTTTATTCCTTCCAGAAGAGAATTTACATTGGGGCAGAATGTTGATAAGTATAGTCCATTTATTATTCTTTAGGTACATGCACACCTTCAAAAAACTGAGAACTGAGGTCTAGGAGTGCCCCTGTTTCTGTCACGCTTCTACAACCACCTAATTGTGGTGAGCGCATAAAAACTCTTGGAAGCACTCTACAAGAACCAAAGGAAGGTCTGCCCACTTCACCTGCTCAGTTTTGTTTTAAATGAAATTAATGGGGTAGAATACAGTAAAAGTTGCTGATCGGTTTATTACAGTTCTATGTAGAGAAGATCATAAACTGCAGCGTCATGCCCTACAAGGTCCATGACACAATCTGCCTTTTGCAGGTGGGCATCTGTTCATATATAGATTTACTTTTGCACAAAATGCAGGTCATATTGTTTATCAAAATGGCTGCGATTAAAAGTTTAAAGTGCAAATCTGCATGCTGGGCGGCCTTTATGGCATTTGATTGCTTGACACTGATTTACACTCTTGGCTCGAACACCGAATTCTTTCTATAAAAGGTACAACGGCAACTTCTTATTACATGTCGGCTGTGGAGATCTTTACAGAAAACTTCCATAAACCATTTGTGTTACATAAATATCTTGCCAAAAAGTACAAAAATTGTTTAAGTAAATATGTCTGGGAATGAAGTCGCAGATTCAATGTCATAATCTGTATAGCCATGCTGTTCTTTTTTTTTGCTTTGTGTCTAAACACAAAGGCTCATGTCAGAGACAGGCTTTCAATTGTGTAGGGATTATCACTTCTCAAACGGGCCATGTGAATGGGGGGGGGCTCTTTTCAGTAGTGTGGTGTTGGGGAAAGTATATCTGTGTGGCAAATTGTTGTCAGCTGTTTTCTTTATGTACACGCTATATACTACTATGAAATTAATTTGTTCACACCATCCCATATTAATTTGAATTAATATGAACTGTGGTGCCAAGCGGCATTAATTTCAGCTGGTTTATTTCATTATGTAATATAATACTACGACATCCTATATGGATTGTGAACCCAGTGAGAATGTTTACTTGCTTTATAAGTTGGGAGGTTGCTGTGTTTTTCAAGTATATTGGCCCTCCAATTCAGAATAGGTCCTCAGTAGGTATTCTCTTATCAGACTTTTTCGGGCTGATCACCGACTGCTGATCGCTGGAATCAGGATTGGCTGATACCGCTCGCCGAAAAAACAAGATAATATTGAGGCTTGATTTAAGAATGAATCACAAATGTTAGAATAAATGTTTCCAATATTTAACAAAAACACAGTAGCCACTTACCGCCACAAAAAAAGTTCTGAATTTGGCTGTTTCTTTTTAAAGAAATAAGCATGACGCTGATTACTATATTGCCTAAATTGGATAGTCATGCAGAATTTCTGTAGATGGATGAGCTCCTCTCATTTGTTTCTCACGTTGTGGGTCCTGTCTCATTTTGACAGCTTGCTTCTCTCCAAGGAGCCAGGAAGCAGACGGCCCATGACTTCTGACCAGGACGCCAAAGTTGTAGCTGAACCACAGGTGCAGCGAGTCCAGGAAGCTAAAGAAAACGCTCATTTGGTGAGTTGGCTCTTCTCTGACCTCTCTGGGTGCTAGGTCCTTCTTGTGATCAGTCCGAAAACAGGGCATCGAAGTGTTCTCAACGGGGCCCCCTTGGGGGCATGGACCTCTGGGCTTTTGGTAATAGGCAGTCAGTCATGAGCTAATTCCCTGCTTCAGAAGGTGATTTACTGTAGTGGGAAGCAGTCTTGCTCCAGGTCTTCTCTAGAACAATTATAGGTGCCTAGAATGTTTGAAAATGGCATAAATCAGCACAGAGTATATTCACCTG
Organism: Mormyrops attenuatus; assembly: GCA_026777985.1. Classification (NCBI taxonomy): domain Eukaryota; kingdom Metazoa; phylum Chordata; class Actinopteri; order Osteoglossiformes; family Mormyridae; genus Mormyrops; species Mormyrops attenuatus. The sequence continues at coordinate 11,730,978 of JAODKC010000082.1, forward strand.
TTTCTTTTAAATGATGGATATGTTTGTAGCTTTGCAGTGTTTGGTAGTTATTTGTGCTGTGTTTCGAGACGTTTTAGATTTCTAAAGCCATTTCCTTGGTAATCAGGGTTAATAATTTTCAGATATCCAGTGATAAAAGTGCATTGGAGCAAATTCTTTGTACAAAATATGATTGATGCATTTTGTGATTTTTTTTATGTGCTTTTCAGTTATTTCAGCCAAAATGTTTTACATTCAGGTCTCAAATATTTTTAATACCTTTTCTTAATATTGCATTGAAAATTTTTTTAGGTTTTGAGTTGATTAAGCCTCTGGGTAAATGAGCATTTAGAGTGGGCAGCTTTAAGAGGGAATGGACAGTAACTTTGTTACAGGCAGGTCCTTGTGCCAATCTGGGCATAGTCTTGTGACATCGCTGCCCGTGTGAGTGCATGACTCTGGCATCAAGAATCAGAAGTCCTCTGTGGAAAGTCTTTGCTGCGAGGAACTAACATGGGTGGGGGAGGAAGAAGACAGAAGCTTAGATAGAAAAAGTTTGATCAGCTTTTCCTTCCTGTAAGATGTTTATTATTGGAAAGATAGTGTTCAGGTATATTATGATCACTGTACTGAGCCCTGGACAGTCCACATGAGTGGACGAGTCCTGCCACAACCACATTCCACAGCTGTTTTCTGCATGAAGGTCTTGCATGTGGATGGGTGTCTGTCTGGCAGTAAGGCACCGTGACTTGAGTTTCAGCGCAGATTGGGTGCCCGCTTTCTTGAAGCTTCTCTACCAGCCATTTCTCAGAGAGCTGACCAGTCGCACAGGCATTATGAATGGAAGTTCATAGTTGTCCTGGAAATGCAGGCCAGAATCTGGGCTGTAATGTAAGGGTACCTGACCCTGCTAAAGAATGACAGAAAAAATGTAGGTAAAGGTGTAACTTTATTAAGGCTTAACACGAGGACCTCGTTGTCTTTAATCAGGGATATTTAATATGATTGTTAATCAATATCAGAATCAGATTTCACTTTATTGGCCCGGCACAACTACTAGGAATTTTGGAATATTGCTAGGAATATTTTGTCAGTGTTGGTGCTTACATTCACAGACAACGTATAAGAACAAAGAGCATAAATTAAGCAAAATAGGTAAGCAGAAATAAAGAATGAAGAAATAAAATACATAGTGGACAGTTCAAGCTGTACAATTAAATATACAATTCATAAGTGACTAAAATGATGTAAATAGGTGTGGAATAAGTGTCATGTCATGCTTTCAGATAGGATAAAGTGTCAGATAGGATAAAATAAATATGTCATTGTAACAAAACTATGGCATTAATGTTTGAACCGAATGCAGCATCAGATCTTGCCACTAGTTACTTGAATAAAATTTGAGTAGTACAATGAGGTGTTCCAGTCTGCCTTAAGGTAGTATACTGCATAGACTCTCTGTGGTTTAAAGGATTTCTTTGTCGTGTCAGAGGCCATTAGAAAAACTGGTGTAATAATGGAAACACTTACGAGCCTATCCCTGAGTTTTATTACACAATACGTTTGACAGTCAATGTCAAAGAAATGAAAAACTAATTTGTATACAATGGAGATTTGGCAACTGCATAGATCGCAACCAACGAACTCTGTGCACATTGTAGTAGTTCATTAGAATCTGATGGAGAATGGATGGAAACGATTTATGCAGGGTTGAGATGTATAACACTCAATAGGCACATCTGACAAGCTCATCCTAAATTATCTTCAGTGTGACCACATGCTGTTGCTCAGGACTTTCCCATTTACAAAAAACATAACTGACTGTCCTAGACCGGAAGTCCTCAGAACGTGACCGCTCATAACAAATCTGGAAGCACTGGTTATACAATCCTACTGTTCTGTTTCCTGTTGGGGAGGAATCTTCAGCTGGAAATCCTTTGGGAGGGTGTTTGGCCTTCACAGGAGAATGTTATGAACTGGAATATACCAGATTGCCAAGGACTGACCAGATCAGCCTAGAGGAATGTTCTGGCTATTTTTAGATATGCTTTGTCAATATTTTGGTAGGTTTCTATTAGGGCTACTGCGATTAGTTGATGGAGATGATGACGTTGAAAATGCGTCTGTCAATATTTTAAATGCTTCTACGCTTTAATTTATTATAATAAATGTTTTCCTTTAATATCACTACATAATTATGGGAATAGTTCAGAAAGGTGATTTTACACAGTGAAAAGTGCGGTGGCATATCATGGCAGTACTAACGCTATGCAGGAGCACCGTAAGAGAGAACACAGGTGCTATTCTTGACCGCCAGAATAGGCAAAACCACCATGCTGTCTATTCATGTTTAGTAAATAACCATTAGTACAGAGACCTTTTTAATATCTTTTGTCCTTGTCGCTGCTGAGTACACTCATTAATAAAGCCATAAAGTTGTCTGCTTGCTACATTAGAATCTCCAGTGAATAGGTGTTCATGAAAATGTATAGGCTAAAATCTGGTCATATTCTATGTTGATTGACGGGGCCAGCGTGTGCGTTCATGCGCATTAGACTTGTTGGGACCAGTGTCATTATTGTAAACTAGAACAGAAACGAAAACGGACACAGAAGAAAATTCGTGAACTGAAATAAGAATGAAAGCAAAAGTACCGCCACACTACCAACATCTTTTTACCTTGTTTTTAACCACAGTAATTTCCTGTTTTAAAAGCTGTCCATTCCTTCGTCGTGAATTCAGTGCTTATTGGTTGTGTTGCATGTGGCGTGCCGCACTATCCGAATTTATTAAGCATGAGGATCCGCCAAATTTATACAGATTACTAAGTTTTGGGCATCACAATACGCATCTCATTAATATTTCTGGCATGCTTCTAATCTGCTTATCGAATCGTGGGTGAAAATAATATTCATATAGTAGCGAAAAACTGGCATACATTATCTAAAGCCCTGCAATGGCATACAGTTTGTTGTCCAAATAAATTTAAATAATGGTCAAATAATGGTCAAATTGATTCTCTGGAGAAAAAAGAATTAAGATTACTCGACCAGTCGATAAAAGTCGATAGATTAATTTATAGAAAGAGTCATTAGTGGCACCCCAAGTTGCTATACATAACAATTTTAGTAATATTCCTTTACTATACAGTTTTGCTAGTTACTTTTACTCGCATACATATTTCTGTATTTTCCTGGAATTCATTGCCGTACCAGCCATATTTTCTCCATTTTCCATCTTGCCCTTGGCTTCATGGCAAGTTTTGAAATAGAAAACGGGCACTTAATCACAGATACCTGTTGCTAAGATGGCAAGCGGATCATTGATTTTTAAAAGTACACAGTAGGCTGACTCCACTCAGTCATGCAGCAGGTAATGTTAGCCTCAGTGTAAGTGATGTACCTCCGAAGAAGGGCTGGTTTCTGGGAGAGTGGCCTAATTTTCTCCTACGCTTGTTTGATGGGGAAAGTTGCTCTGTATGCTTTGTACATGACTACGGGTCCATTTGTGGGCAGACATCCTGAAATGCCAACATTCGTCAGACATCAGATAGGGAAGGATAAGCCAGGCAAAGTTTCCTGAATAACTTGTCCTTAACCGTTGCTGAGAAATTCTTTTATTGGGTTGACGAATTAGTGCGAAAATAAAAAAACATTTGTTTTTAAATAAATTCCATTGCCCATAGAAGAACTAAAGTGTGAAGAACTAAAAAAGACTAATCCAAAACATTATGACCACCCCCACATGAAGTAAATATACTGACTATTTTGTAAAAAAGTGAGTGTCATGGTCTGGGATTAAATCGATGCAAGCTAACATCCAGTACTCATGGTCGACATGTTCAATTCAGATTAAATGGGCAGAGATGGAGATTTGAGTGACTTTGAAAAGGGCCAAATTATTATAGTCAGAGCATCTCCAAAACCGTGAGTCTTGTGAAGTGCTCACAGTAGTGTTGGGCGGTATACCGGTTCATAGCGGAAACAGTTTATTATTATTATGATATGAATTTTTCTTATACCGCAATACCGGTTTAAATACCCTACACAACGTACGGAAAGTGGCGCAGCTGGAACCTATTTAAGGGGGGGACCCTTTTCACTACACCATTAAAAATGTACCGTAAAAGATCAGAAATGGAAGATATAGCTGACGCTGGAGTTGAAAATAATGAGACACTGGGGTTGTCAAAAAATCGATACTCAGATACTAATCAATATTAAAAATTAGTTTCTAATTAGATACTCATTTTCACCATTATTGATACCAACAGTGCGGTTTTCGCTTCATTTGCCACACTTCACACAGCACCACGACAGCGCATGCACGCAAACACTCGCGCAGCCCCTCCCCTCCTCTCAATAGCCGCGCGAACACATTCGCGCTGGTTAACAAACACATAATGAGTTGGCCGAACATGGCATATGCTGCAGTTGAAGGCACTCCGCAAGCTGCTTTAGTAAAAAAACGCAAAAGTGCCGTTTGGAAGTATTTTGCAGATGAGCATGGAAAGGCTAAGGATGTCGATAAGCCTCTGTGCTACAAAGTCGTGGGGACGAAGTCAATTAGCACGTTGAACTTGGCGAAGCATCAGACCAACATTCCGGTCTTTATGAGAAATTTCGCGAGGTCATTAAAGCTCACGTTCCAGCAACACTGAACTATAAAACACTTATCAAAAATGTTAACTTGGCCGGCGCACACCTTAACATTAGCCGTTTATCTATAAGCAGTTAGCCAACAAACATGTTAGCCGTATATTATTACGGTGGCGGATAGGCGCAATGGCTTATAATAAGATAATATAGTTAATGTGGGAACGATGCAAAAACAAAAAATGTGTCCTGTAAAATGTGGTAAACGCCCAGTCATACTTTACAAAAAATACCGTCGTATACCGTGAAACCAATATAACTTACAGTCATGTAAATTTTTGGTCATACCACCCAGCTCTATCTCAAAGTCAGCCATGGTGAATACCTACTGCCTACTGTGTATCCCAAAACACAGTGCATTGAGCCCTGCTATGTAAGGGGTTATGTAACCGTGGATCGTACTTGTCAGTGCAACACATCCCACAGATGCTTGGCATATACCTGGCTATTCATGCAATGCAACTGAAATCAGGACCTTTAGGTCTAGTTTCAGCCCTTTTGTGGCTTTTGTAGGTGCTTTCAGTGGTGGACAAGGGCACTGTCTGGTCGGCTGCCACATAGCCCACATAGCCCCATGTGCAGCAGGGCTCGATGCCCCGTGTGTTGTGACACATCACTCCCATGTACCAGACGTGATGGCCTTTGTCTGAGTCATGGCCAAAATGTGGTCAATTAGCTGAACATCGCACAGAAGAATTGAGAAATCCATCCTGAAACTGAAGTATGAATATATATTTATAATATATATGGTTTAATGGGAACTTGGGTGGCCATGGCAATAGATTGTTTGTTTGTTTTTTGTTGTTGTCACTGAAACGTTTGCATTATTGTCCTGCTGAATAATTAAACCACACCCGTTTTTGGCTTTTTGGAAGCGCCAGCCAAGTTTTGATTTTGAATCTCCTTTTACTTTATGGAGTCCATGATACCGTGTGGCAAGGTTCTTAGGACCTTCGGAGACAACATCACACATCCACCACTGTACTTAAGAGAGGAGATTCACTTCCTTTTCTGAATAATTATCCATCTTTTTACACCAAGTCCTCCTTGACAGTTTGTTGCTAAAAAGCCCAATTTTGGTCTCCTCTAGAACCCAGTTCCAGTCAAAATTTCAGTAACATCTAGGGAATTCCAGGTCCTTATGTTTATAGTGTAATGTAATGCTTTCTCCTGACATAACCAAATGTCCAAAACTACAATTATGTTAACTCCAAGATGCTACCATCTTGTGCACTCTTCTCCAAGTATGATCTTTGCAGAAAATTTTGCTTCTGTGAAGAATTATTCGTGTGTGGGAGTAAAGTACACTGACGGAATCATTATACATTATATGGACAAAAGTATTGGGACAGATTCCACAGTGAACTGTAAGTGGCATTATTGCAAAGTGAAAGCATTTAGAAGCAACAAAAACTCAACCCTGAAGTGACAGACCACGTAAAGTAACAGAGCGGGGTCGCGATGTGCTGAGGTGCATAGTGTGTAAAAGTCGCCAACGCTCTGTTGATTCAATAATTGCAGAGTTCCATACGTCCTCTGGTATTAACCCCAGCGCTGTGTGCCAGGAGCTTTATGTAATGGGCTTCCATGGCCGAACAGCTGCATGCAGGAATTCACAGGCTTCACGTTCAACATCAATGCCTGACCCGACAAATGCTTTTCTGGATAAATGGGCAAAAATTCCCACAGACACAGTACAAAATTTTGTGGACCGCCTTCTCAGAAGATTGGCAAGTGTTATAGCTGCAAAGGGGGGACCAACTCCATATTGATGGCTATGGATTTAGAATGGGATGTCATAAAAGTTCCTGTGGATGTATTGGCCAGGTGTCCCAATACTTTCATCCATTTCTTGTAGTTCCGATTGTTTTGCACAAAATATTGCCATTGTATTGGATTTGGGCATTCTCAGATGTGTAGATGTTGTGTTTTTTTTTAAGCTATTGCTTGGTTTATGAAGGTCAACGGTCTCATTGCATTTGTGTTCTCTACAATGATAGCTGTATTTTGATTTGTACTGCTGGCTTAATTTTTTGTTGTTACTATGCACTTTTCTGCACATGATGACACGATAAAGACTAAAATTACATATGACTGCATGTCATAACCATTGGAACCATTCTAGTTTTGGATTTGGGTTAGTGGTGTTTGGACATAAAAACATGTCTTTTGACCATAAGACATCCTACACATGTGGGATGCATGAGAAATGCCCAGAGCTGATGTCGGGTTTAAGTTTGATAGGAGTGTTACTGTCATTTCAATGCTTAGGGAGTAACCTTTTTTTCAGGAAGGCATTAAGACACTAAATGAAAGCAACAGTGTCTGCATATTGCACAGGACTGCAATTGAAATTAATTAGTGAAATTAATAGTCACGCTCTATAAGTAGGCATGGTGTAACAGCAGGCAACACTGATTGGTCTGTGTGGCTGTCCATCACCAGGCATGCTGTGCGTCGGCAGA
>JAODKC010000082.1:11741488-11768329 GCA_026777985.1 Mormyrops attenuatus
CCCCAATATCGTGCTTCCTTTCAAAGCAGTTGAATAGATTTGCTGTATTACCTCTGGAAGCGCTGATTGTGGCCTGACAAAGTTTACCGATAACTTTGCTTCCTCACCCACCATGTCCAAAGCTCACAGGGAATCGTTTGTCAAATACGTCACACATGAAAGAGATATGAGATAGACATGTGATATAACTGGGCCAGTCAGCGCAGCCATCTAGTAGGAAGTCATGCTGTGGGTTTGTGAATGAAGCATGATCCAAAGTGTAACTACCCAATCCATGCTACCTGCCCAATTTGTACCTCACACATCTGCTCCGCCTTAGATTTTACTATAGTGTTTTGATCTTTTTCTGGTCTTTCTTATTGTGACAGGAGTGCCCCAAGGTTTCTGATCTTAACCCCAATGCAAAAGTGTGGGCCAGTCATGTGCTTAACTTGGATGGCACTGGGGCCGCGGATGCCGATACTGTAAAGACATGGAAGGAGCCCCCCAGTAGAGCAGCGGACCCTCGTCCAGCAGGTATGCAGCATTTAAGGGTTTAACCATCGCTACCATGAGCCTGTGCACGTTTGTGATGAGGTCATCGATATGCTGTTCACAGCCTTCATGATTTCTTTCAATTAGCTGTCACACAGAACCAGATATAATTAATTGGTAGATTTCAGCCCTGCACTCGGGCCTTCTAAATTGGACTGTGTTGCCAGCATGACATTTTCTAATCAGTAATCCTTTCTTCAGGGCTACTTTGTTGTCATTCCACTAAATTCTCATTCAAGCTGCATTCACACTGGGTACTCATAGCCGCTTCGCGGGCCTCAGTCCCACTGTGATGTCAGCTGGTTCTTTTTTCATTGCTTGCTTCTTTGGCGATTGTGAAAAGTGCAATGTTATAGCAGGTTATGACATGGGGGAGGACGGTTGCACGTGTGAAGAGCAGCTGTCACCTGAGCAGAAGGAGCCACCCCCCCATGGTTTAACGGACACTACCGTCGTTGTCCCTGTCCCATCTGAGTGCCCGGACTCTGTTTACACAGAGTTCCAGCCTGCTAGTAATCCAAGCATTATGGGTAAGGAGATAGTTTGGTGTAGTGTAATATGTGATGAGCAATGCCTTCGATTAAGTGGTGAAATAGGTGACTTCATGGTGTTTCTGTGTATGTGAACCACAAGTTTTCATGCTACAGAGTTTGACAGGTGGATGACTCTGTTATATCTGCTGACTTATTTTAGGTTGTCACATTGTGGCAGACATCCAATGTAAACAGTGTGTCCATTTTGTTGAAACGGGAGCTCAAAGCAAATAAGCCCAACTCCCTATATAAAGGGAGCCATAATTTAGCTGACCCTTATGCTAGCAGAACTTTAGCCCACTTCACCATCTGGCCAATATGAAAATGGTGAAGTTTAACTACGTGACTTTTTGAGATTCTCTTTGGGGAAGTGATTTATGAACAGTAATAATTGAGGCTTTCGTCTACTTGGTCAGGCGGGAACCATCTACACGAGGAAGGCCACCAGGAGGACCTTTTGGAGCAGCTGAAGAAGACCCTGGAGTTCTGCCTGTCTCGGCAAGTGACCCATCACCTACAGTCCCAGGATTTCCTGGGAGAGTTAGCAGAATAGTCACAAACACATGTCAGGTTTTTAGTTTGTAGTCAAAGGTGGATTCGAAAGCCTTATCGTCAGTGCAGCCTGACTAGTCCCGTGTAGTAGACTAAATGAGAAGCTTGTCATTAAAACCTCTGCTGCTTGTTCTGTCGGACATGGGTGATGATTAGTTAGTCTTTCCTGCACTTTGAAGGGGTGGGTGATGATTAGTTAGTCTTTCCTGCACTTTGAAGGGGTGGGTGATGATTAGTTAGCCTTTCCTGCACTTAGTTGCAATTTGATTCAGGGGTTTTTATTCTCTCCTTTTCTCCTCAAAAAGAAATAGCTTCCAGTTTGAAGTGTTCAGACACACAAAGGCGCTGTACGGCCAGTGTTAGCCTCCAGCTCTTGAGAAATGCGAAGTGTAGCTGCACAACAATGCCACACTCACTGCTTCAGTCTTTTTGGAGTCTGTGGGAGGTGTTTTGTAAATGCAAGCTTTATTTAAACACTGAAGAATGTGGCAGTGGGTGTTATGGGGAGGGTTCGGAGGGTGATTTTTCTTTTTTGTATCCCGCTTACGGCAGAGAGAACCTGGCCAGCGACATGTACCTCATCTCCCAGATGGACAGTGACCAGTATGTGCCAATCATGACTGTAGCAAATCTGGACCAGGTCAAGAAGCTGAGCGCCGACACCGATCTGATCGTACAGGTTCTAAGGTGTAAGTACGCTCGCTTTGTTGTACAAGCAGCGAACTCGAAAATACCATTTTAATGTGAATATTCTCTCGACATACCTTATTGTGAATGCATTTTGCTGGAAAAAAATGATTTGCCGGGATCCACATTAACTCTTGGTACCAGTAGAACTAGATCCGGCGCATAAGCAAAAATGTAGGCTGCAATTTGGCACAAAGATCTGTTTCAGAAATGCATAGAGTGCTTTCCTCCATCACCCAGCCGTAGCAGATTACAGTGGGCTTTCAGCAGTCAATAGCCGTCCGTTGTTTTCTCTATCAGCTTTGTGATATGGCCAGTATGGGGAAGGATACTCGCCATTCTGAAACCAGTGATGTGTCCCCTGGAGTTTTCGTTATGATTGCGAAAGCTGTAACGATCAGCATCAAAGGCATGAGAAAGCTGCTTGTCATTTCAGCTTTGGTAGAACCAGTGCTGGCATATATTTGGCTGTGCCCAGTTTGTACAGAACTCCCAGGAAGCTATTTAGCGATCAGTCATTTTTTTTTAATTTTTTTTTAGAGACCAGGCTTTTTTGTGGCATTGTATTGCAAAACCTGTTTATCTAGTGATTAGCGTTAAAAGGGCAGTTCACACCAAAACCAAAAAAAAATGAGGGGCTATAGTGCTATCTATCCATCTAGGATGTTCTGCTGGGAGTTGCCTAGTTTTGGAGATTTTGGCTGTAGAATTGTCGGGCTTCTCTGGAATATAATGGGAGTGAATGGCTAATTAAAGCATGAGAAATACATTTGAAAAATTCAACAGCAGTGTCTCTTACCAGGAATTATGACCCAGTTATTGAAGATACACACAGACTTTGTAGCGAACGGTTTAATGTAGGAACTATGTTCTTCCACCAAACTCCACACACCAATCGTATCACTGCACAGAAGACATTGCCTGGGTGCTCGCGCTTGTATCTTCTGCGCAGTGATACGATTGGTGTGTGGAGTTTGGTAGAACAAAATAGTTCATACATTAAACTGCTCACTACAAAGTCTGTGGATTATCTTCAGTAACTGGGTCATGATTTCTGGTAAGAGACATTGCTACTGAATTTTTGAAATGTACTTTTCTGGTGCTTTAATCAGCACAGAAAGAATACTGTTCACTCCCATTATATTCAAGAGATGTCTGACGTCTGATGGCCGTTATCTTCAAAATTAACCACCTCCCAACAGAACATGCTAGAAGAACAGATGGCACTAACCCCCTCTAAAACGTACATTTAGTCAGTTTTGGGGTGAACTGCCTCTTTAATAACATCACTCTTTGTCTTGTCTGACTTCAGAGTGCGTGCTGGAAGTGAATCCTGGTGTAAGTAATGATCTGTATTAACTCATCCAACTTTAGCTCTGCCTCTGGTCCAAGTGGACGAGAAGGGGGAGAGAGTTCGGCCTAACCAGAACCGCTGCATCGTCATCCTCAGAGAAGTCCCAGAGTCAACACCCATGGAGGCAAGTCCCCCCCCCCCCACACATACACTGGACGTGGCCTTGATGGCACTGTGTTGGAAGGGAAACCCTGTGCCTCACACGCCCGGCTCATAGGGAAACCCTGTGCCTCACGCGCCCGGCTCATAGGGAATCCCCTGTGCCTCGCATGCCAGGCCTGTTCATATTCCCTTCTTGGTCGCGACAATGACTTATTTAATACATTTCTGGTGGTCTCTTTAATTCTCTGCTAGGTTAGTCATGGTGATCTTGCTGTAGCAGGTTGGTCTGTATCTAATCACTTTTACTGATGCATGGGACCATCTGTGGCTCATGTGGATTAGATGGTCTTGCTGTAGTTTGATTAGCCTTTGCTTCGGTCTCTTTTCTGCAGGCGCAGGGCACACATTGATTAACACAAGCTGAAAACATTTGATAATCTGTCATTAGTTATTTTCACATCGAGTTATTTATGATTTTTAAAATCCATTCATTCCTTAATGCAGAATAGTCCTGATACTTGCGTATGTCTTGACGCATCTTTTATTGGACCAGTATTTCAGCTGCTGCCGTTGTTGTATTGTTGTTGTTGTTGTTCTCCTCCATGGAAGTCCGTGGCCTGTACTACGAAGCGGGGTTACTGGCTTATTGCGGTAACTTGTCGGATTTAAGGTACCAGATTACCCCGCTTCGTAGTACAGGCCACAGATCTCCTGAGCCCTGGCTCAGTCCCCCTACTTCTGTTTCATTGGTGGCATTTTGCCACTAGTCCCGCCTCTTTTTATTCCCTGTAGCAGCCATTTCGTGTCTGGCTTCTTGTTAATTTTGACCTTGTCCCCAAATGCTTTTGGTGAAATGTCCCCAAAGGTTTTGGTGCCTTGCATGAGGTTTCTGGGAACCAGATTCCTCGAGTATTGTAATTAACCAGCTTGTCATGTGCGCTACACTGTAATTAAAGACCTCCACCGTCATCCATGTGAGGACAGGCTTGGATTTCATGGCGAGCAGAATTTGTCTGAGAAATTCTGCGCTGCTCTTGCTTGCAGAGAGAGATAAAGATCAAAGATGAACCCAACTTAAAAGCAGAACTCTGTTCATTAGAAACCTTATGTTGCTCTTTTGTTTTTGTGACAGGAGGTTGAAGCTCTTTTCAAGGGCGAGAACTTGCCCAAATTCATCAACTGTGAGTTTGCCTACAACGACAACTGGTTCATTACCTTCGAGTCAGAAGCTGATGCCCAGCAGGTAGGTGTCCTGAGAAGTCGTGGGCACCGTGTCCCATGTGACCATTGTAACTACAGCCACAGACAGGCACCTGTCCATCCACCCACCCATCCATCTGTCAATCTTCCAACCACTTATCCTGGCCATAGTTGCTAGAAAAATGCACAAACTATATAACAAAATAAATGCTATGTTAAGTTTGGGTGCTCAGGAAGTAATTACATGTTTATCATTTTAATTATCTAGGCATATCGTTATCTACGAGAAGAAGTCAAAACGTTTCAAGGGAAGCCTATTAAGGTAAATTCAGCCTTGTCAGCCTGATCAGACTTGTTTTTACGGATGTCTGTGGTTACCTGTTTAAGTCTCGGGGTTGATGACACTCTAAATGTCGTCACTCATGAGCATCTTTAGCAATGAATCTGGGAAGGGTCTCCTTGTCTGTTATCCCGTGTCACACGTTTTCCCTGTGTCCTGTGTCACGGCCCCAGGCACGGATAAAAGCAAAGGCAATCGCCATCAACACTTTTGTGCCAAAGAACGGCTACCGACCCGTGGAGGTGAACCCTTACGTCCAGCAGCGCTACACCTCCTTCTACGTGCCTACAGTCTATGGTCCTCCCCCACACTTCCCCCTCTACAGCCTGATGACCCCCCAGGCATGGGCCAGCGCTCACGCACCCGGCTTCATAGACCCCACGCTGGTGGGTGCTTCTACAACTTCCTGACCAGAAGGGGGAAGGCGGTTCCTTTACTGAAAGTCATTTATTCTCAAAACTAAGTGAAACAGATGAATTGCAGTTTTTGACTATGTATGGTCTGTTGTTGTCCTGTAGGTAACACCATTCCATAATACCGGCTTCATCAATGGGTTCGCAGCATCTCAGAGCTTCAAGCCAGCTGCGTCTCCCCTGACGGTCAGGCAGTACTCTCCCAGGAACAGGTCGGAGGACTGCATCCACCATCCGTTCTCCTTTAAAAAGACTTTGTTCTGGTCATCCTGTATTGGTGATTGGTGATGGTGTGTCCTCCTCGCCATCAGGGCCCACAGCAAGCCGCACTCTCGGCCAACGCTGGGGGGAATGGACCGCGGCACGGGGCTCCTCGACAGCCCCACCGTCTTTGGCTTCCCCGGAGAGCACGTCCTAAACGGGGCGCGTGCCCCCTCCGCCCGCTCGCCCATCCCGGGCCGCACACGGCTGCAGCCGGGCTTAGGCTACCCGCGACGGGGCATCGGCACAGGCCGGGTGGAACCCGTCACTGCGGACTACTCCCTGGGGCTCGGCATGGAGTTGGCCAGGGGCAGGTATGGGCCTAGGCACCAAGACAGTGGGGTGTTCGGGGGAAGGTTATGCAACTGTGTTGAGTTTTGGTGTGTTCTTCACTGGATTTCACAACATGAGTTAAAAATGAGGCTCTCTTAAGTTGTGGAGCTCCACATTAGACCCAAGAAACAAACAAGAACAGCACTGCTCTTAAATGGTTTTTAAATAAATATCAATCGCCAGTTTAATGCCAGGGTCCCTGCAAGCCGTTTCTGCGTTATTAGTGCTCAAGAGAAAATTTGCTTGTTTGGATGACGTTTGGGCACACTGGAGGTTTATTGGGTGGTTGAATGCAAATAAACATTCTAAATGAGCTGAACTGGACATAAATACATTATTTAAAATGTTATTTTTTTTCCCCTTAAAGGAAAAATATCTACGGTTATAGGAAAAAGAGGGATGACAAGTTTACAGTAAGTATAAAGTGTCTTCCATTAACATCTGGATTTTGTGTTTAAGTTTGCAGATTTGATTTTTCAAATTGTTTATGTCTAGTTTTCTCCTGAAAAATGTCCATCTGCTCCTCAGACCAGTTAGGGATCATTTATTTATATGCAGCTGTGATGTGTACAGACGCAGAGTACGGGAATGTACGCCCATGGGCTGCAAGGGGAGTCCGTCCTCACCTGGGGTCTCCTCCTCCAGCCCTCAGGGGCCCCTGTTTCTGATCTCTGTTGGGATCACAGGTCTTCCTTTAAGATTCAGTAGAGCTCTCTCCTCTGTCCGTGCAGAGAACGACAACGCTGTCGCCCCCACCACCTCAGAAGCCACCGTCTCCGAGCTTCGAACTGGGCCTGTCCAGCTTCCCGCCCCTCCCTGGAGCTGCTGGACACCTCAAGGCCACTGAGACGCTGGAAGGCAGGCTGTGCAACTTGGGGATCAGCTCCACCAAGGACAAGGTCAGGGGCTGCATCCTTTTCTGTTATGTTTAGGTTCACTCTGAGAGTGGAGCCATAGCAACCTTGCTGTTATGTTTGGAAAAGATCTGGCCCAATCCTCTCATTTATTTTTAACAATGTTATAGATGATATATTCTCCTCATTAATCTCCACTGTTCCCCATCTTCATGCTAACGGGCCCATCCACAACTCCAGGCCTCTGCAAAATCTTGGCTGTAAAAAGTTTGTGATTGTTGCAACACGCAATTTTTATATTTGATATTTGCCCATAAAACGGGCAAAACGGTAGCCAACAAAAGCTGCCTTGTAATTGGCAAGAACAGATGGACTGCAGAACATGTGCATGTTCAGTTAATGTGCACAGCAGGGTAACCAGCAGCGGACTATAAATGCTTGTGTGCCAGGGCTGCGGATTAATAATAATAATAATAGTAGTAGTAGTAGTAGTAATTGATCAATCCCAGTGGGGAAATTCTCTTTTAGCCTTCCCCCACCGGCCATGAAGGGCAGCCATCCATAGGGGTGCCCAGGGAGCTGGGGGTTAAGGGCCTTCCTCAAGGAGCTGCAGACGTGTTGAGGCCGGGTTTGAACCAACAGGCACCGAGGCTTAGCCCACTGAGCCACACAGTGAGGTTCATACTTCACCACCAGGAACCCCAGAGTGTCTGTCCCTCCTGGCTTGACCGTGGCGGTGCCATGATTCTTCCTCTGCTCTCTTTCAGATCGTGAACATCGATGCCGGTACCAACACTGTCCCGTCTGGAATTCCCAAAGACCCCCTGGAGACCCCGGCCTCCTGCCCCCCGCTCAGCTTCCAGGGCTCACCGCCCTCACCACCGCCACTGCCGCATTCTCCCGAGTGAGTCCTCCTTCCATCCTGGATCTTTCCTCTCCGCCAGCTTTTGCTTCAGCGTAATGATGGCACCCGCCTTTGCTCCCAGCAGCGAGCTGAAGCCGCAGGAGGCGAAGCAGAAGGAAACGCTGCCCCCAGTGGAGAGGCTGACTGCCACCCTCACCACGGCAAGCAAGTCTGTCCAAGTGAATGGAGCCGCCACTGTGAGTGTGTCACACTGTGCGCAGGCCGCACACTGATATTAATGTGAAAGCCTGGTGACTCGGCAGCGGCACATGTATGGTGACAGTGTTTTGTTAATTGTCACGTACACTGTTTATTTGGGTTGATTACTAGCCACTTGCGTGTTAAATTCCCGCCTTCCTCGTGATGTCTGGGTGGCATATGCAGTTGGGGAATCTGGGGGCATGAGGGCACGTGCCATCCCTGACACTGCGCCCCTCCTGTACCGAAACAGGAGCTCCGAAAGCCAAGCTACGCCGAAATTTGCCAGAGGGCAAAAGACACTCAGACACTACAGCCTGCGAGGGATCCCAGGCCAGACGACAAGAAGGTCCCCGACGCAGCCGGCGAGAGGGCAGAGCCCAGATACAAGGAGACATGTCCCGGCAGGACGACACCCAATCGGCCCAGAGACACCAAGCGACCCGTGGGATCACGCCCCCCCCTGCCCCCAGCATCTCAGGGTGGAGACGGAGTCCCGACCAAGACCTCCGCGCCGCCCCCGAAACCTTTGTAATGATGCTGACGGCGGGGTGGGGGGGGTGCTGTTTGTGGGGCCACAAGGTGTCCCTGAGTCTCTAGGCACAGGGCTGGGAACAGACAGGCACTTTGGAAGCATGGCAAGAGTTTGTTACTTTAACATTTTCCAGACCTTTTCTCTGTTCAAAGGTTAGGGGGATTCATCGCTGGGTGCTTGTGTTTTTTTTTTTTTTTTGTGTATGTGTTCCCTCCCCTTTACCATCTCCCCTTCCTGTTCAGTCCTGGAGTTGAAAACTGGCACATCTCGCAGTCTGGTAAAGAGACAGGCCCCAAGGAAAGCAGAGCCTATGGAGGTTAGTGAGGTAGCAGCACCGGGCGGGCGGTGTGCTTGAGACATGCAAGCCCTGGCTGGGATTAGAAGGGCCCTGATACTGCACCAGTTAGAGGGGCTTGTCTGGCCTCTGGTACTGTTTTACTTAGTGTTTTATGTGCGACATTGGCAGTGTAGTAGTTCTGGCTGTCTTGGGTGAAATTATTATTATTATCGTTATCGTTATTATTGCTTATCAGATGTTTTTGCCAGCTTAAAGCCCCCTCATTATTCAGATGCCGGCAGAAGTTTGTTGCACTGGTTGTCTGTGGCATTACTGAGGGAAGCCGTGCTTTGTCATCGAACGCCCCCCCCCCCCCCAATGCTCAGATGGTTGGTTTCCAGCAGGCGAGCGCACGTTCACGTGGTCTCTGGGACTGGTGATATCAGGGTCCATAGAAACCTGCTGCATTTCCACACCTTAACTCAATGATGGTTTTACTCTTCGCTCTTTTGAAGGGTTCATTAACATACGGTGGTTTTCTTCAGTTGCAGGACCCTAACTTTTATTTTTATTTAGATATGGTGCTAGTGGTAATCTCCCGAGATTACTCCAGTTAGTCTGGTACTGTATTTAGAAACTTGATCTATGTTAACTAAACTTTTGCACTATTTAATTTCTGTAGTGATTTAATTTCCATTATAATTTCAGTAATTTTTTTCCAGCTCAAAAAGGGATTGACTGGCGAAATGTTTTCAGGGGGATTCATGGCTTGAGGACAACTTGACCATAATGTGCGTCCCATGTGAGTCACAGTGTCCTGCAAAAGCCATGTTACCTAACTTTACCTATTTATCTATTTACCAATTTAAGCACCTGTTGACTCTCAATGCATAGATCTGTGACAGGAAGAAGTTGCCGAAAGGGCATGGCTCTGTTTGCCAATGGAGGTCCTGTTATTGCCCTCTCAACCTCCGGAAGACTTACACCGGTGTTCTGCTTCCATCTGCATAAATGATCCGTCACTCTGCCTCCTAATTTCTCGTTTCCACTATCTTAATTCTGCTGTTAAGAATCATTCTGAAGGCAAATGCAAATCTGAAGCCCTGTCATTGAGAATTACTGATACTTTCTTTGGAATGCCGCTTGTATACGCTCAGCTTGTTCACGAGCGTGTATCCTATAGGTAATTGTGGGGTTTCCCGCTCGCCCCACCCCTCTCTCCCGACTCTCACAACTCCCATGTTTTGTGGGTCGCGTGCTTCTCCATAGACGTTTGTGCTTGGCATCACATTGACGTCTTCCTGAAATGAGGAAAACTGCTTTTGAAACATGAGGACGTCGTCCTAGAGAATCACAAGTCATGATTGTCATTGTTCATTATTATAATACTTATTATTACTACAACTACTATTATTGTGGAACTCCTTGGGTTGCTAGAGCATAGAATTGAATTAAGTCTGAAGGACTGAAATGCACTAGGGGGGAGCAGTGTAGCTGTGAATGTGTATTTGTATGGTGTTGGTCACCGTCATACGCCACACGATTCACTGTCTTTTACTGCTTATTCCACTGAATATATCAGTTTTTTTTCTTTTTAAGGTGAAACGAGAAGCGCATCTAAATACATGTAAAACATAGTTTCCATCCAGTGTTTTGAAAACTTGAATTTTATTTAAACTTGAAAAACTTTGCCTTAACTTTTTTATATGAGAGAGCTTATAGTTTGGCTTTCAACCCCAAACGGGTTTCTGGGAGTGCACATGGATGCTCCGTGAGGCTCTCGCAAGTCTTACTTGGTCTCAAAAAAAAAAAAGTACAAATCTAGCAGCAAATTACATTTTTGTAATATACATGAAAAAACATATTTGATTTTTTTTTTCTGTTTAGTTTCCAATATCTATTTTCAGTTTTTGAGAAATAAATCCTGTAAATGCAAGTAGTTAATACTGTATTAAATATGTGCACTTGAGTGTGTTTGCTTGTAAATTTGTAAATAATCAGAAAAATATGAGGTACCTTAAAGTGATTAAAAAATATATATATTGATATTGTTGAAATATTAATGTTGCTCTTCAGCTGGACGTAGATTAAAACGTAATGTTTTTTTCCCCTTTTGGTTTATTTGTTTTCGTTTTTCTAGTGGGTGGAGCTGTCTGCCTTCACATTGTCATGTGCCCTGAAGGTATGATTGTAATTTTTAATTGGTGTTGCCATTCCACGTTGTCAGTTCTCAACACCCGGATTGCAGGAATTTCTCAGATGTACCCCGCTCCCCCATCACTGTATCTCTGAGGATTGTAGGTTTTTTTTTATTTTATTTTATTTTTTATTACTTTTTTTTTTTTGCACGAGCTGAACTTTTATTTTTTGGACCTGGAGGCCGTGCCATACTGAACCTGCACTGGGATTTACCGGAAAGCACATCATTAAAGCACAGCACTCTGAGATCATCTTTCCTACCATCTCCTAGCTTAAGTCCTGACAGCGCACACTGTACCAAACCTCTAACCTCATGGTAAAGTTTAAGGTAGTGATGCTGTAATCGTATAACCGTATATCTGGGAAGAAGGCACCACGCCCCTTGACTCGCGGCCACCTGGGCGACTGCCCTGTCCCTGTGCCATTCATTCCTCCACTGTGGCAGCTTGGTGCACACACACTTAAGGCTGCCATTGTTTGGGTATCCATCGTAATTCCAGAGCTGGAACAATGACAAGAGCAGAGCTGCTACCAGGAGTAACTAGGATGTGATCGTTATGTGTGACTGGCACGTGTCAGGCTGACGTCAACTCTGCTGACAGTTTATTGCCTGTCCTAATTAGATGTGGATTATTTTTTTTTCCCATGTTTAGTGCGTGTGTGCGTGTGCCTGTGTATGTGTGAGAAGGTGAACACTGAATTCCACATTATTTGTGTTAACTTACATGCAAAAAGTTACTGACAGTTGGATACAAGTATGCAAAAAAATTACATTTTTTATTGGCAAGAAGATTAAAAATGTGGTATTTTTCCAGGAGCAATTTGCCTTGTAATGAAGTTGGTCTTGCGCTATAGTTTAGTGCACCCCCAGCGGTGGTCATGTAGTCCGTGGAATGGAGGGAGTTGGGTTGTGTTTTGTGATTGGCTTAAATTTCGGGGTCATGTTTGGACTATGATTCCCAGCCTGCAGTCCCACCTGATGACACTCGCCACTGGAACACTGGGACTTTTTTTTTCCCACCTGGTTTCAGCACCATTCGGCTGATTAAAGGACCCTTTGACTGCAGGTCATGATGCCACAGACATACCTGCTGGTCGAAATGGCTGCCGACCGTTCCGTACAGATTGGCTTCCTGTGGCCATCCCGTCTTTCATCATAACATAGTACAGTAACAGCAGTGGACAATCGACCAATGAGAGAAGCTGCAGCAGGCTTTGTTTTGTTTTTCCCCTCACTACCCCTCTACATCCACCAACTGGAATCAAGCATACATGTCTTAAGTTTCTTTTGTGTTATGATGTAAATTGTATAATTTTGGGGGGAAATGTAGCTTACTGAAAGAAATAAAGATTTAGGCACTGTTACCAACTCCTGTGTGTCTGCCTTGTATCGTACCATATTTGATATTTGGTTGTGGGAGCCTGTTACCTCCGGGCCTGGATCCATAGGGGGAAAACTGTTAGTCTGTTAGTCTCCTTGTCAGAAGGACTGTACGATGTGGGTCTCCTCCCTGGGTCTAGGGACAAGCTAGACATGCAGGTGGTTTGCCTTAGGAAAGCCATTTCCAAATCGGTGGTGACTTTGTATTTATTCATGAAATTCATTAAGCTCATTTCTGCTCATTTCCTGAAAAAGTAATTGATCATTAATTATCCGTCCCTCTCCCGAGGTAAGTATTCCAAAGCTCGCAGCCTCTCATCTCATCGAACCCATTTGAAGTATGAGCCCCCAGACGATGGCGATGTCCAGTTTGGCTTTTGTGTGGACCAGACTGATGTCCGGCTCTTCACTCGGCTGGAATAACAGCCAGGTAAGCCTTGGGGATCTGAGTTGGCTGACCCTAAGGAGCTTGAGCGAGCTGCAGTCTATGGGCCCCGTTCGTGCTGGTTCAGAAACTGCAGGATTTGCTATGCAGGAGTCAGACTGGGCATGACATTCAAATAAGGATGTTAACTGAAGGTTGCATTTGAACAGCACAACAGCATCCAAATGTTTAACTTTCTCTTTCCTAGCTCATGACTTGAACTTGGTGCCATTCAACCTTTTTTTCGCCCCACAAGGCCACCCTAGGGCTGATATGTTTGACGCTGAACACGCACAGACACAGACCCCAAATAAACTTGAATTAAATAAAACAAAATTTTATCGTATGTGTTGATACGTGTAATATTTCTAGAGGTTGCGATACTGAAATGGGTCTGTCTCCACCTCAATCCCACCCGTCCCCCCAGTTCTTGTTTTTTTTTTTTTTTCCCTTCACCTGAGGCCCCCTCCCTTATTTTAACTGCCTGTTAAACTCATACTAACTGGGGACCTGTATCACAACGCAGGATTTCTTGCCTCGCCAGAAAATTTGTCAGATTTAAGGTACCTCGGTTTAAATATACTTTCTTCCTTCACTCACATTTGGCCCAGACTACCTTAAATTCGACAAGTTAACTGGCTAAGCAAGAAATCCTGCTTTGTGATACAGGCCCCTGGTCAGTCTGATTGTCCCTTTTCTAGGACTACCCATTATTTATGGTTGATTTTGGATAACAATGCTTATTCATGCTGAAAAACGAGCAAATAGATCTTTTCAATCAGGGAGCAGGAAAATAAAGGTGCGGTGTTGTGTTTCGCTTTAGGCCTGCCTGCAGGGCGTCAGCAATGTTCTGAGAGACACGTGGGTATTACACAAGTGATGTGATAAACCTTTTGCGTCACCAGAAGCTGTTGACATCCTAAATCTACTTGTTACATGATACCATTTTCCATGTGCTAAGATAAAGCTTTTGGTCATTAAGCTTGTGACTTCTGAATGGGTGTAGAAATATCAACGGGCCGGTGGAACCGATAGGCATGTGCCATAAGCTACGCGTACAGGAAATCGCTTGTGCAATAATGTGGTTTGGCCACAAGATGGCAATATTATCAACGTCCAGAGGAAAATTTGAACAGGTCGGTCCCATTCAGTATATTTGCGTTGTTCTTCCTTAATACTGCAGCACTGAGCAAGAGCTTAGATCAAGTGAATAAGTGTACTTTTTTCTGGAACTCATTCTGTTTTTTCCATTCATATATGGAGAATATCGTTTGCACGCCGAATGGTGTAAGCAAACAACTGATAATATTGCGTCATCTTATGGAAATAAAGTCATATTTAGGCCGCTGTCGGGTTGGTTTTCTAGCTATTATTTCAATGTGAAGACAAGACGGATACTTAATAGAATAAAAGTCTTCTGTGTGTAACCAATGATACGAGTCGATAGGAATCCAGACTGACAGGAGTCAGTGTCTTCCCCAGTCTGACAGCAGTGATTTCTGTTTGCCCGTTTGTTCCTGGTGCCTCTGTGTGGATGTCCTTTCAGTTCCAGGTGCTCAGAGGATGTAGCCCTTTCATTCTTGCGGACAGATGGTTGCCATGGAAAGCGGAAGGGGTTAATGCTGAGGCAGGTTCACTAAACCTGCTGTGACACATGCGTCCTGGCCACCTGTGCGTGACCTCATTTGGCGTCCTCGTTAAGAAATAATAGTGTTCCTCAGTAGGGTCACCTTGACCCAGGGTGCACCGTGCTGCATGCCGCGAATCTCCGTGAGTCTCACTCCATAACCAGATCCTGAAGTGTAATCTGAGCTGCAGGATACGGACAAATAGTCACCTTCCATCTTACTTTTATATTCGTTGACATCAATCTAGAAGCAGGTGTCTTTAATAGGCACATCAGATCAATTAATTAAACACAGCCAGATGTCGCGTGTATCAAGTGTCGGACGTCCAGCTGAGCAGAGGAGCGGGAAATGAACGCAGCTCGTAAACACGGTGCTGGACGCACTGTTCACAACGCAGAATGATCAATAGCGGAGGATGTGGACATGCGATCTGGGTGTGCCATGTATACCCAAATAAAGGTGTATAATATGTCTATTTTTCCGGTCCCAGGAGGGGCCTGGCAGTGATACCTTTAAATAAGGAGCCTGTAAAATATCCAGCAGTATAATAAGGTGCAACTGAGTGAAAGTATTTCCTGAAGCAAGGGCTTGTTAACCTTTCATAGATCAGGTACCCCCAAATTACAATATACCACAGCTAGAGCGCTCTCCAACACTAATGAGAATTCTCATAGGTAACTAACACCTAAGGACAGGGGGTGAGGGGCAGCTCCCTTAAAAAGTTTTGCGTTGCAAAAACTGGATGATTGTGCCGACATTTCATCAACCGACGATACATTTTTGCAGACCTCCCTGAGACTGCTCCTCAGACCCCAGGCTGAAAACTGCAGCCCAAGGCAATTAAAGGTAGGTGCAAATCTGAATGTGGGGGGCTGGCCTATGAGGAATAAAGGCCATTCAGATATCTATTAAATACTACTGGGCACCACTATTTCTCACTGGGACCAATCTTAATCAAGTCCATCTTAATCTTATCACAATGTTGAAAACAGCAATGCGCATTTTATATGTTAATTTCTCATATACAGAGTACCTTGCAAAAGTCTTGGAGAGTCAAAAAAATGATGATTGTCATCTTTATGTTGGTGTAAATCTATGATGATATGTCTGTCAAAGTGTGTCAGCTTAGCCATTTCAAAACCTCTCAGAAAGTCACCCCAGTATTTACATTGATCGTCTAATACACAAATGTTTTTTTTTTTTTTTTGATTACCACTAGCACAGCTTGTTTGGCTAATCAATTTCTCATTGACCTTTTAAACTAATTAAGACAGCTGAGTGGAGGATTGGGAACTGAAGCAGTGACTTTTTGGAGAACAGAAGAAACTTTTCATAGTTTTTATTCTGTTACTGCTAATTTGCACATGTTCTAATATTAAATTGTGCTTTGGGGGGGTGGGCAAATACGAACTTACTACCTAAATAAACAGCAGTAAGCATTTTCTTTAACTGCCTAAGACTTTAGAACAGTATAGTGTGTATGTGTGTGTATGACAACTGTCACACCTATACAAACAGCACAGAGATGAGGTGAACCTTCAAAGGCTCACCTTTACCCTCGGCCGCCGTGTCTCTAAGTAGCACATGGCACCTGCAGTAGCACCTGCGTATCATCGAGCAGTTTATTATCCATGAATATGGCCTTGAGCCACCCAATAGCGGCGCTCCAGTTTTCCACTTGGTTTCTGGGTAATCCCATCATTACAATCCGGACACTGGGGCCTGAGCTGAATCTCGGTCGATTACATTTTTGGAGTCATTTCTCGGTCGTGAGTCACTGGGAGGGTAGTTTTGCTTTAGCGTATGCTTAAATGTAATTTAAAATAAAATAAACTCGTCCCATTCTCCCGCTCCTATACATTATTGTCAGATTACTCTCAGATGTTTTCCCTGAGGTTGAAGTCTATCTGTGGGCACAAGCAGCATCAGACTTCCCATTGATAGTTTCTATAGCAACGTGAATATCTTTGGGATTTCTCTGGGCCCTTTGTTTTGCTCTATTACATAGTGACTGTTCAGCCTCGGCTTCTGATTTTGATTTCCCTTCCTCTTCCCTCCTCTTCTCATTTGAAGCTTGCTTCTATTTGATTTGACAGGAAATATCTCTACAATTTTCCTGAGCACAAATTGAAAGGTTTTCCACTGTAAAGCGTATTATTGCTGGCCTGCTATGTGGCGTTATATCATTGTTTAAGGAAAATGGACAAATTCTATCCATCCATCCATCCATCTTCCAACCAGTTATCCTAGTTGGTGTCACGGGGGGCGGGGGCTGTTGCAGGTACATCCTCGATGGGATGCCAGTCCATCGCAAAGCACACACACCTACATTCTCACACGCCACAGCTATGCACTATGGAGATCTGAGTGCCCCCACCCTGAATGGGAGTCTATAGGTCGCCCTTACCTTGTGTATTTCTGCATCCAGTGGTGTTTAAGCGACCCACTCAGTGTCCCACCTGCTTCCCCTCCCCTGTCCTCTCGTTCCTGTGCCAGGCATCTGGTCCACCACAGTCCCCTGAATGGGCATGCAGCCACTCCGGTGTGGAAAGCAGGACGGACGGCAGTGCAGCCAGCTAGGAGGAGATGCGTCCAGGAGGCTTGATGTAAGGAGATCCCCCAGGCCTGTAATCCTGGGTATGTACAAACACGCTACAATACATAAAAAAACCAATGCAATGTTCAAGAAAACTCAAAATTGTCTCGAAATCGTGGATTCCTCAAAATAGCCACTGCATTCCTTCTCTAACAAGGTTACAGCAGGAAATCACCCAACACGTCGTCCCAGCTTTTCTGCAGTGATTGCTGTAACTGTAGGGTGCTTCGTGGCTGCCTTGTTCTTCAGTCTCCTGTTCAGTTCATCCCAGTCGAGTTTTAAGGGCAGCTCAGGTCTTCAGTTTGACTCCTTTGCCTTCCTTCTGTGTCAGATAGTTCTTGCACAATTTCCAGGCGTGTTTTGTTTTTAAATTTCTGAAGAATGCGGGGCTGGCTTGCCTCTGAATCATGCTGTGACAGCAATACTGGCTGAGGTCGCCATGGGTTTGGTTATGATCACCACCTCTGTGACCAGAAAA
Source organism: Mormyrops attenuatus (assembly GCA_026777985.1). Classification (NCBI taxonomy): domain Eukaryota; kingdom Metazoa; phylum Chordata; class Actinopteri; order Osteoglossiformes; family Mormyridae; genus Mormyrops; species Mormyrops attenuatus. Next base: position 11,759,272 of record JAODKC010000082.1, read on the forward strand.
ACAGCCCTAGACCATGACACTGCTTCCCTCATGCCTCACAGCGTGAAGCACACATGCTGAACACGTGTGCACTCAAACAAACAGCAGCTGGACTTCAATATTCCAAATGTTCACTCATTAAGCCATAAATTCACCTTATAATAAAAAGCCTTGAGGCAATGTAGTAATACATATCAAATATTGCAACGACCAAGAAAAGTGTTCAGCATCTCAAAATTTTCACAAATTTTAGCCCCCTTTGGCTTCGATGACAGCATTGCGGACCCTTGGCATTCTCACAGCCAGCTTCCAGATGTAGCCACCTGGAATGCTTCTCCTACAGTCCTGAAGGGGTTTTGCACAAGTTCTGGGCACAAGTTGGCTGCCTTGCTCTTCTACTTTGATCCAACTCATTCCAAAACTGCTCTGTAGGGCTTAGGTTGGGAGATTGTGGGGGCCAGGTCATCTGTCACAGCTCTCCATCTCTTTCCTTGCTCACAAGATAATACTACATAAACTCAAGCAGTGCATAGGGTCGTTATGTTGTTGAAAAACAAATTATTTTCAGTAGGCATGTCCAGACTTTTTACTGTTACTGTATGTACGATGTCTGCGTGTGTAAATAAAAATTAGACAAGTCACTTTTAAAAACTACTTTTAGGTGATGGGATTTGTAGTAGATAAAGTATAAAGTAGGTCTCTGTTGTCACTTTAAACAAAATCGGCAGATTCCATCAGTAAATATGAAACATTTTCTATCACGCTCTGCAAATTGCTACAGTCTGCTTCTGAGCTGAAGGTGCGAGCCACATGTGAGGAGGGATGCCTCCTGCCAACATTTTATCAGCTACAAAGTGGTGCCCTCAGATAATGCCTGCATAAAAATAGGTGCCCACTCCCTCAGAGGCAACCACTAAGTGGGTGGGAGGAAGAAAGATCAGCAGGCCCACACCTCCCAGAAGGTGACTGTTTATTACTCTGTGCATGGGGGGGTGGGGGGGCTCTGGGCAGAATCTGGGCTGCCTGCTGTCCCAAGGGATCTGCTCCCAGTTCATAAAGAGAGGCTCCGTGTTCACCGTGTCTGTGGGACAAGCATCTGGCCGGACGTAACCCTAAATCCTGTTAGTGTCTTTTATTTAGCCAGAGGCTAACTGCTCTTCAAAGTTGAGTATTCTAGGGAAAAAATCAAGAGAGACTCCTGGATCTTCTGACATAGGTGGAAACCATTCAGAAATCTCGGTCTGAATACTCTGATCTGAATATAAAGTTCTGTTTTCCACTATGTGTTATGCACAATATTTCAACCCTATTTTTTTTTTTTTTAATTGATGCTAGTCCATCCCTTGAGATTTATATGAACGCTCTGCACATCTTTTCCAGCCTGTCTGGTTATGGTCCCGTTTCCCTTGACCTAATCCTCTTAGTCGCGTGTGTTGTAGCGGCTACTGCTAATCCAGATTTGGTCCTGTTGCGAGCCCCCAACAGAGACGGGGAGAGAGCTTGTATCGCATTAGTAACGCCGGTGGCGTCCAGGGGATTTCAGCGCAGCAGCTCTATCGATGCTGACAATGCACAAAGCTCATAGTTTTGCCAAGGTGTGTGAGAACAATCACCATGGCAGCGATATAATTTTCGAAGGAAGATTTAAAGTTCACATCTGCACACTTCCTGTTGGCGCGGTGTTGAATATTGTTTGAGAAACACAGCTTTTAGAATGAGCAGTGCTGAAAATGCTTCAATATACTTTGTATCAGCTATGTTTGTTTACTATTTTGATCTCTGCAAATAATATCTTACTTATATTACAGTATGCAAGATGCCATTGAAACACTTTAGCCGTTCCACCCAGTGTTTATAACGTGAAATCTTATTGCCAGTGGTCGAGCCCATTAGATCACACGCACTTCCATCTTTCTGTCCAGCTTTTGCTTTCCCTATCACTCATCTCACCTGCGGCGATGCCTGCCCGCTCACACATTTTACACGCTAAGCCTAACGGCTCACGCCTCATTAATAAAAGCCCGATCTTCGTGGAACACGGTTTCTTAGATGTCAAACCGCGTCTCGAATGTACCGGTTTGGACTGGAAAAACCCCGACGCTTGATGAAGTGATCTGGGTGAAGAGATGTCAAGGCCAGGGGCCAAACAAACATATCAGAGAAGCTTTTTCCAAAACGCCAAACTGGAGTCAGGGCACATTGATTCACAGACATTTACAATTACCTGCACAAACCTGAGCTTAACCCAAGAGCACCCACTCCTGCCTCATGCATTCCTGAACAGCATGAAAGCAAGGTTTTCCTAACAAGGGTGAGAAACTAGTCCAGACATTAGTCCATGGATAGCCCCTTAAACGGTACATTGAGCCTGGGGCCCATCCCAGGAGGAACAAGGAATGAAGCCATAGACGCCCAGGATGGGATGCATGAGCACTGGGTCCAGAACCTGTCCCAGAAGCTACAGATGGAATACAGGGAATAACCCAAGACGAGACATCAATCCATCGCAGGGTGCAAGTGCACTCACACTATGCAGTATGCACAATACAAAGGCACCAATTTACATGCACTGCATGTATTTGGACTATAGCCTGAAACTGATGATCTAGAGCAGTGTTTCCCAGTCCAGTCCTTGGGGAGCCACAGACAGTTCATGTTTTTGCTCCTTCCCAGCTGCTGATAGGGAGCAAAAATGTGGGCCGTCTGGCAGGGAGCTCAGAGGGAACAAAACAACATGGACCAAAAGTGCCAAAGGCAGGGATCGATCCCTGGGGGTCTGAGGCTGGACTATGTTGCCAATCATATGTAACCAAATTATTTAGCTGGGTAATGAATGAGGAGGTTTGGATAAATCTCAAGGTGCTCAATAACATGTAACCTACCCCACCTACAGTCCCAGCAAATAAGCTAATAAATGCTTGCCCATGAGAGCTTGTTATTTGAATATATAGTATCTTAAGCAGTGTGTGTCATCCAAAGGGCCATAAATAGTTTATATTTGACATTTTTTTCTTTTACCCATTCAGAATATGTCAACCATACATCTACCGACCATTTGGGACCATAGAAAAATCGATTAATTGAACCATTAATTAAAGTACGTAATCATTCAATCAATAACTAAATCCAACAGAAGCTCAATAATAAGTTAATATGAATGCAAATACCCACACTAAGCACTCCTCTGCACTTCCATTTCATAGCTGTGCTGTGAAAAGGGGCAGTACATTTTTTGTGTATTATGTCAGAGTTTGACAATGAATAGTCCAATTAAACATAAAGAAATCCTTCGAAAAAGGGGCCACACAGACTGGGCTTGAAAAAACACACGGCCTTTTTAGTCAGAAGGGTTCTTTTGTATCTACGCATCTCTGCACAGCCTGCAGTACTCAAAGAGCGTTTATCCCCAGCCCTAAACCGCTTTAAAGCCAAGTGGACGGCGTCGTCTTGCCCCTTCCGACGGGGCAAGCGAGAGGGAGTAACTAGCGCCCCCTTGTGGTCGTGGAGGAGGCGTGTGGACGCGATCACGTGAGTGGGATCGAGGGACAAAAAAGAAAAAAAAAAGGCAGAGGCAAAGATGTAGCGGCGAGTCTCCGCGGCACTGACAGCCTGGGATTACAGCAGCGCTCCTTACGGAGGGACACAGTCATGGCGGGGCTCCACTGACGGACGGCAAGACGACCCTCCGCCTTCTTTGCTTCCGTCAGTCCGAGCGCCGATCCTCGGTTCACCCCTTAACACAGCAGCCCAGCGGGGGAAAAAAGACAGGACCGAAAGACTGGGCTCTGAATAAAAGGAAAATCTCTCTCAGTTGAGTGATTTTTTTAAGAGAATGGCGGACCGTGATACATTACCCGTTCCACTGGAGGTGAGAGCCAGACTTGCCGAGCTCGAACTGGAATTATCAGAAGGTAAGGATTAAACACATCTACAGCTTTTCTCTTTTTCCTCTTTCAGTGCTTCTCTTTTGGAAAAAATTAAAGGGACGCCTGTATGCACGGCTCTTTCATTGCCGTGCGCAGTAAACCGGAGATCTGCAGCGATTTTTTTGTATTATATGCTGAGATGCATGATCTCAAATCCGCCGTCGTGTTGCTTATGTCTTGACGCCTGGAAATAGGATTATTGGCAATGAGCATGCGAGCAATCGGCGCTGTGCGTGACCTTGAATGTAACGCCGGGAACCGCCGATCGGATCCCCGTTACGGGCTGACTGATGGGGCTACAGTGTGGGGTCGCGCCGCGGAAAGTGCCCGCCGTAATGTTTCAGTTGCGATCAGTGACCGGGACTTGTGCTTAACCCTAAATTATAAACTGACCAGGGTCCAGGAATCCACTTTGAGGCTCGGAAATACAACCTTTGATCCGATCCCTTATTTCTATCCCTCTCTTTATTTCTTTTTTAAAAGCAAAGCCCGAAATAAAATGTAACAAAACCCAGGCGTGTTATTTACAATGCATGATCCGCGGGGAATTTCTGCAGTTACTTTTTCCCAGCTTGAACGGAGCCGTTTTAAGTCTCTTTCCGTGTGGGCGTGCGGAGCGCTCCGCTGTTTGTGCGCAGAACTGAACCATTTAAGGGAAAAAAAGTACTTTCATCAACATGGGCAGTGGCACCGGTACTGGTCCCTAAGCTGTCTGATCGATGAGCACTGGTTGTCCTCGCAAAGCCGGAAAATTGGTTTTGAGTCAAAAAGGGGGATCAGAAAGTCTCCTGCTCAATACTGAAGGTGCGGCGGGGTTGTGTGGCTATTAACCCGTTTGGACCGCGGTCCGATCGGCATCGCTTCTCATTCCGCTACTGCGGCTTCGGCTTCAATATGCCGGGGTTAACTTTCTTTGAAACTGAGAAATTGACATTAAAATCCAGGACGGCGTGCTCCGTTTCTGGAAGTTAAGAAAGCGATTCGCGTCGGTTTTTGTGGATTAGAGGATTTTTTTTTATTATTTGTTTGTTGACCCTTTCCCTTTCTGTGCATGTTTTTTTTTTTTTTTTAAGACACTGATGTTTGACGGCGCAATCACTCATAGATAAATCACACAAGTCAAATCGCTGTTAAATGTAGCACGAAGACTTGGATTTTCCGGTAATCAAATTGGTAATGAGGTGATAGTTATGGTGAGCGAGATTCAATAGATTTAAACGAATGCTTCTACCTGACTTTGGATGAGGACCTGACAGATTACCAGGTCTGGGTGCAGAGCCGGTACCCTGTACCTGTCACCTGCACCGGGTCCTGCACGAGGCTCCAACATGCTTATCGTACCATGGATTCCATTAATGCCACCATGTCCTGAAGTATAGCGGCTCGGGCACCTGCTTTGCTGGATTGACCATGAGGAATGTTGTCCTGGGTGGAGATGAACCATGCGATTCATCACACCACACCTGCAATAACAGCGATGCTTAATGGCTGCAATTTACCCGGAAACCTACCAGTAGATATAGTAACGGCTAATCAAGGAAGTGTCCATTGGAAAGTCAGAAAAGCAGGCTGGATATTTTTTGCTATTTTTAAAGGAAAAGGTGTGCAACCACTCTCAATTATTCATATTTAAGATTTCATGCTATGCTTATGACTTTCTTGAAACCATGACAGTGACATCATCGCCTCGGTATTAATCGCCTGACAGTGGAGACTCGCTGGTCTGATTTATGCACACGCTGGACAAGCACTCTTGTCGTCATGCGGACCACTGCTGATCTGTGCCGACCCCCCCCCCCCCCCGCAGACTCCTCATTCGATGTTTTAAATATGGCTCCACGCCACAGCTTTCCGTCGTCCTCTGTCGCGCGGCCCGGAATGCGCCACTAATGAACATGGGCTAATCGAATAATTAGTACTAGGAGGGGAAAGGCCAGGCAGAAGTTTCCGGGTTCTTGCTGAGGTTATTGAGATTGACGTGCGCTTACTCCGGCCCAGCACGTAGCCACATATTAAATGTGAAATGTATTAGGCAGCAAACGGGCACATACGCAGTGGCCAAAAAGATTATTTTGAATCCCCTTAAAAATCTGCTTCCACCCCCTAGTCAGTGAAATATAAAAGTCCATCAAAGACGATTACCCCCAATCCACCCTGCCTCCAGCCCCCTTCGTTGACAAGAACTTCAGAAGTGGACCCTCCATGTTTTGGGCCTGTCTCTGGTGCCTTTGGTGGTGCATGGCCTACACATTTAAGCGTGGCCATGCGCTCGAAGACTCCTGGTGTCCCGTAGCTGTTTACGCTCTGCAGCCCCGGGGGCAGGGCATGTTTTCCAAACGTTCGCTTGAAGTAGACGTTCTTGGCTGAAGCGATCTTTGACAAGGTAGTCTGAAACAGGAGATGGCCTGTTTTCATCTGACGATGGGTTTCTTTATAAAAAGGCCCAGATGTAAAATTATCCCCCCTCCCCCACAAACTCCCAGACTGGGAACATTTGGCAGCACCTTAGGATATTATACTACAAGAGCTGCTAGCCTTAAGACTGCTTCTATTTATTTGGAGAAATTAAGCCTCATTGGATTAGATAATAAACACAGGATGTGATGTACCAGTGAGGCACTGGCCAGGCCTCCCATCCAGCTTCTGTCACTCCCTGCCCCTTGATTCCTGTCCATGTTAAATGAGAGCGCCACCAACAGGTCGGAATATGGAACTGCACCATTTTGTTTGCTAGAAGGCAAACATAACCTCAGATGATCCCAATCCACAATTGCGCTATCCTCCATTGACGTTACCGGCAGGACATTAGTTCATTCTCTCTTACCTGTTCTGTGGGATTTTGACAGATCGCCATTTTTTTTTTTTTAAGCAGTAAAGCACGTCCAAATCCCAGCGCGGTGTGTGGAAGTGTCAGCAGTATAACATATGGCAGCGTGGACATTCGGGGCCCTTAGGATGCTGGAGTGCGGGGCCCTGGAGCCGGCCTGGCCGATGGCCACGATCAGGGGGTTTATGCTGACCCCCGTGCCAAATGTGACCGAGTTTCTCTCAGAAACCTGCCGCTTTAAAGCTTCATTTATTGATATACTCATGTCTGCACACAACTGAATGTGAGAACTAGCCTCTCTATAAGAGGTTATAAATTTAACTTTTAAAACAAAATCACAGATAATGCCATCCTTTATTTCTGAAAGTGTCTGAATTTGACATAATAGCGCAAGTTCAATAACAAACATTATACAGAATAAACACAAATCAATATACGTATTTGCAGCATCAGTAATTTTGTAATTTCACTAACTGGAATGAGCTCTTATTGTCTTTGTTACCAATAGTAACAGCTCCCCCAAAAAGCATGAATATGAATATGGAATGTGTGTAATGTTTTCATGTTTGGTGAGTTTGCACAATGCTGGCATCTGTTAAATTGCGTGAAGTATGATGTGGAAATCGAGATTTGTGTAATCTGTCGTGCCTGATCTGCAGGTGGGGGGGAATCATGGGATATTGTCCTGGCTGACCTGGTATGTACAGTGGAAGCTCCCATGTGAGGTCTGGCTATGACAGTAATGAAACGATGCCCCCCCATCCAAGGCACGGCAATGCGATGCGGTCACTCAGCCCCTGTGTCCGCAGTGATCTTTGCACGCCATCCGTCCCTGTGTCAGACGCAGTCCCATCAGTGACGTTTCGCGGGACATTCTGAAAGTGCCAGTCTGAATCTGTCAACGCGATCAGCCAGTCTCAGGCCGCGGGGGATGGATCGTAATACTGCTTTACTTTTGGTTTGTTTGCCTTTGTTTGTTTAATTGCTCTCCATGCTTATGGGAGACATGAAGACTAGAGCTGGTTGTTTGTTCCATTTTATCCACTCCTCCTTTTTGAAATTACCGCGTTTCACCTTAAAATACCGTGGTTATACCCTGATCTCCAGTGTCTGCTTGCAGCTCTTTCTCATTCCTGGAATAGCCGTCCCTTCCGCTATCCCTCTCACGCACTGGTGCCAACGATAGCTGACGCTCTCTGAGAACTCCTGTGACCTTGCATCCTGTGGAGGCTCTGTGGCAGGGGGCACGCTCGTCACATGTTGGCTTGCCGGGGTGCCGTTAGCATTTAGGGTTTGTTCCAGCCAGCTCCAAACCCCCCAGTCCCCTCGGAGAGGGCATATGTACAGTTGCGAAGCCACCCCTGGTGTCCCACGTGGCTTGGCCAGAGATCACAGGAAGCCGACCGCTAGCTATGACCTAGTGGTTTGCTGCCATTGGCTCAAGCTGGGATCTAGCGGCTCGCTGTCATTGGCTGCAGTTGGGATCTAGTGGCTCGACGTCATTGATCAGAGCTGATATGAAGGGGCTGCAGTTGGTCGTAGCTGGCAGGTAGTTCATGGCCCTCATTCATGGGCACTGCAGCAGGTAACACTGCCTCCACTGGCTGGTCCACAGGTGCCAGCTTTACTCCTGTTTAGATAAAAGTCCTTTTATTAGTCAGTTGTAACGTTCAACATGCCCTGTACAGTTAATGTCCAGTTTGCTAATCTTCCAGAATGGCTTCTCCAGTAACGCGGCTGTGATTGGCTGTGACTCTCCCGGGAACAGGTTACGGCCAATTTACAGACACCAAAATACGAGACTGTACGGACTCTACATGTATTGGGAGCTGGAATTAACCCCCCAACCATAAGGACCCAGTACTGCCACGTCCTCTGATAATTAACCGTGTGACTATGGGTGGAGCCTTTTTTGGGTGGGGGGGCAGCTATGACGACGGATCCCCATAGCCTTGCAGTGTGGGTGTTACAGACTATCGGGTGTGGTCACCTGATCTCTGGGTCGCTGGAAACCCGGAGCGTGTTCGTGGAGCCCCGCTGTCCGGTGGGATCAGTGCTGCCAGCGAGGACATTGAGATGTTTCAAGATGTTGTTCCTTTAATTTTGGTTTTCCTTGGTTCTTTGTCGTTAACCATGATAAAGAGCGATCCTGCTACCCAATAACCCATCTTCCCGTGGTCGCAACAGCGGGGTAGCCGTTTCTGTGCAGAGGCAGTAAGAGAAGCACAATGCACTTCATTATAGAAATGGGGAACTGAGACACGGCCCCCCGGGGGGGCGCGGGGGGGGGGGGGGGGGGGGGGGGGGGGGGGGGGGGGGGGGGGGG
>JAODKC010000082.1:11768342-11784215 GCA_026777985.1 Mormyrops attenuatus
ACTTCCTAGAAAATTCTCTCACCGCGCCACACCCCATCACCAGTGGGGGTGCATTAACCTCTCTTGGCCCCTAGGCTGACATGGCTAGGGGGGACCCTCAGGTGGGCCGCTTGAATCATTTTTTTGGAACTGAAAGACAAACGAGAGAGAATTAAAAAAAAACAATGCAACCTCAATGAGCCGCCAATCATCATCTACTGATTGGGGAGAGGGGGTGTTGGTGGTGAGATTTCCCAGTGTATCAGCCAGGCTTGAAAAGTTTAACCATTCCTGTAGGCTATTACAATATATGTATGTATGTATATATATTTTTTTTCACTGACTTTGTCTGGGCCTCCGGTGCCGACTGGGCCCTAGGCAGCTGCCCAGTTTGCCTGTGTCTGGATCCAGCCCGGCCAATCACAGGCTACATTATTTGCATGTTTGCTATAAATCAAGTTGACAGATGTGACAAGCATACAGCAGAACATGTTAAATATGAAGGCCAGTGATAAACTATTTATAAAGACAGACTGCTGTTTCACTGCCGGGATGTGGCCCCCCCTTCCCTGGGTGTGGCTCCTAGTGCATGATGGGTACCAAGACCAGAAAATCAGACAGAATGTTCTAACCCTGGTGCCAAATATGATTTATTATTCTACTGCGTTACATTATTAATTTAACAGATGCTCGTGCCCAGAGAAACTGACATGTTTTACAGTCTAACCCATTGTTAAAATTGGTTATTACAAGAATAGGGTAGCTTTTTCAGATATCTATACACAGTGCTAAATTTCGAATGAATCCAGATTCTGCCTCTATAGGTCTGGCTTTTGCACGTACGTTTTAATTGGCCGGGAGGGCATCACATGACATTCAGGACCACATTCAGTTATAGCCCAGTTATTCAATGGAGGAAGCAGGAAATATTTACCAAGTCAAATCATATTGACTCAGATAATCCCTTTATCATTTTTTTTAGGCTAATCGTTGACGTTTTTTTTTTTCTTCCAAATCCAAAGTTGACACATAGTAGCAGAGATTATCCTATCCTGAGAAGTTCTCCAGCACGCAGGCTGGGCCGAGCCGGGCCGGGAGTTTGGCCAGGACGCCGCCGGTGCCATCTGCCCAGAGCAGCTTGTGAACGTGGCCTGGAGCTGCTGACATCATCGCCGGGCCGCTCCGAGGGAGGCAGCCGGGGTGGGTGGCGTTTCGCTGAGGTTGCGTCATGATGCCAGGCGGGCGGGCAGATAGAGAGACGCCGCCGCCTGCAAATATTCCGCCTGCTTTTCGGGAGATCGTTCTTATGAATAAATAAATCAGTCAGACTAAATCAAATTTATCGGGGACTTTCTGACACGCAGACGGCAGGCTTTCACTAACTCTGACCCAGGAAATAGATGATGTACGTGGAGGGTTTCAATATGATGCTGTGATGCTTCTAAACTGGACGTTAAACAGAAACGAGGGGCGGGGGTTCAGGGTTTTATAAGGACAGGTGGCCGGTCCATGCAGAGGGCGGGTGAAGGGACCTATCTGCCCCCCCCCCCGGCTCATATTTCTACCCCCACCTCCTGCTGGATCCAGGGCTCTCCCGATGTCAAGTTCAATAACACAATCTCATGTAATGGCTCGCGGCATGCAGGCTAATGAATAGTGCCCCCGCCCCCTATTTAACTGCTTTGTTAACTGTGTCTTTACAAGGTGTTGGACTTGCTAACCACCCATAGGACCAGCATTGACTTCTTGCTATTTGCCTGGGGGGGGGGGAGTTGATGCTCAGTCCAGGTCCGGTTGGGCTGGTTGGATCATAAAACACCTCAGCTGGTATTTGTCACGTGTTGTGCAGTAATTAACCACTAAAACATGAAAATTCTGACGTCAGGTTTAAGGATCAGAATTGTCTGACTCCAGGCTGTGGACTATAACACCCAGTGCAGTGCAGTGTAGAGTAGTATAGATAATCTGCTTTCCTAATGCAGCTGCATTCAGCTGAAAGACTGCCATTCTGTATCACTGATTGAACCTTATTGAGTGTTTATTCTGCAGCTTTTATGGAAGTTATTGCTTATTGATGCAATGCTGATGCGGTCTCCTGTCAGCAGCCATTGTGTCTGAATGAACTGAATTACAGAAAGTGGAATATTACAGAGGCTAATCAAATCCAGTTTCCTGTTTTCCTCACATAGGCTGTGTAGTGCGACATAGGTGTGTGTCTGAGTGCTTAAAGATTTCAGAAAGTGTTGGCTTTCTTATGTGTGAAAATCTCAGTCCAACTGCTTACTCCAGCACATAAGAGTTCCAGGATTCGTATTTGGAGTCCCATCTAGCCTTGTGCCCCCTGCTTTGTGCCCGGTGCATCCTGGTGTGGCCCCCAGGCTCATTCTGATCCTGTACTTTAATATGCGATTATGCGGTCACCGTTTTCAAACGAGGCGAATCCTTAGAGCTGCCTTCACACTCCAGATGTGAAGACGATTTTAATAGCACTGTAAGGCTACGTTGGCCGTGTTCCCGTTTACTTTGCCTTTGTTTGGATAGAGGTGTATTTTGTGGCTGACGGTTGGTTAGGAATATGAATGCGGTTAAGGGAATACATGGGATTGCCGCGTGAAACCGACATCACACACCCTGTGTGGTTTGCAGAATTTTCACAGGTCAATGCTAACCAGCGTGAGCTGTAGGTAGACCCAAGCCTGAGTGTGGGATTGATGGATTTATGCGGTTTTCCCTGTTTAAAATTCATTTGCCACCTCAGGTGAGAAACACCAGATAAAGCCGATGATGGACAGTTGTATGAATCCACCTCGGTGCTTTCAGCAGAGCCCCAGGTCTGAACCCAGGCTGATGCAGACCTCTTTAGAGTCAGACCCCATCTGTCAGTAAGCGGGAGCCTGTCACTTTGCTGTTCCTCCACATTCATGTGATATAGACAACAAAAACAATACCGAGTGCATTAACATGAACGTTTCTGGCAGATCCAGGCTGGTGCGGGCGGTGAGGAAAGCAACGGCCGGCCGGATTGAAAGCTTGTCTCTGGAGAAGGGCTTGGAGTCACCTGCCGGAGGTTGACGAGTTTTGAGCTTTTTGGGGTTTACAGTAAAACCTCCAGGCAGGCTCTCTGTTAGTAAACAGTGCGAGTAGGGAGATGTCGGTGCTGAGGGCCTTTGTAACTATACGTCTATAAATCTTGTATGAACATATTACTGGCTCGAGACAAACAATGTAAAAGAGTTCTTCCTGTTCCTGTAATGAACCACTAGGCTGTCCGGGCTGAAGGTGTGAAATTTTGGAGACATGAGTTGTTTTCAGGAAATCAAAAGTTACGGACCCAGCCTGAAGTGACCTTTGTTATTCTGGGGTTTGTCACAGTGCCAGGCAGGAACGTTAAGGTCTGGTTTTACAGTATGCAAGATAGTATCTTCACCTGTGTAAACAGTAGGGAAAGTGCTAGCATTGTGGTTGGGGGGGGGGGGGGTGGAAAGTTCAGGTCCAGAAAGTAAAAATCCAGACCAAGATTTTGTTTCAACCAACTAGTTGAGTTTAAAGAGTCACAGAGAACTCAACTGGTTCTGTCAAGTCTAACCCCCACAGTCGTCCTCCCAAGCAACAACGAGCATTGAAATACAGTCGAAGGTCTTGTATGGTAGTAATATAGTCTTATCACTCACGATGTGTTGATGTATAGTGTGTTATGAAGCGTAGTGACGACAGATGGAAATACTTAGATATTGAGAGTATCTGGTGGCCTACTCTTGTTTTTTTTTGATGGTGGGATCTAAACAAACTTTATGGTTGTTACAAGCTGGCGGTTATGTCTCAGAGATGTAGTTTTGATTTAAGTCCCTGCTCTGGTAGTGGCTCTGATCTGGTGTCCCGCGTCAGTGTTTTGACTGATTTGGTATCGTGCCTTTCAGTTAATTGTCATTTCTTGTGATTGCGTTAGTTTGTAACAGATGAGAGATGATTAATTAAGCACTTAATGAGTTGCATACATTTAGACTGAGGTAAAAAAAAAAAAAAACACCTCTATTGCTGATGAGCAGAAGTTTAGCGTTGAGGATATCGTAGTGACAGAGGGTGAAATCCACTAATCCGCGGATAAAATGGAGTATATACTTATGTAGGAATAGGCGCTTTTGATCTGCAAAATGTCCTTTGAAAGGAGTTCAGCAGAATCCGAGCGACTTTGCGTATGAGCGTCGCGGATTTCGTTCATCCGGGAGAAATCCTCGTCCCACTGAAATATAACCGCCGAGGTTTCCGGTTCCCGATTTCACCGGGATAAAAACCCATTCTTGCGCTCGCTTTGATGGAGAGCAGGGATTCAGTGTGTGAAGAGGACGGGCTGCGTACCCGACAGCGCTCCACCTGACCGTGCTGTACATCCCGGATTACAAACGACTCCCAGAGCGGTTCCTTTGTACCAGAGAACAATGACGGAAGATCTAACAAATCTTAAGGAAGAAAACGTGTTTCAGGCTGGGTGAAGGGTGCTGCAGACAGCTCCCTGCTCATGCGACCATGATGGACATTTTGAGACTTTATCTAGGTCTGAAAAACTGTATAAGACACATCAGTATAACTAAAGTCAGGGCTGCAGTGGTGTACAGTTTGCGGGTATGGGATTAGGAGGGGAGTAGTTGTGTAAAGAAGCAACTTTCGCAACCCAGAAACAGGACCGATAATTGTACGCAACAGGTGCGTAAAATGCCCTGGCACCGGTGAATAGGGGCGGAAACGGTCAGTCTGAAGGGGGAAAGATGTTTGGCGGGTGTGAAGTTGATTAGTACAGAACAATCGACGTATTTATTCTGTCTCCCTGTATAAAAACCCAAACCAGGGAAACTGTGATCGATGCAAGTACCCAGGAGTAACTGGGACGAGATGGTTTGATAAATAATCTTAGCGTTTTACTGAATGCACGCACAATATGGACATTTTTTAAAGGAACGTTTCACCTGTACACCTGTGTTCAAGTACTTTTGCTTATGTATAACGTGCATTTAGAGCACGATTTCCGCCCCGATTACACGGCCAGCCGTGGGATTTCACGCAGTTATGTTTGCGCTCACATGGTCCCAATAAACCGCATTTTATTCACTTTCTTTCCGCGAATGCGGTGTATGGTCGGCGGACCCAGGGCTTCCCGGTCTCTGTAAGTAAACAGGTGTGAATTAATGCCGGTGAATCCGTCTTCACACTTTAATGGATTTGCTGTTTCCCCCTTGGCTTCCCTGTAATCCCTAGAGAAGTCTCATAATTATACATTATTTCATTTTTGGCTTCGTGCCCCTGAACTGTGTAACTATCCTCCCTTCAAACCTTATATGTGCTTTATACTGTCCCACATGACACACGAGGATATAATGGTTTTTCAAAATCATTCAATGAAAAATTAACATCGTGTTCATTATTTACACGCGGAATAACTTTGAAATCGACTAGTATTACCAGACCTTCTAGATTCTCGTTTCCAAAAAGCAAAAAAACGAGGTAATTGATGATACTCTGAGTCATGGTAAATGGGGAAATTTCATCTCTAGTATGCGATGAACAACGTCTCATTTAATCTTCACCATCTATGCCACACAAAATTGTTTTTGATAAGAAATGTTATGAGTTAGGCTTTTACTGTCCTGCGTTCACGGGAAATTCAATTTGATCTCTCAGCTGCTTCTGTGATCAGTTGTGAGGTTTGTCAGAAATTCTCCGTCTTTCTTGCCATTTTCGCACTCTTTCTTTTCTTTTCTAGTATCTCACCACCTTGGACTGTTTATGATCCGCCCTCAGACAGCAGCTGTAAAACCTGCATTGACAGATTTATCTTCTAACAATGTCACTCTTCTGCTGTTTGTAACCTAACCTCACTTAAAATTCATTTGCTTTGCTTAAAGCAGTAAGACGGGCAATTTTGCCTTTTCATGACAATAATGAATAGAGCATTTTTTCACTACTAAAGATTTTCAGGGACGATCTCAGCCCTGCCATGCTTTTTGGGCTGTAATAATTTGACAGCCTCATGTTTTGTGAATCTTTTAATGGGTGCATTGATTATATGTTTAATAGAGATGCAAGCAGGAGGTGGTGAGGGCCAAGGAGGAATAGTGGTCCTTTGTAATGTTTATAATCCTGTCCTTGGGCAGACGTTCACTGACTGTGTTTTGTATTCGCTATGAAATTCACAAGCCCCTCTGGAACAAACAGGATGACCTGGAGCCAATCAGAGGCAGGCTGGGCATGTGTGTGGGCGGGGCCTGCTTACAGTGGTCCTCTGGTCACCATGACGACCCCTTCGTACCGACAATTTTTGACTTTGCGTTTGGTTGGGGAACAGAAGTAGAACCTTTCAAGGTTGATTACGGGCGGTATCCCGGCTGTTAAGCAGTTAATCGGCCGCTTATTAGGCTGCTATTGGTTAACTGCCAGTTATTATTTATAGATGGGGGGCTGTGGCCAGCCACGAACGTAATTTCCCGTGGAGTTTCCTATTCTCACGCAGACATCCTGGGATCGTGCTCCGGCCAGATGCCGCACTTCCAAATCGGGAGCGCAATTAAAAATGCGCGCTGGAAGACGAGCGTTTGCATGGCATCTGCGAGCCCCGGGTCCTGCGTCTTTCCAGTGAGGCGGTGTGATTCGCCTGCTTTCATCACCCACCACCATTTCGCCGCCCCTCAGAAGAAAACAGATGTTTGGTTATGAGCGAATCCAAAGAATGAATCACAGTTTTGTCATGGGCCTGCATGCGAGCCAGAAATGCCTGTTTATTTCTCTCTCAGTTCCCCTTCTTGTTTCCCCCCCCTTTTTTTTTCCTCTGAGCTTATCGACTGGGACGTGGTGTGTAGGTCTCAGTCCTGGAGTTAGCGTTTCCCTCCGCAGCAGCTGGCGAATCCGCCAGGGCCGGCTTGCTCCCCTCTTTATAAAGACAGCTCTTTGATGTTGGATTCTGGCCTGCTAATTATTTGATCTAATTTACGTTTTCAGCCCTCGTGCGGTAATGGCAGACTGAAGCTGTCGTGTTTTGGCAGCAGAGGTGTTTCGCTGGTGCTGGATTGTGGGGGAGGGGGCAATTCTGGCAGATTATGAAGGCTGTGATTTCATAATTGCTTAGCGGCCGTGCTTATTTTTAGCTTCTCCTTAATCATGTGACCTTCTGTGGCTGTCCAGTAGAGGGCTGGAGCGAGCAGACGTGGTTATAGCAGCTTACCGTCTGTGACACAGGTGTGCATGCTGTGTACGGGCGGGGGTGGGTGGGCCTCCCTCTACACAGAGTCACAGTGTTGCACGCTTTCCTTGGCTGGATGTTTGAAGGTATTTGGCTCTAGGGTACAACAGCAGGCCGCCAGCGGCCCCGGTCATTTTCAAAAAACACTCGCATTTCTTTTTTATTCGAGAGTAAATGCATGCCGAGGTACGCGCTGAGGGTATTTGGCTGACTTGCTCCCCTTCAGCTCTCAATTCTTAGTGTACTGTTTGTTATTACGGTGGATTTTTTATGTTTATGGATTTGAGTGTGGACTCATTACTTTAAAGTGTATTTATTGCCTTCTGCTGGATGAGCTGGCATGTGTTTGACTGTCCTCTAGGCAGCTGAGTAACGGTTGGGGGGGGCAATCCGAGTGACCTTAACGACATTAAGCCGAGTCACTGCCTCCAGACCTCTCTGTGCTAAATCTTCACCCAGGGTTGACAGCCTCCTTGATGTCACCGGCTCTCCCGGCAACGCGATACCATGAGGCTTGCGGTCGCCATGGCGCCCACTCCTGACCCAAACTCAATCACGGTTGGATGTC
The DNA here is from genome assembly GCA_026777985.1 of Mormyrops attenuatus. Classification (NCBI taxonomy): domain Eukaryota; kingdom Metazoa; phylum Chordata; class Actinopteri; order Osteoglossiformes; family Mormyridae; genus Mormyrops; species Mormyrops attenuatus. The sequence goes on from JAODKC010000082.1 coordinate 11,776,118, forward strand.
GACCCGGTGCTTCCCTTGAAAGTTCAAAGGTTACAAGTTGACAGCAGGACAAAAAAAACCACCACGTGCTAAAAATGATTTTGTTTGCCAGGCCCAGTACCCCAGGCCCAGTACCCCGGGGATGTAGCACAGTCATGCGGCATGTGGTAAATGGGACAGTCGGGCAGGTAAGTGGGAGCAGGGGAGATAGTTTCTCTATCCGGGAAAGACGCTCTTTCGGTAGAAAGTACAGGGTGGACAGGAAGGCTGAACACTAACGTATGTCTACGCTTAGCGTGATGAAATTGTTGATGTGTTCATCCCCTGAGACACAAATCCCAAGGGATCCCTCTCGCTTCCTGCCATCTTAATCGCTCTGTACTCTCCCACAGACCAGAATAAATATGCCGTATCAGGGGTTTGGAGGCTGTATGTGAGCTTGTCTCGGCACACTTTGGTGTCACCGGTCCCCGAAATCACCACGGCGACTTCACAAAAATGTGACCTGGTGCCTTCATTGAACCGTGAAAGTCCTCTCGGCTAGTTTGGAGACCGCCGGACGCTTTGCTGTGCACAGTGGAGGATTTGTGGTGAAGGCTCTTCTCGCGTTTCTCCATGGTCTGTCTGACCTTCTGCCGGAGACACAGCCTGGCTGTGTGTAAATAACTCTTCTTATCCAGTATGGCTGTCTGCTGCTTTGTCCCTGAACACAGAAAGGGAAGAAAACCAGGTCTATGGATGTGAAGGCCGTACAAGAGGGGTGTTTACAGGGGCAGAGCTGGAGGCTCAGCTGAAAGCTGATTGGCCCATGGAGTTTCCCTTCCCCTGTCACTCACAGATTCAAAGCATGTCATTGGGTAAGGATTTTGTTGACCACTCTATGTGGAATATAGCCCCTTTTAGGCCGCCCACCTTAAAAAATCCTAGAATGATCCATACTGTATGATAACACCATGGCTAATCTTTTGGAGCATAGAGATAACAGTTTCAGGTGCCCTGGGGAGCTGGGGTTAGCATTGTGGATAGCCGTGGAGGACTTGTGGATTAGTTGTGTCTTGTCATTGGGGCCAGTGGGGTTGCAGAGGTGCCTCTAGCCATTGAGAGCTGAGGGTTAGTGCCACTGCTAAAGAGCTGAATGCTAGCAGTATAGCTCCTTTTTGAGGGGTTGAAGTGGTTATTGCAGGCAGAAAGTTAACAGTGTGGCTAGTTGAACTGAGGGTTAGCGCTGTGGCTAGCCTTTTGAGGGCTACGGCTAGTGGCACTTGGTTTCCTGGCTGCCCCTCTGGTCACATGGCCCAGTTACACTTGTTGGGCTAATGATAATATCCCCCCTTCAGCTGTGTGGGAATGGTGTGGTCCAGGGGATGGTGGCTTTTTGTTAAGGGGTAGCTTGGGGTAGGAGTGTATCTTTCGCTGACAAAATGAAAGGATATTAAAAAAAGAGAAAGAAGTAACCAAATCTTTCCAGCCTTCTGGTTAATCTGGTTTTATATTTTGTACGCGGCTCATCCGGACATAAATGTTAGCGGCTGTGGCACAGATTCTAAAATTTTAATTATTTTGCATTTTCCACATTCCTCCGTCGTGGCGTCACAGCTGCAATTCCCCCCCGGTGACCGTCAGGAGCAGCTGTCACCGACACTGCTTTTCCCGCCGTGGTGGACTGGGGTGGATCCCAGCGTGTGTGCAGGGGCGTTTGTGTCCCTGTGAGCGTGTGCAGGGCTCGTGAATAACGACGTCGTGATGACTTCCTCTTTGGGTATTCAGCGTGTTTAATTATTGAGCCGAGACCGCCCGGGGCAGTGGCCAGGCCCGCGCACTCTTTGATGGCCTGGGTAACAATGCCGCCTATTCATAAACGCTCCTATATGGAAATGCGGCAGAGGGAGAGGCCTCGTTATAAAGTGACCTTGTGGGAAAGTCTCGCGGCCCATCACTTTGCATATCTCCTGCCAGTGTTTTTGGCCTAAACTCTGCGGGTCGATGTCCCATACATTTGAGGAAGATTTAAAATATATCTTTAATAGACTTGTTAACACTTTTGTAAGGAATTTTCTGAGTGTGTGTGTATGATATAATTATGAGCATGTTTTTAAATTTTATTTCTTCCTGCATGTTATTCATATTCACCTTTGTATTTTTTAGTTTATGTATATTTTGTATTTGTAATTTGTTAATAGATTAAATACTATGTAATTAGTTAATATGGCCTGTTTCATTGAATAAGCAAATGAATGGTGAAAATAACTTTTGATTACAGAAAGCCTGCTGGGTTTTACTTTAAGTGGTAATATTTGTCTTTTTGTCAAATATGGTGATAGAACTTCTTTGGACATACAAGGGGTTTTTTGCCCCAGGAGCTGAACCTTGGGGGAAATGGGATGATTGGATGTAATTGAGTGAATTATGATTTAAAAACCGGATCGAATCCCCTGGTGGTTCTGGGGCGGACGTTTTGGGACTGAGAAGGTCGTGAGCGATTTCTCAGGATTGGTATTGTTTGTCAGAGGACCTTCAGCCCAGAGGAGCTGGTACTGGGATCGAATTGGAGAGGATCAGATATTATTACTGTCATTTAAAGCTTAATGGTTAAAGCTGCCAAGAAGTTAGCGAATATTTATTGTGGTGCAGCAAAGTCGGAGATTAGAATGTGTTACAGAGTTCGTTTACTGAGGTCTGAGCATCGATGTCAGAGTTTAGGGACTAAAGGTGGGTGTAAATAATGGTAATGTCAAGACTGACCTTTCTGGTGTTTAGTAGTCTACTGTATAAAGTTGTGTTTACCGTCTAGCTGAGTAAGAATCTCTGTGGGCTATTGTAGACTGTGTGTTAATGTACAGTGAACGTACCTTAGTATTAGCATCAAATGTGCCGTGTGCGCACTATACCTTTTTTTGCTGTCCGGCAGGAGAGTAACTATGCATTTCTTGACATGGGCGCGCTGGTTATCTGCCTGCCAGCCAGCCGGGGCTCTGGGTTTGCATGCAGCTAATATATCATAATACGCGGCAAATAGTTCGTAGCACGTAGCTTTGCTGATTAATGTAGCTACGGTGTGTTCAGGAAGACCAATTAGGGGTGTCTTCCTGTCATCGAATGGGTCCCTGGGTGTGTTCCTCTGTCACGGAGCCAGGTTTGAATGTACTGGCGTTGCCCCTGGATGGGGGATGCCCCATCTACCAATGTGGGTGCTGGAGCACCATGTTGGCTGAAGGTTGCTGTTTGTGGCTTTCCGTAGCAGATTGATTTTATTGGCAAGCTAGCATGGTGAGAAGTCTAACTATCCACAATTACTGGTGACTTATGGGCTCAAGTCAAATCTGTTATCGCAGAACATCAGGGACAGAATGATTTTCGGTGGTGTTTGTGGTGCACGTGGACCACTTATCATTTGAGTTGTTGTTAGATGAAAATATTCATGAATAATTAAGAAAAAAGGTTTATTTTCACCAGCCGCTGTTGCCTTGGTAACAGCAGGAGTCATTCTGCCTCAAATTCCACATTGAGACAGGCTCAGGGAAGTCCCTTGCTGTCTGCCAGCTCCCGGCTTCGGTCGCGTGTCAGTTGAGCACATTTTTGGACGGGGTGCTCAGGTCTTGGATACTTCCTTCTCCCAATGTACCTGTTGCGAAAACTCGAGTCCCGGCAGCATCCAGGCTCCTCTGAGTGCTTTATGCTCCCACTTTTGCAAAGCCGCGCCGATCGGAAACCGCTTTGTGCCGCCATAAATTCACCTCTGGCGCCAATAACATTTTATAGGGACTTCGAGAATACCAATCCCATACCGGTCTGCAGCCAGAATTCTACGGGGCTGAAGAACGCTGGGGCTTTGGGGGAGGGGTTGGTAAATTTATGTATTTTAAAGTCAATATTTTCTTGCCCCCCTCTCCCCCCCCCGGTTCATGAATTTTACCACCATCACTGCCCCCCTTGGTTGGCAATTTTTACACGTGTGTGAAATTTTTGCCAGTACATAGTCATCAATGGTTAGTGAGCCGTTACTCTATATGCTGGCATCCATGTTTAAAGGTTTTGTTTGTGCTCAGAGGTTTGGCTTCCATGCCCTGGTTAAGTCCCGTTAAGACGCTTCTTAGTCAGAGCAGCTTCTCTGGCTTCCGACCTGCTCTCTCGGGTTTCTCTCTCTGCTACTCCTGCTTGAATGCTCTTTCGGGATCTGGTCCCAAAAGGCAAGCTACTTGTCACTGTAGAATATATGTAACAACATGTAATTCTCTGTTGCTTGTGATGAAAAGAAACTAAGTAGTGTATTAATGTTAATCATTTCCATGCTGTCACTGGGGAAAACCCAGTCTGTCTGTGTAGCACTGGGCGCCCAGGACGAGGAGGAGTGTCTGGTCGTGTTCGGACCACTGAGAATGAGGGGAGTTTGCAAGAGCGCTCTGTCCAACAATGATCCGTGTTTTCTCCCCAATATTTAAGGTGTACGCTATGTGATGGACTTTCGTCATGTGATTCGGGTCACAATGTGTTAGTGGAATTAGAAAGAGACCCCCAGGAAGCACTAAATGAGACATTCTGGAAGTGCATGTTCAGTCACGGGGCTCTTGGATGTATATGTCCAGCGGGGTTCCCCAAGAACAATTTATTCCCAATTCTGGTCTGCCTTCCTAATGTTCTTGACTTGGTCATTCTGTGTGATGCACTCAAAGACACGAAGATGTGTGTGCGTAGATAATACTTAGACGGTTTATGGCAGAGGTGGATAGTTCAGGTCCAGAAAGTAAAAATCCAGACCAAGATTTTGTTTCAACCAACCAGCTGAGTACTCTGTGACTGTGATTCTTTATACTCAAACGGTTGGTTGTAACAAAACCTTGGTCTGGATTTTTACTTTTCTGGACCTGAACTATCTACCTCTGGTTTATGGTTTGGTTTGTCATCTCACGCTCTGCATATGTTAGTGGTGCCCACTCCCATGCCATGGAGCAGGGTGTGGCTGTTTGATTGACAGAGGACAATCCTGCTTGGGAATTATTAGTCAGTCTGTAAATAGAAAGTTACAAAAGGGTTCACACTGCTGGAAGGTGCTAGAGAAGGTTCTGGACAACTGCTGGCTCTACTTTGTGGCTGCTCTGGAGCCCCCCCCCCCCATCCCAGCAACTAAAGTTCGTATTCTCACGGCCCCTGAAGGGTTGGGGTTTGGAGGGGGCAGCCAGGGGTCAGCACTTGCATCCCGAATCCGTGGTGGCCACATCTCCCTTAGCATGTACAAAGCGAGACATTCCTGAAGATGGTGACACCCCGGCATGGCTGGAACCGAACTGCTGACCTTAGTGTGGCCCCCGGAGAGCCCACAGTGAAGCTTCCAGTAAGCTTTAAATGGCTCTGTGTTGGAAACCCTCTGAAATGTGGCCGTTTGTCAGTCAGATTCACAGGCTGTCATTCATTACATATGCTTTCCTCTTTTGCTCTGTAAGTGATCGGTTGAGGACGACGGTTGGTTCATGGCTGTTTGAAGGACTAAATTGTGCTCTGCAGAGGAGCTAAATGGAATAAACCTCTTGATGTTTGTTTTTCCCAGCGGGTAATTTGCTAATGCCTGCACATCTCCCGAAAATGCGGTAAACTACTCAAGCTCTAAATTTGGGTTTCCCTCATCCTTCATTTATGGGTCGCTCGTCCTGTTCCCTGAAAGGTTCTTGGTCAAAATCATGACTGACCCAGGTCAATGTGAACGTTGAGCCTGTCTGAAAGTTGTTGTGGGGTGCGCAGACATAAGAGGCGAGCAGGATTGACATAGGAACTGAATTGGACATTGCTGTTTCAATGCCAGAAATACCAGGATGACTAGAGAGATCTTCTTAGCCTCTCTGTTCCAGCTATGCCTTCATTATCAGTGTAGAAGTGCCGTGTCAGTCTGTCTCCCGCGGCTTGATGGATGTTCTAGCTTTTTTGCGGCCGCTAGCTCCTAATTCCTCAGGCTCCTCGGACGGAAGATGGATGGTGGAGCCAATTTTACAATCCGCAAAGAACATTTATACCTCAGCTCTCCTGATTTACGACAATAAGACCCCTTCAATTCCTGCTTTACTCATCCCTAGCAACAGGTGGCAGGGTGGATAAAAACGTAGACTTCGCTCAAGCATACTATGCAGCTAGCTAAAATCGTCTGCATATAAAATTGTTGATTAAAAAAAATAAAATTGTGAACAATTTTCAAATTAATGAAAAATTTGTAGCAGAATCTCTCTTGAATTGGGATTATTGTAGTTATTCCTGTTATGACTTTATTCCCAGTTTTTGCTGGTGTCTCTGTTAATTATTAATTACGCGCAATTTGTAAAATGATATGAAATGTGGAAATTAAGAACAGCACCTTCTGTAGCTGTAAATGCAGTTGCTAGGTGACCTCATCGTTCTGTAATGGTACTGGGCAGTGTCATTCTCTGCAAGTGTACCGGTTTGTCCTCTGGTGCTTTTTGTGGACTCTGATTGGTGGATGGGGGTATCTCTCGTTTCCATGCCTGTGGTGTCCTACCGGCTGTGCAGATTTGCTAGTTAACTCTGGGCTAATTAAGTGATCGCTCCTCTTATTTTCCTGTGTGCTTCTCATTTTCATTTGCAAATCACCATCTCTTGTATTTAATGCACGTCTCTCGTGCTCGCGGCGTCTGTTGCTGCCTGTTTTATCCACTCTTCTTTCTATAGGCCGTTTCATCTGCTGAATTTCAGTCTGCCGCTTGGAGAGTTGGCCTTCAGTCACACGTCCTGCAGATCTGCGTGTTCTGCGAAGGCTGTGAATGGGTGGGATTCTCTGAAACTCAAAGCCCGCTTCTGCTCTGTGTGTGGAATTTGCACTTGCTCCCTGTCATGTGGGATTTCTCCAGGTTGTCCTAGAGTCCTAAGATATACAGCTAGTGCCCCTTGTGTGTGTGAATGTCTACATGTATGTGTCCTGCAATGGACTGGCCCCCCCGTTCAGAATGTTCCCCAGCCTCGTGTTGCCTGGATGGGCTCCAGACCTGGTCCAGGATAAGCAACTGGAAGCTGGTTCATGCAGTTGTGAAATTTAAGTTTTCATACAGATTCCTCTAAAGCAGTGTTTCCTAATCCGGTCCATGTTTTTGCTCCCTCCCAGCATCCCTGTCTGTGGGTCCCCGAGGACTGAATTGGGAAACACAATGGTTGTAGTGTTTGTCTCTTGGTTTCTAAAGCTCACCAATCCCTGTTGCTAAGATGTCGAGTAAACCGCTTGATATTCTGTTATTCCTCCCCGCTCTCCAGTGGATGCCTGAAGGGCTGATCCCCTGCCCCCCCATCAGTCCATCCTCTGACACGGACTCCTGTGGAGGTCTGTCTGTCTGTGTCTGTCTGTCAGTCATGCTGAACACCTAGCTGTTTCAAGTGCCCTCCCTTGCCCCTGGTTCTGCTTCTGGCTACATCACCCACTTCATTTCTCCACCTTCATGGATGTTTCCGCCTAGCTCCACCTTGCAAGCCCCTATATCACTCTGTATTTGACCTCTCCATCAAACATCAAACATCCATCGTAAACCCCAACTGGCTTCCGTACTTCATGACACCAGTACCCATCCCTAGAACAGCACTCGGCAAACACCTCTCTTAACGATCCGTCAATGCGCCACTAATACTAACTAATGCTCAAATAACAATTCTTTTTAGAACCCAGCATCACTGTTTTGAGGCCACTCTCATTAATTGGATTATTTCCGAAGCTTCATTTTCTAAATTGCAGAGAACCTTTTGATGGTAATAGACACTCATACATGTCGTGCTTTAAACCCACGCCCTGGCCCTGTCTGATCTAGCCCATAATAAGCCACAGCTAGCATGTGTTTCTAATAAAAAAAATTTTTGAGTGATCGCTACGCTTCCATCGGTGTGACGACGGCCATTCACGCTTCCCGCCGCCCTTTGTTAATCCTGACACTTATCAGCACGCGGCATAATGGCAGGCTGGTCGTTTGTAACATTCAGGCCGGAGCCGTTAAGAGGTTTATTTGAAGATGGTAATATTGGATTGATTTGCCATTGTTGACATGGGGGGCGGGGGCTGCGGGGGATTGTTATAGAACAGTCAGACTGCCTCCTCTGTGTTCTGTTTTGCCGTCAATACAGAAAATCATGAGCCCCCCCC
>JAODKC010000082.1:11797526-11819403 GCA_026777985.1 Mormyrops attenuatus
TTCTCCCCAAACGAGCTTGATGGGCCGAATGGCCTCCTCTCGTTTGTAAATTTCTTATGTTCTTATGTTCTTATGTTTTGGTTACTCCGTTGTGGTTCCCTCTGACCCAGACAAGATGTCTTAACATGTGTCATTCAGCAGCCTGCCAGACAGCAGCCCAAATTTTGTCATTCAGCAACATGCCTGACAGCAGCCCCAGTTCCATCATTCATCAGCCTGCCTGCCTGCAGCCTGGATTCTGTCTGGTTCTCTCATTCAACTGCCTGCCATCTCTGCGCCCACTGCTTTCTTTCTGCTGCTTGTATTTGGCCCCCAAGATATCGAACTCCAGCTTAAAGTCCCTACAAAATGCAAATTTCCATCCTTTGTGATTCTATTACCGCAGCAAGGGCCTCATTCCATATAAATTATACCACTGTTGCTGCTAATAGGGCCAAAACAAACTATGGTTGTTTATGAATCAGCTTATGTGTTCAGAAGAAATCTACTTAAGGACTTTATTAACAGGCATTTTGCTTATCTAAATTGTTTCACATCACTCATTGGGCCCTTTCGGCTAGCTTGCAGGACCACGCGTTTACAGGTTATTTTAAAGTGTTTAAATCACTTTCTCACAGCCAGATCTCCTATAACAGAATGTTTTAATTTCACGCCCTGTCAGTGAGACAAGACTATATATCGCTCATCGTGGGATAAAGTACAAAGACCCACAGATGCCTTTAGATGATCGGTCATCATCGTTCATCAGTGTACTGGCCTAAAGGAGGAGACACAGTAACACCTTGCTCATTACGCATACATCCATTTATCAGTGGACACTTCTCTCCAAAACAGCATACAATCCAGAAAGCAGGGTCAGGTGATCCCTGCAACAATTGGGGATTAAGGGACTTGTTCAGGGGGCCAACAGAGAAGTCACACTGCCGACCAAAGAACCAGCAATCTCCTCATCACAGGAACAGCACCCTAATCTGCTGAGGCGCACACCAGCCCATTACAATTACACGATGTACCTCATTACATAAACCTATATAACTTTACAAATCTTGGAATATGAGGTTTCTGTCACATTCAGACTTGAAATCTATTCACTTTTAGCTTGATATGGGACAATAGAGAGAATATTTATGTAATGAACCCTCTGGGACATGCTGATGGACGAATCGCTGGGCCTTTATTAACCCGGCAGAGGGTGACAGGCAATAGGGATCAGACAGAGACGCGGTTGTACAGGCAGGGTTGAAATCCAGGAGATCAGAGAGCAACGGCAGGAACTAGGTCGGGATCCGGCTTCGTGGTCGGGGTTCAGCAACTGGGGAATCCATCTGGGCACACAGACAGGGCAGACGAGGAACTCACAGGAAGGAAGAGCGAGGGGAAGAAGGGTAGGAGGGCAGTGGAGGCAGGCCGGCGGGAGAGTCGGGCAGGTCGAACAGGGCGGAATGGAGCTAGACAGGAGACAGGGAGAGTTACGCTTGGTGGTTTCAAATGCATGAAGCAATGCCTCGCATTGAACTGCGGTTATTGTCGTGCTTATATCTAGTGTGATTCATGGGCATTGGTCGGAGGCAGCCGCTTCCCGTTGCCTGTCCGCAGGCAGGGGCGTGACAATTGAGATAATACAAGGATAATATACAGAGACTATGGTAAAACTAGCCATGAGCAGGACCTCACCTAAGCCTCCAACATGTCTTAAGGAACCTCAAACTGTGTTCGACTGCAAACCCATTATATTAATATTACCATGAGGTCAATTTATTAATTGCATTCAGCTGTGATTTTTATGGTGGCAAAGAATCTTCAGAAAATTGCCCGCTAATATGAGCTAGATAAATACAGGTGTGCTTTAACATTCGTCCACGGTGCCATCTGTGTGGTTCACAGACACTTAACTAATTAAGATACAGGTGTGCTGCTCCTTCTCCCACTTTTCGTACTTTCAGCTCACACTGGAAGCCCGGTCATCTTCCATGCAGTGTGCTTGGGCCTGAATAGCCTCGCTATGTTTATGCACTGTAATTTTAAATGATCGTCCACATGCTTTTCTTGTTAATGGTAAAGCAGCTGCCTTTATAAGAGAGAGCTCCCTTTCCTTCTCCCAGCAGACAGTCACCCCCACCCCCCCAGCTCCAGACCAGTGACCGTTGCCTGTTATTTATGCACATGGGGGTGCACGGGGTCTCAGGTCCCCGTGTTGATAATGTCCTCGCAGTGATAGCTCAGGGAGGCCAAATGGCCCATTTACTGACTCCAAATAGCACGTCGCTCCTGCAAATAGCCCCCCCTCCTGCTTATTTAGCAAACTCGCACTGAAATGCACCTCTGAGGTGTATTTTACATCGAGCCCAATGAAGTGGGAATTGCCAGCAAAGTTTCAGAGGTTAGAAGGGAATGAGCTGAGAGTGCCGAATGAGACCGCAGCGGAGGCAGGCCAACTCAATTACGGACTCGGGCGCGAGAGGCGAGTGCGAGCCAGTGGCCAGCTGCAGGCGGGCAGGGTGGGGGCAGGAGCCAGGTGGACAGCACAGCATTACGCACGGGCCCTGCGCCATCCTACAGATTTGTACATGGGGGGATTTTGTTTAAGCTTAACTAATTTGCCCAGGGGTGCCACAAGACACGGAGAGGATGGAGGTGATGAGCACTGAGCAGGTGCACATTTCACACACCATTTAGTCACCTGTCAACCCCCCCACACACACCTTTCCCTCCACTCTTTAACCACCGATAAGAACAGCCCGGCCCGCGCCCCCCCCCCCCCCCCCCCGCGGGGCTGAGAGCATATGTGCATAGGGAGGAGCATGGGAGCGAACAGCTGAAGTTCTTTGGGAATTGCTCCGGTAATCCCGTTATTTAACCCGAGTAAAAGCTTTTATGGCTGTGCCAGTGGACCTAATGACCATGCAGCTGGGGTGCTCCAAACCCCACCCACGATCGATGGAGGTGGTACAGTCCGCAGACAGATTAAACCTGCCAGCACTCGTGCTCTAAGTGACAGAGCTTCTCTTAATTTTAAGTGGGGTTGGTCTGAAGCACTTACAGTCTTTGCCTCAGAGTGACAAGGGGGTTTTCTTTACATGCTAGCAAGGCTGCACGATATCTCATCGCGATGTAACCGCAATTGTATGGCACATGTGCAATAATCACCAGGGCTTTAGTTGATGGGTGAAACATTTGTCCGGATGCCAGCTTTTCAGGACTATATGGGTGTTTACTTATGCCCACAGTTTGGTAAGCAGATTAGTAGTGTGCCTGAAATATTAACGAGATGCATATTGTGATGCCCAAAAATCTGTATAAATCCAGCGTATCCTTATGTTTATTAAATTCGGTTAGCGGAGCACGCCACATGCTGCTGTCTTGGTAAATCATGGAAGAAGTGTTGAAGTGTTGGTGAAGAAAGGGACAGTTCAGCAGCCACATCTTTTGAAAGAGGAGACATTGTGGATAAACAAGGTTAAAAATATTTTGGTGGTGTGGTGGTACTTTTTGCAGTTTAAAGTTAACGCATTTATTAAACATAACGATACACCGACTTTATACAGATTGCTAACTCCTGGCTGTCACCATACACCTATCATTAATATTTTACACGTATTACTAATCTGCTTGCCAAATTGTGGGTGTAAGTAAATGTCCGTATAGTACTGAAAAGATGGCATCCGCACAAATGTTTCACCAGACATCTAAAGACCTGATGATTATTGTGCATGCACCATATAATCGCGAGTACAGAGCGATGTGATATAGGTCAGAGTACGGAGCTCAATTTGTCAAAATATGGGACACTTAGCATGGAGGAATGTGGTTTGGGTTGTGGTTGATGACTGCCTTTTGCTGCTTTGTCTATGCGAACGGCCTTCACCCCCAATCGTGCCGTTCGAGCCGTTCATGTTTTCTCCTGCTACGCTATTCCCGTGCCAGTCTTTGTTGCCCGGTGACAAGTGTTAGTCCAAGGCAATGCCATCCCATGTGAACCTAGAGGTAATAATGGCACATCGCATGAGGCAAGAATAGCTGACAGGATGGCAACGAGTTACACCAAGCAGCTGTTGTTAGGCAGACTGATCTGCTACATAGACTCATCATACAAGTGTGTATTTCCCAAAAGCATAGTTGCTAATAACATTAGCAACTTACATAGTTGTAACCATGCAAATGAATGGTTCCACCTATGTAAGTTGCTATCGGCAGCATTTGGGAAATGTACACCAGACTGGGAGTCGTCATAGAGACCAGCTGTACAGATGAATACCTGTCAAAAAGACCTGCCATTAAGATCAAGGGCTTTCATAGTTACCCGCCTTACAGATGGATACCTGCCACTGAGGCCAAGAACTTTCATAGAAACCAACCTTACATATAGTTATTGGCCATTGTGGCTGAGAACTTTCAGAGAGACCTGGCTTACAGATGGATACCTGTCAAAAAGACCTACCATTGAAGTAGAGACCTGCTGGAGAATGGTATAAGTACCAACCATGACATACAAACAGAGACCTGTTGTGATGGCCACAGCCATAAAATGAGGATTGTTTTTGGTCAGTGTTCCTCCAGGCAGGTGGGAACTCGTACCCTCCCGTCACTGAGTAGACATGGTGGCCTGCCTGTCCCCAAAGCTTTGTGGAAGTGAGCAGATTAACTAGAGCCCTGAGGCGTTCAGCATTGTGCCGTGCCCGGAATCGCCCGTGTCTCACACAAAGGCAGCACGGGACTCCAGCAGATCCACACGATGAGAACCTGGTGATCTACTTTCATTAGTTTTATGAGGCTTAAGATACTTTCGAATATGGAAGATACTGGTTTCTTCCCTATCGTTCATACCTTACATTGCTTCTAACGATGGGGGTGGTCTCTCTGGATTGGGGACGGGGGGGGTTCTGCGTTCCCCAGGTGCCTGATCCGTGACCCGTCACACAAATTGAGCCTTTGCTGGTGAAACCCAACCTCCATAAATTCAAGGAGCATCCAACGAGAGCTTGTCTCTCACAGTGGGGGGCACACTCGCTCCGGCAGCCTGGCAGCTCAGATGCTGTGGTCATGGGTCATGTGATCAGTTTAATGTAATTTATGAGCTTAGCAGATGCATTTGTCATAAAACCCCTGGGGGGGCTGGAAGGTCAGCAAGCTGTGCAAGTGCCTGTCTAGAGTTTAGGGCCTTGTTTGTTTTGCTCATGGAGTCTATCTGTCTATCATCTATTTGCGTCCTACCGGAGACTAACCTGTCTGGTGTCTTAGTGACAGTGGTCACCTAACCCATCCATTTTCCCTGCTGCTTTTACAGTAGAGGGTCACGGTGAGTCTGGAGGTCATGCCAGGCAGCATGGGCTAGGGAACGCCCTGGAAAATGTCAGACCATTGCAGAGAGCACACACATGCATGCAAACTATGGATGGTTTAGGAACACCAGGTGATCTGAACACATGGGAAACCGGAGTACCTGGAGAAATCTTACACTAGCACAGACTCTGCACACACAGAGCCAGCGGTGGGAATCGAACCCCCAGCCCTGGTGACGTGCAGCTATAGTGCCACCTGTTATACATCCTTGGACGCCTTGTCATTTCGGCAGTGTGTGTGGATTATTTCCCAGCCTTAACTTGCACTCGGGACTGTATGGCATGACGAGTGTGATTGAAAAGAGAATATACGACTTTTAAATCACCTTAATGTCGCTCTAGGCTGCCGGGGGGAGTTGAGCAAGAAGTATATCCTGGTGAGCAAGAAAATGGTCTGAGAGAAATGCGGGAGGAGGTGCAGATCATGCCGGGGAAAAGGAGAAGGCCCTGAATTCTGTCCAGGATATGTAGAGTGAGGAGGCGACGGGTCGAACTTAGATTCAGCCACTTCGGTTCCCCGGGGGCACCTTGAAACCATTCACCTTTTGTGCGTGTTCCACATGCCGTTTTTACATGCAACGTTACAGTTAGCTCTGCAATGGGAATGGCCAGTGGACTGAGTGATGAGGCCTGAATCGGGGGTGCGGGAAGGGAGGGGTGGCAAAAACCTCAAGGATATTCGAGTTATTTCCTATTCTGTAGCTCTGATGGCAGGACCTCGAGGAAGTCATCTGACAGATATACGGTGCCTAAAAAGAGAGAAAATCACTTGTCACAGTAGGATAATGACATTGGGGGGGGGGATAGCTTCTTATTTGTAGGATTTTAAACAGCATGGTAGCACAGTCTCCCCCCACGCCATCCCAAATGGATGGAGGGGAAGCATATATAGTCGCAGTTGATTTAGTCAGCGCCAATCACCCCAACTGCAAACTATAAAAGCAGGAGTGGTGTTCTTTGGCTGATTGGAGTCCAGTGCTGAGAGAGTTTCTCATGGAAACCTTCTGGTTGCCCAGCCAAATAGAATAAAGGTGCTCAAAATATCAGCACTTTGTGATACTTTTGTCAAGGTGGCGGTAAATTCTTAACTATGTGTTTAAAGTCCATTTTAAGCAGGTTTGCTAAAGTTGACTTTTTTGAGGATCATTTTGTGGAAACCTTTTTTTTTTGGGGGGGTCCGTGGATATTTGTGGGCCAGACAAACAGATGCTCCTAGTTAAATAAAGTCAGACTCCATTTCTGGTAATCTCACTGGTAACTGGCTTCTCTTCTTGGGCATGTTTTATTCTTTTAATTTTGTTTTTAATTTTGTAGATTCTTCTGTTGCATGGCACTTTAATACAATAATAAAATGTATATTTTTCCAAAGCAGTACTGAATCCTCATAATGTTATGTTACCCCATCACCCAAGCTTTCGGCCACCAGAGCCAGGCATGATGTGAATACAGCATCATGGTTCCCTCATCGAAACCCCGACCCCTCTCAGCTAACCCACTCTGCAGTTCTGTGCTTTGACCCTAATTTTTGGGAACTGTGATCCCCTCTACATATTTTTTGGTCCCCTTTTGCAGGCCTGTGCATGGAAACTATCAATATGTGAAAGATTAGAACGGGAGTTTTTGAAGGGATGTTTGGAATTGTACTGATGCACTTAGAACCTAATCCCATATAACCTCTCAGGTCTGTTTCTGTATTTACCGTGTCTGTCGCTCCTCATTGCCACCTGCTGGTTAGGGTATCCATTAGGGTTAATCTCCCTAATGGAAAGCTCTTTTAATCTAGGGGATCATTTGCGATTGAATGTGGACTAGAAAGGCAATTCCTTGAAAAACACTGTTGAATTGTTACAGTGGGCGGGTCCTCGCATTTTGCCAGCGGGGGGTTAGAGTTAGTTGCGGTGGTCCCTCATCGGCAAGGAGTGTGGCTGCAGGTCATTCGTTGAGATTGCGCCTCAGGGTTAGCTGGTTCACAGGAAAAGAGAGGGGTTTGGATCAGCAGTGTCAGGTTTCTCTTCTTACAGGCAGGTCATGTTCATAAAAATAAATTACCAAACAGATGCTTGGAACCTTGTGACAGGAAGGGAGCCTTAGCAGGGACTGGTGCCAAATGCTTTGCTCGATGTCACTTCCTGTAACCCCAGTGGCATTTCCTAGGTTTCATTCGTGAAGAACTCTGGAAAAGGAAGTGATATTTTTTTCAGGTCCTCACATACCAAGCATAGTTGTCCTGAAATGATCCGGTGCTCGCGTTCTGGTCCCAGTTGCTGGCCCATATGGTCTTACCAGCACCCGCACGGCCTCCCAGCTCTGTAACCCATTGGTCTGCTCGCCCCACCTCTCTGTGTGCTGAGAGCACATGACTGTGGGGCCCAGCCCTGCCTGCTGGTCATATCATACATTATGAGGGATGGTTCTCCTTTTCACATGACTCTGGGGCCCCGCCCTGCTGGTGACATTAGACATTACATGGGATGGTTTTCCTATTCACTTTTTCCTTTTTCCCTTTTGCTCTCCCTCTTACACTTTCTCCATCTCACTTTCTCTCCCTCTTTCTGTCCCCTTCTCTGACTCTCTCATTGTCTCTCTCCCTCTTTCTCTGCTTTTCTGTCACTCACTCCCTCTTTCTCTCCTTCTCTTGTCTCTCATGCTCTTTTTCTCCCCCTCCATCTCCCTCCCTCCTTTCTTTTTTGTCTAAATGGATCATCTCAAATGCCGAATCAGCGATGATAAATATTGTGCAGGCTGAGCCTCCTGGGGCCTTCCTGAGCTCCTGCCCGCCCAGATCACACTTCCTGCACGCGTGTGTGCGCGCGCCGTGCAATGTGTGTGCGTGCCCCGTCCTCTCCCCAGCTGCATTAAACTCGACATCCCTCCTCCCCAGCATGCAGCCGCTTCCCGTTCAGAGAGGGCTTTCTGCGGGCTTCCTACAGGCACTTCCTCATGCCACTCAGGTGTTTACAAAGGCAGCGTCGTCAGACGGTGTCCTGTCTGTGGGAGTGGACGCCTGAGCTGGCCACGAGTATCCCTATGCGATGCATAATGGCACATTGCAGCATGTAATAATTAAAGTATGCATAATTAATACAGCTGACATGCAAGAATTATGGAATTGATTATTTTGGGTTACTAAACGAACGCCAGTGCAAAGCTGCTTATATTATTTCCATTGGTTTATTATGCTTTTCAGAGGGTCTTGATAGTTATTATGTAATGATTTTGCCCAAGAAAAAATATGACTGGGAAAAATAGGAGAGCAACTCTGTAACCTGTTAGCCTTCATATTTAGTACAAACACCAAAACAACAGTTGACCTTTAGAGAAATATTTGAATCGTCTCAATTGTTTCTGATTGGATGGCTGACTGGAGCTCTTAACTCTGATTGGACCTGTAGCTTAATAATGTTTATATTCAAAGCAGAGCTTGATCTCCTTCAGTTCACTCTATGGAATAGGGCTAATACGGCCCTGGGCTGATGGAAACCAGGCAAAACAATTAACTTAAAACAACAAAGGATACCTCTGGGACACCTGCCGTAAAACAAGACGAATCTACGCTTTCCCTTTGCTGTGTTTTCTGTGTCGTTAAACTGTTTCACTTAATTAATGTTACATTTTCTATATAAGGATGGAAAATGTTTTCAAATATTAATGATCACTATTTAAAAACAGATGAATGACACCTGGACGTGATACAGATGTGAATGGGACAAGGCGTCCGTTAAAGAGCGTAGCTAATATGTCTGTTTTTATTTAAATGCGCTGAGAGCAGGCCTTCCACATGTCGGATTGTGAGCGTTAATATACGTCATTAGCCATGTGTTAAAACATGTAAGAGACCTGTTATTCTTCATTTTGGATGTGTGTTATAATATATATAATAATATTTACACAAATTCACCTCTGGAGGCAGATCTTCCACCAGCTACTCGCATAGAATTGCACTTTGCCCATCAGCAGTAAGGCTTCATGTTTACAACCGCAGCCCCAGGACCTGTTACCCTGCTAGTGGGATTTAGGTTTGCTCTCTTTGAGAGCTTTCCAAACATTTCGCTCACCAAAACACATCTGTAGTTGACTTCCTCCACAAACCGTGTTGTGTCTCCCTGGGTAGCACTGTGGCTTCACGACTCCAGATTTGTGGGTCCAAAGTTTGCCTCCTTTTTGTCATTTGAGCATCGTATGTGTGTGTGTGTGTGCGTGTGTGTGTGTGTGTGCGTGTGTGTGTGTGTGTGCGTGCATGGCTTATGTATGTACTATAATGTGGGGACCAAATATCCCCACAATGTAGTAAAAACCTGCCATTTTGGCATTATGGGGACCATTTTTTCAGTCTCTTTAAGGGGAAACTGAATTTTATAAAAATCTGTGACTAAAATACTAAAAATGCCCAAAGTCTTGTATTTAGTTTGGTTACTTATGGTTAAGGTTAGGGCTGGGTAGGGGTTAAGGTCATCATGGTGGGATATTAGGGTTTTTCCAATATAAATGAATGGAGAGTTCTCACAAAGAACTGAATGCAAATGTGTGCGGGCGTGTGAATGTGTGTGGTATCACTAAATCCCCCATAGTGTGACTGTGTGTCCTTTGATGGACTGGGATTTTGTTCAGGGTGTTGCCTAATTTCCTGGACCCTGTACTGGATAAGCACTTCTGGGAATACAGGTGGAACACATGCAGTGCAAGCCTTCCCTCAAAGGTACAACAGCAGCAAATCTGCTTGGCCTGAGGGCTCAGCCCAGTGCTCACTGGATGCTTGGCTCTTTTGCATGTTTTTGCATTGAAGCTGCTAATTATAGCACCTAAATCTTGCTTCCATCTCCATTTGGCTCTATGGCTTTGGACCTCAGCACCTATATCACTTGTAGTAGGTTATCATGTCCACCTGCTGTCTTCCATCAATGCGTTCCCTGATATGGGGGATCCACAGGCTGGGATGCCTGTCCATGACAGGGCTCAGGCTCAACACCAAGCAATTCACAGATTATAGCCGAAGGAGTGTTTTTGGGCCGCGGAGGGAAACTGAAGTTATTACATTAAATCCAGTTGACATGTGAAGAGCATGCAGACTCCACACGTACAGGTGGGATTCGAAACCCCAACTCTGCAGGCTGGGTCTGCGATGTCACCACACCACCCTTTGGTTAATACTAGAGGTTGATCAATGTTGGTTTTTTTAGTGACCCATGCTGTTTTTTTTTTGCGGGCCGGGGGTCGAGGTAGAGTGGAAAAATAACAAATGAGCAACACAGCTGCTCAACTTTAAATATTTAACGTTAATAACATGCAAAAACAATAATTTAAGTGTTACACTTCAATCAAGGACGCGCAGCATTTTAAAAGTAATTTGAAGCTATCCCTGGCATTTTATGATTCGACTTCTGACAAAAGTAACAAACAATGTTTTAAAAGTGAGATCGTTTCAGCTCTGGTGGTGTTATTCATCAACTGAAACTGATGTACGCGGGTGATATTTAGAACTCTTTGGTTGTCGTGCAGGTTCACTACTGTCATTGCTGATAAAACACGCTACAGCACTGACGAAGTCAGTAATCCAGGAGGCCATGCGCAACCATCACTATATCGGACATGTAATCTCATTAACTGGCCAATGCCGTTGCCGTAAAATGCTTAAAAACCTGCCGATTTTTCTTTTTTCTTTTTTCTTTTCAGGCCGTTTTATTGGTCGACCTCTACAAGGTAATATCCTACCTCCCATTTGTGGCCTGTGGTCCTGCTTGTCAGCTCTGGCTTGTGTTTAAATAAAAGCACAGATCAGAGCTTGTTAAATCTTCTCCTAGCTGTAATGTGTTTCAGTAAGATGTGACTGAACTATGGGCATCTTAAATTTGTTTCTACGGATGGTTAATATTCAGCACCAGGCAGCAGATGCTCGCTAATGATCGAGGCCACCTGAGTGTCTCTTGCTGGTTTTTATGGCCCCTGTGCCCTCCGGGAAGATGAGACAGTCCACCAATCCCCCTGACTGTCAAATAATGAAATAAATAAAATAGACCGTTTGTTTGTTTTCCCCAGTATCCATAAGCAACGTGTTCAGGCAAGTCGGAGGGACCGTTCCACTCTGCTGTTGGGGTGACGCTTGTTATAACCCGAGCATGTGACCCAATGGTTTATTCCAAAAAAAAAAAGCAGTGGGGAGGTAGCATCCAGTTTAATTAGCAAGCCAGAATCAGGGGGAGCAGGACAGAGGCGAGGGAGGATGTCGCTTTCGGATTCTTTGCTCGGAAGCCGTGGGTGTGTCTTTGCGAATGCAAATCAGGCCGTTATCATCTCACACGTTGCCCACACGTTGGGATTGCTGCCATTTGCCCTAAAGCACAAGAGGACAACAGCAGCGTGCCACAGCTAGGAAGACCTTCTTAGGTTGTTTTTGTATTATTATATTTATAAAAAGAAATTGCGTTAACTCCATGGGAGCATTGGTACACGTGTGACCAGGAGCTCTCGCCTTACCACCGTGGGATTCAAACATGCTCGGTGAGTTTTGGGGCGAGGAGACATTTCAGTTGTGTGTTCATGGATACAGAGGAACCATGAAGCAGGATCAGAGGTGGATGGTTCATATCCAGAAAGTAAAAATACAGACCAAGATTTTGTTTAAACCAACTAGTTGAGTAAAACGAGTCAGAGAACTCAACTGGTTGGATATAACAAAATCTTGGTCTGGTTTTTGACTTTCTGGACCTGAACTGTCCACCTCTGCTATTGATTTGGCTGCCCTGGATGTCTTCAAACGTTCTGGGTTTGGACATGCTTTGCAGGGAATAGCAGAGAACTTATTTACTGAACAACACTTCCATTCTGATGGTATGCCTTTCACAACCGGCCGATCTGTATTACCCCAGTGGCTAGTTGGCCAGAAGTCAGCTCACTCTGAGTTCCTTAGGAAGATTAATTGAGTGTATGGCATGGTCACATTTTCCCCCCAGAACCGGATGAAGTTCTGAATCAGATCGGGTTCCCCGTCGCTTGCGGTTTGCAGGAATCGGACGGCTCCTCCAGCCGCGCTGTCCATCAGCACCAGCGCCCTGGACATCCGTTGGCCTGAATTAGAGGGAATCTTGTCATCTGGGTGGAATTGAGTATTTTTGGCATCAGCCTCTCAGATTAGAGCGGACGGGGCCTGTCCAGACAAGTTCGGTCCCAGATGTCCCAAGTGGGCCCTAGTGTATCTGGGACCCGTCCCAGCAGGTTTGGATCCAGCACTTTTCAGCCAATGCCGCTGTTATGGACAGTCTCTCCATCCCTCTGCACCATGGGAGAAGGGAAATGCAGGTGTTTATACAACAACACCCATCCACCTGTGACACAAGAAATGTTCATTTTCTAGATTGACTTATCAAGTCTGAAATGGGGGTCCTGTTTCTTTCAGCCTGTGTGGCACCTTAATCTGGATGACAGCGATGTGGGCGGGAGTGTGATTGAAATGGAGTCGCTGAATTTGCATTTTGTAATATGCAAAGAGAACATTGTTTAGATCCGGGGTATATTATGATGGACTGCGGTTGTCGTGCCTAAGAAAACAGCCGCATTGCTCGCCATTGGCTGCACAAAGGCGACGCTGAAATCTTACACATCTGTCAGTCTTCGGTGACACATCCTCTTTTCAGATTTGATTGAAATAGCTGTGGATTGATTTTAAATAGACTACCTATTTTGGTGTCAGCTGTCAACTGTCAGTCTTTATTTGGAGCTCCACCCTAATGTAATTTTTCTTTTTTTTTTGTCCATTCCCCTCCCTGTTTAATTACAAATTAGCCTGTTGGTGACAAAATTGAATCGAATGGCCTAATTCACAACCTGATTCACAACACAATGTAGTTTGTGCAAATCCAGATGTGCCTTTTGCGGACTTATCCAGATTTGCACAGAGATCCCAGAAACACACAATACCTGTAATTTGCAAGCTTAAATTAGTTAATTAATGCATTGTTACCATTGTCATAATTACAGGTGTGTGAATTATTCATCTTATTATAAAAAAATAAAGAATCAAATCCCTTAGGCAGGTTGTAAAAGCATATGCGTGGTAATCAAGGCAAGCACAGTAAAAACCTTGGATTATCACATAAACCTGGGGATATGATGGAACAAGGGTTTAAACTGCCTCTCATTTACTCCCCTACCCATTATAATCAGCAGGGAGGCACAGTCTTCCCTCCTGTTTTTAGTGGGTTTTACTTTCTAGCTGCCCACAGTAGAAGCCCGTTCGCTGTAGGGATGCTCTGCAGAGAATTAAGAAATGGAATTCTGGAAGTTTTGCATTCCGCAGGGAAGAAGTGGATGGAATTTTAGGGGCAAAGTACAAGGAAGAAAGGAACAGAATTCTGGGGAGTGGAGTCGCTCCACAGAGCAGAAAGGAACAGAATTCTGGGAATCGGTGTACCACGTAGAAGAAAAGAACAGGATTCTGTAAGCTTTGGGGCAAAAGCAAAAGGCACAAGCAATCCTGCACAAAATCTTCACAGCTGAACTTCCATACACTCCATATACTATAACATCATCATCTTTACCATAGCAACCTGAACGTCCTTCTCAGCGGTACAGCAGTGATCTTTTTTCCTTTGGGATTTGAGGGGGCCATCTCTTGCTGCGGAGTCTGCTCCTGCACCGAGGATAGCCCACAGCGTTGCTCAGTAACGGCCGTACCCTCGGGTATTTTAGTCCAGCAGCAGAAGAGGTCGGGCAGAAAGGTGTTTCATCACCGCAAATCTGAATGTCCTAATCTGTCCCTCTGTGTTTTCACGCCATCCTCTGAATATGCTGTATGTTCGTGTGAATGTTGTTTACTTGTGGTCACATGTGCTGGTCCCCTTTTGTTTCTGCATTACAGCGCAGGTATCATGATTATAAAATCGTGTAGCAACCATGGAGATTGAGTTTAAAAAGGTGTGATCAGGTGAGGACTTTATAAACGACTTGTCAGGTTTAAATACAGATGGGTCCGGCATGTCTGTGATCGAGGTATTAAATTATTTACGTTGTGCAGAAATCTCTCGCTTACGAGGGTCTGGCTGGTCAGGCATATTTTAATATTAAGCACTTAAGTACTCAGCTCTTCAATATTGTGCTAATTATTACTTAAAGTGCTTCTGAGGCATGGACGTTGTTGAGTGGCCCGTGTGCATGCTGATAGGCGTTACTAAGCTACTTTTTAATGACTTTTTAATAAATTTAAATGTTTAACTTCTGATTATTGTACCAGTTAAATCCATTTTTTTTTCCCCTGGGTCTAATGCTCCATTACAGAGAAGGCCTTAAGTCAGAGGAAGCTCAGTCAGGGATGTCTGACACACACAGGTGCGACTTCCTGTGGCGCTAGTGAGCATGTCATGTGACTGGGGCCACCCCCGCTGGCCCCAGGTGTCAGTCTGCGTTTTTAATCACGGATGATGTGTCGTTTTAAAATGAGGTCGTGCTTTAAGAGATCCCCGTCCTACGGGTTTGAGATGTTTTACTGCTTTTAATTTTGGAGTAAAATGAAGTGTTGTTAGGGGTGATTCGGAGGGGCTTAGCACCCTGCAAAATGTTCTTTAGCCCCTTCCCTCCCAAAATAAATATGCTAATAAATGTATTAGAGTTCCTGTTCATTTTCATTAAAATCAGACACCCCCCCAGGAAAGGCTTAGCCCCCTCTTTTCGTAAATCTCTAGTGATACAGCCTTCGAGTCCACATCAGAATGAAGTGATTCACTCCTTCCAGCTCCTTCTGGCTCCTTCTGTCTTGTGTTCGGAACTCCACCTGCATACTAGGGTGCCGTTCCGTGCGCGGGTTCAAGATACAGCAACTGAACCCTGCGTGTCAAATTTGGGTGGGCTCTCATGGGGGAGCCATGCCACATGGGGCTGCGGCCCAGCGGCGTAGGAGTGAAGCGTGAATCATCTCCCTTTCATTTACTTATTCTCATTTTCTCCCCTCTCCGACCCTCGCAGAGGCTGTACGGCAGTTGCAGGCTTTACGGAGCAGCGGCCAGGCCCTCCTGTTGCTGACAGAAACCTAAATAAACGCCCAAGAGACGTAATAACAGCCGATTCCTGTTTGTAGGACGGCACCACCAGCATTTAGGATGTCGATCTACATTTGAAGGAAGCGTTTGTTGTACCCTAAAACATACGCTGTTACTCAGACGCTGAGAGTATAAGTGATTGGGCTTATTGGTGGGGTGGGGGCATGGTTACCATCCGAACACTAAAACTGTAGAAACGGTGGTGCCACCCCCCCCCCCCGACTGTCCTGCAGCTGCTTAAATATTTATGTGTTTTCAGGCCCCCGCCAAGCCCCAGTGTCCGTGGCCGTTGCTGGGTGCCGGCTCTCCTGCCCGAGACTCTAATTAACTCTGTGAGACTCGTCACCTCTCCCTCACCAACGGCGGCCTCTGTTTTGCAGACATCCATCTATTGGAGTTATTTTCATTTATTTCAAAGGACACTTTTACCCAGAGTGAGTTTTACGATACATCACCCTTTTCTCATTTATACAATGGGATCTTCACTGATGCATATTAATATGCAATTGCAGGATATACTTGGGCCTGAACCAATAACCTCCCGTAGCATTGCGCTCATTGGGAGGTCATATCTCCATGGGAGGGTGCCTCTGAGTTCTGGGGGGGTCACACTCTGCCTCTTCACATTTACCGGGGTCGGGTGGGGGCACAGTTGCTTTTAGGGGGCAAAGGGTAATTTAGCGATATGAGGGATTATAAGTTACAATAAATAAGTACATTTTGATTTTAAAAATACCCCAAATTCATGAACCTCAGGTTGGCCTCAGGTACTGTGGTCTGTTGCAGAGTATAAAGAGTCACAGGCACAGAGCTCAGCTGGTTGGTTGAAACAAAACCTTGGTCTGGATTTGTTCTTTCTGGACCTGAACTATCCACCTCTGTCTGTAATGGATTATTTATGTGAGCAACTTCCCCAACACTGGTTATAATACATATATAGTGTGCGTGTTCAGCAGTTCTCTGTGGTCTGCCATGTCTCCAGTTAAATCTGTCCTTGCATTCAGCGCCAACCTGGAAAACGCAGCTCAAAGTTTCCAGCGAGAAGATCGTTTGCGGCCTTTTTAATGACATAAAGCCCTGAGTTCAGCTGTCGCGTGAACGCGGGAAGGGGTCAGCCGATGATCTCAGAGCCACGTGCCATTTAAAGTGGTGCTTTGGAAGCATTCAGGAATGTTTCAGTCTGGCTCGCCTCTCGGCGGCCCTGTCGCGGAGCACTACAGCCAACACTGCACGGGTTTTGTGTTACTTCTGCTGTTGTTGCTTCAGTAATTACCTGACTTGGTTATCACCTCACCTGTAAACCGGGTGCTAATTACTAACTGCACTCTGACAGACGGCACTGTGGCGCCTGAGGGCCAGAGCTGCTGACTTGTTGGCCATAGAAGCTTCTAGAATATCCCAAGCTCTTTGGGCTTTGTGCTGGCCGACCTGTACCTACTTTGGGCTCCCCCTGAACCCACACCAGCAGAGAATCCCCCGGTTTGTCACCCCAGACCAGTTTGGGCTGACTCTCCACTGTGGTTGCAAAATTCTGGGATTTTCCCTTTAATTCCTGTATATTCCCGTTAATTCCCATGGAAAGTTTCCAATATGAAATAGTTACAAAATTTTCCAGCTTAACTTCCCATGGAATGGAAAATTTCTGGGAACTTTACGGAAGTTTTCTACCCCTTTGCAACCCTACTCTCCACCCAGTGGGGTCACTTCCTCTTTGTCATGACAGTCCGGCAGGAGGGAGCAGAGCATACCCACTCCCCAGCAGTGATGGCGGAATAATGGGTACCTCAGCACACACTGAGCATCCCCGCCAATTCCCACCGTTAATGATCCATCACTAGCAGTTAACCTCCGACTCCCATCTTTGTTTCACATTTCAGAAACAAGTTTTAATATTTTTATTTATTTGCTATCTCACACCCAGCGCCAAAAGTAATTATGATCAGTTATTTCATTACCTAGAGCAATTTACAGCCCTGAAATGATTAGGGGGGGAAATGAATGATTCATTAATCCTAATTAGTATTATGGATATGAATTCATACTGTTATCTGAGAGGCACAAATGACCCGAGTTAGCATCAGCATATTGAATTTATCTGAAGAAGTGTAAAACAGTTGTGTGTCTTATAACCATTTGCAGGCCCTCTGTGTGGGTTAGAGCCAGCCCTGGGTATGAGAAGGGTTTCGGGACCAGGTGTGTGTATGGGTGGGCCCACAAGGGCACTGGGCCTAAGTTTATTGGCCTTAAAAAGTGAGGGGTGGGCCCCTCTCACCTCCTTGTTCTCCTGACTTGCGACACTGGCTCCCCGCCTCTAATGGCACTTTTTTTTGTCTCTCTGTAACAGGTGACATTACACAGAAAGGCTATGAAAAGAAGAGGGCGAAATTAATCGGGGCTTACCTGCCACACCCGCCAGGTAAGGTCACGGGGGTGGGGGGGGCGCTCTGTCATCGTGGGCTGCACTGAGTGGGCCAGAGAGAGAGCTGACAGCTCCCATATCCAGGCATACACCTGGGACCTCTCCAGGCTGGGGGGCCAGATTGAAGCGGGGGTTACTTGGGTCAGAGCAGTAGTTCTGTCAGTCCTGTTCCTGCCCCCCTGCCAGGATGTTTTCATTCCAACTCGCACTGCTTTCAACCTTATTGGCCTATTAGGACCATATAAGCCTGATTGAGGTGCGATTGAGGTTGGAATGAAAACATTCTGGCGGGGGGCAGCAGGAACAGGATTGAGAACCACTGGGTCAGAAGAAGATCAGGGTTTAGCCTGAGAAAACATAATGGTAATGTTTGATTTTCAAAGTGATGGTAAATAAAGAAGCAAGGCCCAGTCTGCCTGCCCATCTTCATTCAAGCAAGAGAACGTTTTTTTAATTCCTTTTCAGGGGTATAATTTAGTTTGCTTTTTAGGCCTTGGGGCAGATTGTCACGGGGTAGGTTCTTGTCTCCTAAGCATAGGAATTTAATAAGTTAATAAATAAAGCTCTATGACTGTGCTTATTGTTGCATTTCCTGTTTCGGTGCTGTTTCTGTCCCCTGGACAGGATGGAAGTCAGACTGGACTCTATAGCGTGTCTATTTGCAGCTCAGAGGCTTGTTTTGATGAGGATTATTTTTAAAAGTCTTATAGTTGGGGACAGGAGGATCTGAGTTTGACCTCGACTAGCTGCCTGAAATGGGGCCTAATGATCTCGGTGTGTTATTTACATTAAGGGTGGGATCTCTGGGTACTTCCAGGGAATTTTTGAGAAACGAGATATCCGGTTGTCTGAATGGGTAAAATTAAGTTGCTTTGCATGAAAGTGCAGGCTGATCGGGAGATGAATATTCATTGGGTCTTAATTACATAGTGCCTCTCCAAGTGGGCAGATTTTTCCCAGAATTCCCGAGGGTGTCTAAAGCTCTTTTGTGTAGGGACTACAATGAAAAGCGCATTCGAGAGCTTTTGTAAGGGGTGGGTGGTTCTGACAAGGCACATTTTCTGTGAGATTACTCTTAGGTTTCGGTCCTGGGGGGGGAGGAATATCGGCAGCTCCCTCATGGTCAGAGCACCTTCTGGAATTGAGGGTGCTTGTAGCTGCTTGGCTTTCTGACTTCTCAGGATGCACCAAGGGGAGGTTTGTGTTGATGGTCCACCCCCCAGAGGAAGACGTTATCGGTTTTCAGAGGCACGGGACCAACAGCTTGCGTCACCAGTTTAACTTGCATGGCTCGCATTATTTGGCTGCTGCATGCAACAGGGAGGTGGTGAATCAAAACAAACCTGTTAGCTACTGATGCAGATCGCCATAGCAACCATGTACAATATGTCTAGCAGTTACAACAGTGCCAGAGTTGCCACTAACCCCCCCCCATTCCGATACAGAACTCGGCGAGCTGAGGCCTTCTGCCGTCTTAGTGTGGCGTCATGCCGCGCCAACAGATGCTGTCGAGCATCTCCGTGGTGAAGGACTTTCTCACTCGCCTGTGGTTTACCTCGACTGTGTGTCACGCCGTTCCGACGCCGTGGGTGGGCGTGCGTGGCCCAAATTAACGGGCGTCTGATTAAAAGCCTGTTAAATGTTAAATGTCAAATCTTTGAAGGCTGGATTTCCAACATTGTGTATCATATCAAAGGATTAACTGGGAATAGGCTCAAGGAAAATTTTAATAGCCTTTGAGAGCATGGTCTGTTGTTCTTAATAAGGAAGAATGTAATATTGTCAGATAAAATGTGTAGTTAAAATTATGACTTTAGGCCATAAATACAATTATTATAGTAATGACTGGTATGAACGGGTCATTTTTATTTGGAAGGGGAATGTTTGAAAGGTTCTCCCAGGTGCCATCAGAGAATGTACCAGAATTCTGTTATATGAATCAGTAACCCAGCAACCATCCAAAAGTTTCTGCATCAGCATATCTCAAAGTAAATTCAATAACACTGCAGTTTTTATGGGGATATTCACCTCTGTTTCAGCTGAGCGGAAACACTCGATATTAAAATGAAAAATTCAGATTAATAAAAGGATCCGCTGGCTTTATTTCCGGCACCCGCTGCACTGTAGCACCCTGTTTCTGAAGTCGCGAGACATCGATCACAGAAACTTTGTCTACCTGAACTTCATATGCGTCTCCAGGGAGAGACATTTGTCAGCCTCTGTCGGCATAACGACTTGGTGGCTAGACGTCACGCAAGCGGGTCGGATTCTGGGTCCCGGGAAGCTGCTGCCAGATGGGGTGTGAAGGAGGCATGTTGAAGAAAATATTAGGCATGGGCACACCATGGAATTTTCATTATTTAGAACCTAAGAAACAAGATGGAATTCTAGAATGTTCACGAGCAGAATGTGGTTACACAAGGAGCAGAGGCACTCTAAAGACAAAGACATTAACATGCATCGATATGGATCAATCAGAGTGTTTATACACAACTTAAGGCTGCATATTATGGGATGGTGGATTTAAAGGAGAAGAAACCTTATGCATCATGTAATCATTTAATACACCCGAAAGCCAGGTATGCGCATTAGCCATGTGTTGGCTCGTTATATTTTGCCCTTTCTGTTAATATCGTAAATGGGATCCATCCTCTGAATCCAGTAAATGCTGTGGGAATGTTATTACTTTCTGAAGGCAGGGAGCCTGCAGATGAATGTCCTGGGTCGACCTGAGGGTGTCAGCCATGTTCACGGACCGAGCCGAATGCCGTCTCATGATCCTCTTACTGTAATCAATAAAAATCCTGAAGAACGGGATTCTCTATGAGGGAGATGTGTTTTTCTGGTTGTCTTATAGGAAGCACTTCCGGAAAGTGGTAACCTCATTCTAGGGCATTCTACGCCTAATTTATGCAGGTTACCAAGTTTTGGGTGTCACAATATGCATTGCATCAATATTTTAGGCGTAGTACTAATCTGCTTACCAAATTGTGGGCATAAGTAAATGCCCGTAAAGTACCAAAAAGCTGGGGTCTGGACAAATGTTTCACCTGTCATTTAAAGCCCTGGTGATTATTGCACATGTGCCATATAATCGCAAGTACATCAAGATTTGCTATGGTGCAGCCCTACCTCATATGGGACACTATGTGAGGATTCCAGCCACCTCCCGGCATGCCATATGCGTGGGCATTGCCCCCTGCTTTTGGCTGACTGTACCGTAGAAGCACAAATAATGACAAAATTTTATCGGATTGGCTGGGTCCTGAAGTGTAATTCTGCACGTGGCCTGGAGGTGTGCTCTACTGTTCCCATTCCAGTCTCTTGATTGGTCGATTTGGATCAGTGCCAGTCCAGATGACAGGAGAGTGAGTGAGTGTTCGGCCAGGGGCAGATAGGCCAGGGTGGGTGTCCGATGCCCTCACCGGCGTGTTGTGGGAAATTGCTGAAAATGAAGAAGAGGGCTTCCGGAGGAACGGGAGGTTGCACGACTTTCGGCGTCCTACTGTTGCCCCTCCTGTTAGTGGTTTGCATGTGTTTCGACCTCCGTGGGTGGAAGTGGGGTATTTTCTGTTAAAGTGGAACATCACGTCTTTTGTCCCTGGCTCAGCGCGGTTGTCACGGTGACCTTGTCATTGGGCTCTTACTGGAGAGTGGCAGCTGGATTGTTTGGCCAGTAAGAGATGCTTTCTGTTGCTTGGACCCACCTTCTCTGCAATCTGATTGGTTATCTCTCTGAACCAATAGCTGCCTTTTTGTTTTTGGATGTCCCCTTCTGGGATATAAACCAACAACCTCCATGTTCAGGTCGACATCTTTAGCCACCCTGCCACCTGCTGCTGGCGATGAGTAAAGTCGGGGATATGAGGGCCTTTTGCCAAGGTGCACCTGTGCTTCTCCGCGAGTGGAGTTAGCTAAGAGGCCGCAGTGGTGGTCCTGCAGGTGGAGTGTGGGGACATGGCACATCTGTTTGGATGGCCGAGGAAGGGAGGCTCACCCGTCACTGAGCTTTGATGGACGAGCCAACAGCCCCCCCGCCCCGGGCGGGGGGCGCCGGCGCCGGGCGGGGGGGGGGGGGGGGGGGGGGGGGGGGG
>JAODKC010000082.1:11867366-11901822 GCA_026777985.1 Mormyrops attenuatus
TGGTTGCTGGTGTTGGCGCCGGGGCCCCGCTCTCCCGCCCGCCCCCCCGTCCCCGCCCCGCGCCCCCCGCCCCCGCGCGGCCCCCCGCCCCCCCGCCCCGCCCCCGCCCCCCCCCCCCCCGCACCAAGGAGGCAGGCCGTGCTCCTGGGGGCGGGTGGCAGGTGGCGCTGCACTGGTGACCGAAGGGGTTAAGGCTCTGAGCACAGCAGGGACGTTGCCAGCATACCTTTCGTAATCGGTAATCGATAAAAATGTCTGCACTGCTGACACCTGGCGCAAGAATAAAATTGCGTGCCGTAGCTGCCAATATTCCCCCATCTCACAGAAAGTAGAGAGGCAACACTTTAGCTATTTGTATTTTCATGAAGTGAAAATACATTAAAAGAAGATGGGTGTGTATATCCATTATATTTGTTTGTGGTTCACGCTTGAATCGGTTGCTGCTCCTCTCTCCACGGAGCGGTTTTGCCTACGCTGAGGATAATGGAATCCCAGCGCTGTTGAATGACAGTCTTTGCTGCGGCCAGCAGGTCTGCCAGCCTGGGAATGGTTCTGCTGCCTCCAGGGGTTATTTTTAGATGGCAAGCTGAAACGTCGAGGTGGAGCGCATGTGACCACCTGAAGGCCAATCGTCTCGCACGGAGCTGCTGGATGTTAGCACGGGGATTTGAGGTAGTAACTAGCAGTAGGATAACCGGTCGACCATTAAAGTGTGTTCAGTGACTGCTGTTAATTTGGCCTGGTTTCCATGAGAACCCAGTCCATTATGGTTGCTGTTATACCAACCATGGCAGCACATTGGTTAAATGCTGTTCTCCTCCAATGATTGTCTTGTTCTAGTTACATATAGTGCTTTTTTTAATACTGTAACTAGCCCCGTGTTCTCCAGCAGGACCACTAACCCTGCGCTGGTGTGGGGTGGCTCATCTAGTTGTTTATTTTAGCCCTGTTTCACGAGGAACTGGACTGGCCTACTCGCCTAACGCTGGGCTAGCCTCTCAGCCTGCTAATACCAGGCTTAGATTGTTTGTTTATATTAATCCCCTTAATTTTGTTTATTTTTTGGTTTTTCATTTTGGTTGACTTTTAAGTGACCGCTATGTGAATATACCGTGTTTTATTGTTTGTGCTGCCCCACCTACATGCCCAGAAGTGTTCTGGTGTTGACTTTGGCACTGGGGAAACTGGCAGTAGTAATGAGAGGTGTTGGGGGGGGGGGGGTGAAGTTATTCAAACCTTAAAGGGAAAGGATACTGTTTGGTTGGGGTGGTGCATTCCCTGCCACCAACTCATAAGGAAGTGTGACTGTAGGTCCTGTTGCCCTGAAGCTAAACTTTGTCCCGTTCATTGATGTCTACTTTCCAGTCCACCTTAACGTTCATCAGCCACTTGTGTTTTTTTTTGTTTTTGTTTATATATTCTGGACCCAAAATAGCTCCTGAAAGTTAAGGTAGCTCAGCCATTTGCCCCTCACTCCTGTGTCCGTTCTTTGGCTGCTCTCCCCTTCGCTCCTTGAGCACGCAGGATTGAGGGCCTTGCCTCGTGGACTCCGTCTCGTGCCCCGTTCTGTGTGTGGGGTATGCGGGTGTGGCTTCCCCGATCACTAACTGGCTGATGCTCATGGATGATGCCGGTTGTGCTGCAGACAGGCGTGGTTTGCTGACTGTGGGCTACTCTCTTGCAGGGCACGTCAGGACCGGACCCCACCACTGTGTATGTGGACATGAGAGCCTTGCGACATGACCGGTGAGTGTCCGGATGCTCCTATTGTAACAGTTTACCATTCAGAATTAACTTTGGTTCTTGCCAAAATAGTCATGGGAAATTTGATTTTTACTCCCTTGGATCACCATTGTGGTTTTACTAATACCTCTGTCCTCACTGGTCAGTTTTACTAAACCCCCTATATTCATCCATCTTCACAGACCATGCAGTTTTGTAACTGTGCCTTGGTAGCCACAGAAGATCCTGTTTCATTTTTTAAGCTGGACTTTCCTCTGCCTTTGTGTGGAATGTTGCGAGACCCTTCTCTGGGAAACTGCTGGAGATGACATCATTTACCAATAAGATTGGACCGCACACTGCCATAAATCTAGTGTTTATGGTCCCGGATGTACGATCGAAACAGGGTTGTTGGGAGGGATTCAGGCTTGATGTTCTCTTGATTGTGTCACAATCACATACTTTGTACATTTACGGTTGATGGTGTTATTGGGAACTCTTGATAAATCACCTCTCATGATGATAATAACGAGTGTAAGAAAATTCATGGTGAACGTAATGTAAGACGGCTTAGATGCCAAGCATCTGAGGGGTTCTTACAGAACTGATGGCAGTTTGGAGGTAAAGTGCTTAACCTACAAATGGTGACAAGCTGCAAGCATGGGAGCTGGAGCTCATAGATACACCATGCTGAAGCGTATGCCTAGACACCAGTGATGTCATAAATGTGTGCCGAGAAAAGGATGCCAAAGGGAGGGAGTGTCCATGAAAGTTTCAGACACACACTGCAGGGCTGCCAACTTTGGTCAGCTGACCGACATGAGATTTTCTGTTCGAGACAAGTCTGCACACACATTTACATGTATGTAAGAGTTTATTATCTTGTAAATAGTCTGTAGGGTTTGCAAAGTACCTCAACACTTATAATGTAGCTAAATTTAGGTTTATTATGGAATAATACAGATTTGCCGTAAGATTTCTTGCGTAAACACAAGTCAGAAAATGTGAGTGTCACGCCAGATGTGTGACAGTTGGCAACCCTGACCCTGGGGGAGTCATTCCACTACCTGGGTAGCGACCTGCTAATGGTTCTGCTAGGAGAACTAAGGTGTTCTGGATCCATGAAATGTCCTGAGTTGAGCTCTGCTTTATAGTCTATGTGCTGGGTGTGTCTTCCAAGATAAACTCCATCACAATTGTGATCTAATATTTTGTCATGAATTGTTATATGCCAGCTGACACGTTCTTCAAAAGCAGGATCTGTTTTTCAATCCACATCCACGCTGCTTTTTGTTTTAAAAGTTTTTAAACAAAAGCAATTTCCATCCACACTGAAACGAGCAAAAACATATATGATGTAGCTATTAACTTACATTGTTCAGTTTCAGTTTTATTTGTCATATGCAAGTTAACACAGGGTCAACATTACAATGAAATGTGATTGACGAGAATAGAATAGAATACATTGGGCATGCGAATTGACACAGTAACCAGTATGTAGCATTCTCACTGCGTAATGCGCCGTTTACCTGGTAGCGACGGGGTTATTGGCAGCAGCTCCTCCATATCCGTCATGTTGGAATACTATTTACTTCTGTGTAGGGAAACCAGGTGACCAATCAGGCAATGAGAGGTTGCAACTAGTGGGATCAAATCACGTGATGAGTAGGGACCGGTTAGGGCACTTTTAGTGTTTGCGTTTTTGTAAGTCTTCGTTTTCACTCATCCGCATTGCAAGACCACACAAAAGTGAAGTTTTCAGAAGTCAGCTCTGAATCCGTGTTCAAAATTCAATGTTTTTCGTAGATGAAAACTCTGGGGTAGTGTGGACGAATGGCGAAAACAGAGACTTTATTTTTAAATGAAAAAGTAACAAGAGTGGACATAGGCTCAGATACCAACCTCAGCTGCCATTGTTGGCCCCATTAAGATAACCAATGCTACATCTTCAGTGCAAATGGCACTTGTCATTCATCCCTTTCTCTGCTGCACTAATCATTTAGTCAAATCACAGTCTATGTTTGGCACTTAAACACACAGAACACTAAAACTTCTGCAATAACATTGCCCTGGATTGTCACTCACAATATGACAGATGACCTTATGCGAACAGACTTGTCAAGCTCAAATTGAGAGATTCTCAGTATGATTAAAGTGCCTGATACTGC
The DNA here is from genome assembly GCA_026777985.1 of Mormyrops attenuatus. Lineage (NCBI taxonomy): Eukaryota > Metazoa > Chordata > Actinopteri > Osteoglossiformes > Mormyridae > Mormyrops > Mormyrops attenuatus. Next base: position 11,871,257 of record JAODKC010000082.1, read on the forward strand.
ACGGCCCAGTAGACGCTTCTCCACCAGAGCCATAAAGAAGAGTGCTCCACCTGCATCACCTCCTAGATCCCATGTACCTTTTTTCCCTCAGGGTCCGTCTTGTGGAGAGGGGTTCGCCGCACAGTTTGCCACTCATGGAGTCTGGGAAGGTGAGTCTCACATTACTGTTTCATACACATTGGAGATTCTGGATTGCTGAATTGCTCAGAGCTTTGACTCATGTTTCATTCCGCGTGGTGGTAAAATTACTATGTCTGAACACTTTCTAGATTCTGCCCGGAGTTCGGATCATCATCGCCAACCCGGAGACCAAGGGCCCATTGGGTGACTCTCATCTGGGGGAGGTCAGTATCACACCATCAATGCACCCGCCACACTGTGCCCCATAGTCAGTCACAGCCTTTACCTGGTGCCCCTCTGTCCTTCGGGGATGAATTTGCATTAAGACAAAATGTTCCAAAGCGAGAAAAGGAAACTAATATGAGAAAAACTAACCTAATATGATTATACCGATGCTGTATGTGTTTCTTAATAAGTAGAGGGAACAGATCATGCATTAAGTGCCTTGAAAGATGTAAAGAGAAGCTTAGACTTCATGATTGAATACAGATGCACTGATTTCATCTTGTCTAAAAATCAACAAAAGGGCACATAATCTGCGGTACTTTAAATCTGTACTTGGTATCCCAAGTGTGAAATACAAGGTGCCGGCAGAGTGGAACAATGTCTGTCCTTATCTGTCCTCTGCAGATCTGGGTTCACAGCAGCCACAACGCCAGTGGTTACTTCACGGTGTACGGCGATGAGTCTCTGCAGTCGGACCACTTCAGCTCGCGGCTGAGCTTTGGTGACACGCAGACGGTGTGGGCGCGCACCGGTTACCTGGGCTTCCTTAGGAGGACCGAGCTGACGGATGCCAGTGGTGGTGAGGACACTTGAAAAACCAGTATGAAGGGCCTTAACTGTTTATATGTATGGAGCTGTTAACTTGCCTCTGGTGCATTTTCTTAAAAAGAAGCATAGTTTTCTTAAAAAGAAGCTTAATGAGTGCCTAATGCCACAGCACTGCTTCATGCCTCCTAATAAATGACACAGTCCGGAATGCTGGTAGACTTGTTCGACAGCATTACCTTGTCCCCGAATGAGGGATGCTAGTTTGTCTGTCAGGCAGCATTACCTTGTCCCCGAATGAGGGATGATGGTAGACTTGTCAGACAGCATTATTTCTTGTCCCGCAGAGAGGCACGATGCCCTGTATGTGGTTGGTGCCCTGGATGAGGCCATGGAGCTCCGAGGGATGAGGTACCACCCCATCGACATAGAGACATCGGTCATCAGGACCCACAAGAGCATCATGGAATGGTGAGCGGATATTTGCGGCTGCTACAAAACCGGACTGGCATACTGTGCTTCTATCATTTCCCAGTGATCTTTGGCCATCACACGATTGAGAAACATCTTGTGCACTATCTGTGCAGGTGCAATACAGAGTAGAGTTCTCGCCTCAGCAGTTGTTTTTTTCCTGTGTTTAATCCCTACATTTACTGTCCTCCTCAGCAGGTCGGGTTCCTCAGTCACTGACCCAGATCATGTTGTCTGCTCAGATGGGATTTACTTCCCCAATGAGCGTTTCATGAGCTGGAACGTGACTTTGGCTGAAGACCCAATGTTATTCACTCTTGTCCCCACTTTCCCTCTCCCCAGCGCGGTGTTCACCTGGACCAACCTTCTGGTGGTGGTTGTAGAGCTGGACGGCTCAGAGCAGGAGGCGTTGGACCTAGTGCCGCTGGTGACCAACTCGGTGCTGGAGGAGCACTACCTGATTGTTGGCGTGGTGGTGGTGGTGGACGTAGGCGTCATCCCCATCAACTCGCGCGGTGAGAAGCAGCGTATGCACCTCCGTGACGGATTCCTGGCCGACCAGCTGGACCCCATCTACGTGGCCTACAACATGTAGGTCCATCTCCACCCACATGCACCTGGCACCCCCCCTGGCGTCGCATCTCCTGCGCCATTGACAACTGCCTTGTAAATGTTGTGGACTGCAGAAACCTCGGAGTGAGAGCCTGGCGTAGAGGGGTCTGAGATGCCTTGAGGTTTTTGAAAAGCACTCCTGATGGGCAAGAGCGAAATAGGGGGTGACGGGGTGGGAGATGTGGCGGTGAGCTCAGCTGACAGGAGAAACATCATCCAATTGGCTGAGGAGAAAGAGGAGCACTTCACACATCTTGCTTAATTGGATAGTGCTTTTGAAGTAGGTGTGGCTCTATATTTTCACATTATGTATGCTGAAGTCGCTCATTTTTAATATGCCCTCTAAGAGGTAAGGGTATTTTTTAAGATATTTACATACTGTGGCAAATTGTATTTTGAGTTGTCAACTGTTTTTAAGATATAAAGCATAACAAATATAGATATGTTTCGATACAGGATGTCTGTTTAGTCCATAAAACTTGACTAAACCACAAAGAGGTACTTTTTTATGTTGTGTTTTCAACCACGCGCTTATGGTTTGCTGTCTAGATTCGTTTTGTAGCGGTGTAACAACTTTACAGGGATCCCAAGTGGGTTCGCAGTTCTGTTTCCGCAATGACAGCCGACATCGGATTGGTGGTCATTGTGTGGAAAGGAAGAACATGACGTCATATCATGTAATTATGTACAAAACTTTTAATTTATTTTTTTTTAGAAGTAAATGAGAGAAGACATTTAAGAATGTCTGTCTCTTTAAATATTTGATAATATAAAGCAAAGCCTTGTATCTTGAGTGAGTAGTATCACATCAAGTATATCAAATATATAATAAAACATATATATATATATATATATATATATATATATAAACATAGAAACACCTAGATCTGACGAATGAAAACGCCTGAAATGCAGTACTTCTCACTTGCATGGTGTCTATCGTTGTAGATAAATCTGTTGTTGTTTCATTGTTCGAGTGACACACGGTTTTGAGAACGTACAAGATGTCCTCAGAGGACGCGTGCCCCAAGGCGTGGAACAGACACCAAAAGGGTCACATGGACGACACTTTAAGCCCAAATGTATTTGGACAGAAATTGCACCTTTCCTTTAGCAGTCACGTTTTTTTTTTTTTAAACTGGCGTGTTTATGGCCAATCTGAACACTGTCGAGTGTAAATATTGGACTTTAGTTTGGTACCTTTATTCACCTGCAGAGAAGCCTTGATCGGGGTTTTATGAATGTTCAGCAGTCTTCTGGAAACAGACACTGATTTATAAACTTTCCAAAACGCGCGAGAAGCTTACCCCATTCTCACCTTAAAGCTCATACGGTCACAGCGCCATTATGTTTAAATAACTATTTTCCTCCATCCAGCAAGAACAAAAATTTTACGTTTGGAGATGTAACAAACAGTGACGCATGATCACCTGAAAATGCAGCTAGGATCATTCTTTTTCCCCCGTCTTCTATCATTTAAATCAATTTGTCTTCTAAAGTACTATAGTGCAAAACTGACGTTACATTAAATTCAGGAGATAAGTGCAATCGTCACACTTTCTGTCATATATATGCATTACAGTATGAGTGTGTAATGAAGGTGAATCACTTGAATCGAAACCAGTGGAAAGATGTATGGGATTACAATCAAAAGTTTTGGTAACACAGTCACTGTTTAGCGAGGCTTATTGTAATGGTTTCAGCTTCATTGTTTTTGGAATGATAATCATATCGCTGTCAAGAAGATGATAGATGTGTGATTGTTTATTCGTTAGTTTCAGTTAAAGCGGGAAATGTTCGGTCTACTGTATGTTTCCCTTTTTGTAGACTGGGATTTTCTTTGCAGGAATCAACTATGCCGGAATGATTTTTAAAAATTGTCTTAGCCTCTTTAGACGTAACGATGGAATAAAGGAATAAAACAAAATGTTTTCATATTGAAGAGAAATTCCACAATTTTTTTAGCCTATTTTCCTGGAAATTTCAACCTCATTTGTGAGCTGGTCTGCATGTAAATATCGTTGGTCACAGAAAACATTTATTTTATATGGTTCAGGTGTGTTTGGAAATTCTTGTTTGTGTATTAAGTATTAAGACACTTAAGAACAATTTGGCTAACGGGTGTTGCCTGCTCTCTCACATTCAGATGCAATAAGGTGCGTCCATCAGGTGTCCCTAGCATTTGTGCTGTCAAGGTAACAGACAAAATCTCTCACATCAGCACCACAAAACATCCCCATATCACACCTCTTCAAAGACTTCTCATCCAGCCACAAGGGGGCACCTCTATTACACTGTGCTATAACTTTATTGCATCGCCACTCAATAAGTCACAGATGTTGTCATTATGTATAAATGTTCTAATGTTTGGGTGTTGCAGGGGTGAGCCTCTGGCTGCCAGTCCCACATTCTCTAATGGGTTTCAGCATACTTGGCAGCATTTTACTCTATTGTCATACCAAACAGTACAGGGACTGCTGGTTATTTACTTTTAAGGTATTTCTTCTTTGACACATTGTCGTTCGTGATGTTACATTTCTGTACCATTGTCAGCTGGGTGATTTTCCCTTTTTATTATATTAAAAAGTGGAAGGATCATTTTTGTCCGTAGGGGGCTTAGCAATAAAGGACTGTCCTGTATTAGATTCTGTACTGTAGATTTTGAAACAGAAACATGTATACGAATGTAAAGAAAAAAAAAAACATGCTCTATTGTGTTGTGATATAGTGCTCCTATTGGAGTTTTAAAAAATTGAGGAAATTGAATTATTACAGAGAGAGACAATGCACAAGTTCAAAAGTAAATGAAAGTACAAAAAGGAGGATATACGGAAATGATCCTGTTTATATGCACTAACTGATTATGAAAATTAATTCCCTTGTGGTGCTTATTATGTAGGATAAAACCCTGCTTGACACAACCTGAGTCAAAGACAGCTGATCATCAGGAACATCACGTCATCAGAGCTGAGTCGCTTCTTCATGGTCATTTTATGTAATCACTCCTGCCCCCCCCCCATCTCTGCTAAAACAGTCAACGAACTTTGTTGTATTTAAGCCGCCAGGATGCTTTGTACATCTGTGATGACGCCTATTTTATATTCAAATGAACAAAATAAAAGCTTTTATTTTTGTTGCTGTGAACACCTTCACGCCTGGCTCTGTGTCAAAGTGAGAATACTTTTGATGACTTCACAGACATGCGTAAAACAGACGTGTAAAATTGCCATATTTTTAGAAATTATTTTCTTAAAGATTTGTTTTTTTATTTTACTGTATTTGATGACTTTTTTTTATTACTGTTGTTGCTGTTGCAGGTTCATATTCAGTCTCACAGTCAAAAACAACAGTGTAAGAATGTGTATTTGAACACAGGGTTACTGGTTGAAGATACATTTATTTTTTTCCATGTTAGCACATAGAATATTCGTATGTCGCCAGCTAAAGCATCTAACAAAATAGCCGAAAGCGTAGGAAATGGAAATCACAATGTTTACGATGAACTGTATGTGTGCTCGGCAGAAGATAACGTCCGACTGAGTCATGAATAAATCACAACTTTCTCACTAGAAACGACCCACGTTCTTCCATCCGTTAAAACGATGAAATCGATTAACTTTATCGCTTTAAAAAAAAAAAAAAAAAAAAAAAAAAAAATCATATTGCATCATTTCTGTAAGTGCAACTATATCGTTGGACTTGGAAAAAGAATATGTAAAAATACACAAAGCTTACTTTCATGCAGATGCCAGAAATATCTTACAGACTGGAATGACACACCACATATTTTCACTTAAGAAAAATGCCACAGACTTTCCATTTGTTAGGATGGACGAATATAAAATAACAAGTTGGTCAAGAAACTTGGCTGCTCAGTCTGACATCCAGAACAATCTGCAACATTCTGGAAAGCAGTCTACTCAGGGCAAACGACCCATATACTTCCCAATGCTGATATCTGTGTAAGAGGAAACGCTAAATTTATATATAGAATATACCATACCGTCAAACAGGAGCAAATGATATTTACATGTAGTGCAACATTGGCATGAAAACAAGGTCTGGCTCTTGCAAATGTTAGTTAAAAACTACATGGCACGCTTCCCCAATACCTTTTTTGGGACTGCGAGATATCAAATCAGACAAGAAACGTCTGTATAACTGTCCATTCCCTTGCGTGCATTTAAAAAGTACAAAAAAAGTGTTCGATGTTGTCTGCCACTGCCTCTCCATCTTTTAAAAATCTGTTTAATAATCTTAATATTATACATATGTAAAAAAGTTTAACCGTAAGTAAAGCATTACCCTATAATGTTAAAATATAAGTGTGGTAAACACACAGCAAGTAATTGCTCTTGTTTGGGTATATTTTATATTGGTCCATCCGTACAGAACCAGAAATTTAGAAAGCAACTTCTTTTTTGTAATTGATTTTTGAAACATTAAATCCACATGCACTTGGTTCTGGGTAATGACGACACTGCTGGGAGAACAGCCTCTGAACACAAAGTACAGCAGAAGCAGTCAGGAGATGTAACTAGTCTCATTTTATACCAGACTAATGGTAGACACATCACAATAACAATGTCACTGATGCCAATCAAAAGAAACAAAGAGGGAAATATCTATCCCATAGGTATTGTGTAAAAACGGGTACAACATCGTAAAATTTGGCTTTTTTCTCTTTTCAAACACAATCGCTCATGTTGGACGACAAACGGCATGTGCAAACCATGAAATTTCTAAAACCTTTAAGGTCCAAACAGGCCTACACTCCAGATTTTTTTTTTTAGGCTCAAAGATAAAATCAAAAATTGGCTCATAAAAATTACAGCGTACTTAAAGGACAACACAAAGTATATGAATAATCAAAGGAAGATTTTTGTCTTTTTTTTTTGTCCGCCGGATGTAACGTCGGACTTTAAACCCTGTTCCCAACAACGACTCTTAGTCTGACGGGGCTCAAATTCCCCCCACTGGCTCCCATCCAAACACACACCAGTATAGTTACCTCATGACCTACGTTAGTCTTGAAAGCATTTTGATTTTTAATCAGCATTTTACATATTTTTATATATATTTTCTTTTTTTTTTATCAAAGTGAGTATTTTGCCTTTCCATCATTGTTATACTTAAGAGCAACATCGAGATTTTTTTGTTTGACGTTGTTACCATTTACAGTAAGAAACATGATTTAAAAAATTCAGGTAATAAAACGTATTTAGTTAATGCTCAACTTTAGCTAAACACTTAAATAACACATCCTCCAACACAGGTAGAATCAGCACTTCAGTAAAAAAAAAAAAAAAAAAACCATCAGAGTCTTTCCCCTCATGTGATTGGATAATGATTTTGAAATAAAAAAATAATAATAAAAAAAAAAACCTTTTGGGCTTATTAAATAAACAGATAGGGGCAGACAGAGAGATTTCCCAGCTCTGTGCATAGTTCCCAGTCCACAGAGTGTTAAATGGCTGGTGGAGGCAAGAAGTGGTAGGTGGGAGAAGTGGAAAAAGGACCCAATGACCTGGAGGTCAGAGGGCTTTTGCTACACAGTGATTGGCTGACAGTGGCAGCATGGGCGGGGCCTTCACCTCTTCCGGCGGCAGGTACGCTTGTGGTCGGCATGCCAGTGCTCCTGCTGGCACTTGATGGAGCAGTAGGAGGTGTTCCAGCAGCAGTGGTACATGGCCTCCTCCTCGCAGTTGTAGCACTGTCAGACACAGGGACACATGGTTACCACGGCAACGGTCACATTCCTGTGAATCACCTGACTCCGTCAGCCAATGGCAGAATATGCTGCCGGACCATTGTGAGATGAAGGAACTGTTGAGTAAATCTCAATTCTCAAGCTGAGATCATCTCAGCCAAAGCTTTACAAACGTGGAGCAAATAGAGCTCATGCTTTATGACTTTAGAACTAGGTTCACACAGTAATAACACCACTTGTATCCAACTTTCCACTCTAATCAGGTAGAAAACCCTTCCTCCTCCCTAAAGGTTCCTATGAAAAGCTTTGAGCTGCTGTGACATCATCATCAAATAGGCGTGGCCTGCAGCCGTCACTCACCCACTGCTTCTTCTTGGTTTGGGAGATGATGGTCTTGTGCTGGGCCACCATCTTCTTCAGCTCCTCCACCAGCTCCTCCTTGCAGCGCTCCTTCACCTGCTTGCACTTGCGCTCCATCTCGGCCTGAACGCTGCTCACAGCCTTGCTCACCGCCTGCCTCTTCTCCTCCTCCAGCTCGGAACGCAGCTGTACATACGGGAGGCCGGCGTTCAGGCCAATGGCATTCTCCCTTGCGATCCACAACCCCCTCCCCCACACACACACCGCACGCTCACCTTCTCCAGCGCTTCCCGTACCACCCTTTCGGTCTCGCGCTTGTTGTCCACTTTCATCATCTCCTTGACGTCGTTGAAGATTTTAGTGTACTTCTCATGGCAGCGGTTTTGGCAGCTGCTGTCGGTGGTCGTCTGGGTGCCGCGGTGTAGCGTGCGGGGCGACGCCGTGCTGGCCTTGCGCGTCTGGGTAGACACCGAGAACTTCTCCGGCTGGTGGGGCGAGGTGGGAATCTCCTGGCTGGAGCTCACAGCCTCCACCTCTGGTTCCGGCTCCTGGGGGGAGCCATCCCAGTTAAGAAGTTTAAGAAAAAAAATAAATTACGTATTTAACTGTCAAAAGTAGCTACTCGGTACTCAGTATCTTCCCCTTTCTTCCTCTCAATCAAAACAAGTGATGGTGAAGATGACAGTGTTTGCCTTTAACATTTCTGCCTGACCAGCAGACCCTCTCCCGATTTAAGCTGTGTGTAAAAGATTACTGGGGGGGGGCTTGTCTGTCCCACCTACCTCCTCCTTGGTCTCCACCGTCTGCCCCCGCCGCGCCTTCTTGGCTTTGGGTTCTTGGCTTAACTTGAGCTGCAATTGCGCCAAAGATGGCACAGTCAGAGCCCCACAATGTAAACATGATGAACCCTGACCCTCCCACCGAATTAGAGATTTAATTAGAGAGAAGGCATGAGTGTAGGATGTCACTTTGTTGGTAATGTTAATTTTCTCTTAAGCAGTTATACCCCTCTAAAAGCAGATTACTGTCACAGTTGAGCTTTCCTGTAGCATTTGCTTACAAATGTATATCACAGTAACAGAAATCCAAATATACAATAAAATAATCCTTGAACGTGTCTTATTGTTTGCCACTAGGTGGCGCCAGTGTTTGACATAAAAACACCAAAGACTAAAAACCTTGCACTTGCAATCTCTGCTTGGTTTTTAAAGAGGGAAACAAGATAAATCTCCTTTGAATTCAGTCTCCATACAGAGTGAGTGTTCGTCAGCACAAGAGAGAGAGACCTGCTCGTTACTGGTGGAGGATATACTGGACTCTGGTTCCTCTTCCGTCCGGTCCTCTGCCTTGGTCTTCTCCCGGTCCCTGTCCCTCTCCCTCCAGAGGCGGCCTTCACGCAAGAAACACTGGTACAGGGCTAGCTCCTCACACGCCTTCTTCCAGCCAGTGCTGCGTTTCACCTGCAGCTGCTGCACGCTCACTGTGATCTCCTGGATGTTGTCCGAGGGGATCCAGGCCCTGGTCGATAGATTTGACCAATGGAATCACTGTTTATTAAAATGTATCTAATTTCTGTCCAATGGGACGTGTTCTTATTAGAAGGACAATGTCAAGTGCCCCTCCCGGCTTTCTGTCTTACCTCTGGTGCTGGTGTCCGAAGAAGCGCACATCCACCTGGTTGTCCTCTCTCTGCAGGACCTTGGCAGGCCAGTAACCAAAGCCCTTCATCTTGGCCCACACCACCTCATGGCTGGGCACCTGAATTGGCAAAATTACACTCACACTTCGGCAACAAGGTGACCTCACTACCTGCCGACGTTTGGCAGAACTCAAACTGAAATTTGAGCTCACTATCTGCTATTTGGCAAGACTCCGACCGAACCATGACCTTACTCTTCTTGACATTTGGCAGCACTCTTGCTAAAAAGTGGTTCACTAACTGCTGGCATTTGGCAACACTCTGACTGAAAGGTAAACCCACCACCTGCTGACATCTGAAGATGTTCACCACCAAAAAGTGATTCTGTTACTCGTGGAGATCTGGAAGCATTCTTACAGAAACCTGACCTCACTTCTTGCGGAGATCTGATGGTATTCTTACAGAAATCTGACCTCACTACTCGCTGAGATCTGATGGTATTCTTACAGAAACTTGACCTCACTACTAACTGAGATCTGATGGTATTCTTACAGAAACTTGACCTCACTTCTTGCTCAAACCTGGTGACATTCTTTCAGAAACCAAAACCTGACCTCACTACTCGGTGAGACATGGTGACATTCTTACAGAAAATCTGACCTCACTACTCGCTGAGATCTGATGGTATTCTTGCAGAAACCTGACCTCACTACTAACTGAGATCTGGTGACATTCTTAAAGAAACTTGACTTGATGCTAATTGCTGTGATCTGGCTATATCATTACAGAAAGCTGACCTTGCTACTTGCTGAAATCCAGCAAAATTCTTACAAAAACATGACCTCAATACTTGCTCAGATCTAGTGATATTCTTACAGAAATCTGACCTCAATACTTGCTGAGATCTGGCTGCAATTATACAGAAACCTGATCTCACAACTAACGGAGATCTGGCTACATTCTTACGGAAAACTAAGCCTGACCTCACTACTTACTGAGATCCAGTTAACTTCTTACAGAAACCTGACCTCACTACTCACTGAGATCTGGCAACATTCTTAGAGAAGGCTGATTTCACTACTTGATGAGATCAGACTGCATTTTTACAGAAACCTGATCCCACTAGTAGCTGAGATTAAATTCTTACTGAAATCTAACCTCACTACTCGTCAAGATCTGGTGGCATTCTTACAGAAACTTGAGCCCCGGTAATTGTTCAGTTCTAGCAACTTTGCTATAGAAACATAATTTAGCTACTCATCAAGATTTGGCAACACAGAAATATCACCTCACTACCTGCTGAGATCAATATCATGCAATGTCTGGTCAGATGTGGGGTGATGGTGCCCAGTGCCATACTCACACAGGGGTAACAGAACCAGTTATCGGGCCGGGCGTTGGACAGGTAGAAGCAGTTCTTGCAGAGGTGCAGCTCATTTATCTGGAGATAAAGTGAAGTTAGTCAGGAGTGGAAGAGAGTTAAATGTGCCCTTCAGAAAGCAAAACGTTTACTGTTATCCCCAGTGGCACTGGTCTCATCAACACACCTAGAACAGCTGGACCTTAATCCAAAACTGTAAAAACACACACCAGAACCTGTTTAGAATAATGAAGCAGATGGAGTGTCGAACAGGAAACAAGCAACTCCCACACTGGGCCCACAGCCAGAGATGGCCTGTGATTATGCTACGCGGTCAGCTCGTCAGTCCGACCGGCCTGCTTACGGTGTCGCCGAACCTCCACCCTGCGTAAATGACTATATGAGTCCATTAAAAGCATGTAGCGAAGGGGTGCTCACCTCATGGCAGGTATCACTGTACAGCAGTCGTGCTATTTCTGCCTGATCGCTGTGAACTACAATGCAATGTTTAATACGTTACATTTAACACCAGCAGAACACAATATAAAACATTTTATTGTTTAGGTTTTTACGTATACTGTGAAAAATAAACTATACAGATCCTTAAACTATAAATCACTAAAAATGCTAATTTTTTGGCCTTTAACTGCTTTTCCCTTCCTCACCACCCACCCACCTCCAAACAAAATGGCCGTATTGTGTACGATCAGCTGAGCATCTGCCTTGAACTCGTCGAAACTCTTGTATTTTCCATCTGCGAGGTTCTGCAGAGGAACACAAAGACGTCCATTCATGGTTAGGCTTGGCTTGCCTGGGGGGGGCACAATGCCACCCATGGCCACCAGAGGGCAGAGGCGTCATATCAGCTACCCATTTCACAAGTTGCCATCTTTGGGACTGACCCCCACCACTCTCAGCGCAGTTTTAAAGGTGCTGTAATACTACTGCCTACAAGGGCCCTTCTCTTGCCCCAGTCCACACAGGGGCTCCCAGACACTCACCTCCTGAATGTTGGAGACATCCAGCGCGGTGTGGATCAGCCTTTTGTACATCGGATGCTTGGTGTCTTTCCCTTTCTTATTCAGATCCACAGCCTGCTCATGAACACACACATGAACAGCCTTATTTCAAACCTAGCTTACTCTAGCTTACGCCGGCTGAAAGAGAACCGAAGATCATTCACCGTTTCCACTCAGTCTAACAATGGAGGTTCATGGCAAAGGCAACTGGCTGAAAATGGCATCTTCTCAGGGTACTTGGCACCCCCCCCGCCCCGTCAACAACTTTTACTGACAAATTTCAGGGGGGGGGGGTTGCCTAGTGCGCCATATAAGCATCGAATGATACTGCATTCTATGGCAATGCATTCCATACTTCAGATGTTCTGCTCCATTCCAGAACACTCACCCTCTCCTTCATTCTCTGCACGATAAAACGCAGATATTTGCTCATTTCTTGCTTGTTAAGGTTCTTCTTTTTACTGCCCTGAAAGATCAAACAGACACTACATATTACCTAAACATGATGGAGAACCGCTTCGTCAAGCACACTGATATCAGAAAAGAGACACACAAAGGTAGGAAGGAGGGAAAGGGCCCATTTCACACGCACACACACAGAGAGAGAGAGAGACACACACACAGACAGGAAGTGGGCCCACTCTCAGTCTGGAAGGGAAACAGCGCCAGATTAAAGATACAGGCCCACACATGCCAAAGTAGGAAGCCAGACCACATTAAAGAGACAGGCCCACGCACGCACACGTTTGTTTCGGAAGTTGGCCCGCGGTAAACAGGGCCAGCCGGCCGCCCACCCGCACACACAGACAGGCGACACGGGGAACGCACACACCTTGCACACTGCACACTGCCAGTGCGTGCCCGTGTCCCGGGGCCGGCTCTCCTCAGCCAGGCAGCGCAGGTGGAAGACGCGGAAGCAGCCGTCGCACTCCAGCACCTCGCCCGGCAGGTGGCACTCGAAGCAGTACCAGTCGTGGCTCTCCGCCTCCCAGTCCTGAAAGAGAGGCCACGGCGTAACTGGCGCCTTGTAGCCCCGCCTCTCCACAGGAGCCCCGCCCCCTTCCCAGCTCTGACTCTCACTCAGAGGAGACTGCGGTCTCCTGCTGTGCTTTGGCTTTTCACGGTTACGCCACACCTGCCTGTAAACTTGCAGCGGGGCCAGCGGCTTGGTACGCATCACAATGACCTCACGGCCACATGGTTAACGGAGGGTCTGGATGCCTTTGGATCTACTTTCAGGGGCCAGGGAGCTTTGCACTGAGCAAAGACACCACTGACAAACCCAGACAACACCTGTTTGCTGGAGGCAACAGCTGTAACCTGCCACCTACTGGTACTACAGAGCCAGTGTCAATACTATATATCCATCCATCTTCGAAATGCTTATCCTAAGCAGGGTTGTGGGGGTCATCCTTAAATATTTATGATATCATTATTTCAACTATCCAGGATGCGAATTCTCATTTTAAAAGGTGATTTGGGAGTTCATACTCATTCATATTCATGAGAGCAGCGCTAACTGATTGGTCAGTGAATGCCTTAGACTGAGTTCACCAGCCAATCAGGTAGCTTCCCTCATGAATATAAATGAGGTTTCCCCCCAACCACCCTGAAAAACAAAAATTTGCGTCCAGGGTGCCCCCTGCCTTATATCCTGCACTTCCGGGGACAGACTCCATTGTCACCATGACCCTGTACTGCAGTGGTTCCCAACCCAGTCCTCAAGGACCCCAGACAGTCCACGTTTTGCTCCCTCCCAGCTCCTAACACCTGTACCATGTATTTGGCATTCTTGATTGGCTGGGAGCGAGCAAAAATGTGCACTGTCTGGGGTCCCTGAGGACTGGGTTGGGAACCACTGCTGTACTGCATAATGCATCTTATGGAAGATGCATTGATGGATAATTACTCCACTTATCAGCCTCATTCTAGTCCAAAAGGTCAAAACGCATAACAGCAGTAACACTTTTCTACTTCTGTTCCACAAAAAGCCCAGATCATAAGTCTGCAGGGTGATGTTTGGGACAGAATACAGCTGAGGGTGGCATGTCACTTTGGGTGCCAGAGGACAGCACCCCCTACAGGGGGTAACGGGGGTGTGAGTGGATCAGCTGCAAGCTCCCGGTTTTGTGCGTATAGGTGCCACGCCCTAACTGATGCCCTGGATAAGGACGACCCATTTCAATTTTTGTCTCCTGCTGCCCCTAATTATGGCTTTTTTCCCTCTCACCCATCTCCCTGCTTCTCTGGTCCTGCTGTGCCCTGAAAGAGCTTGGGGGGGGCAGGAGGGAACACCACATAGTCAGTGTTACCCCTCCAACCAAGGACATGTGATTATGCAGCAGATTGTGTTATAACATCGTCCTTCACTGACCAATGCGTGTGCAGCTCGTGCCTTTTCTGGGATTCAAGCCTAAAACCCTCTGGGTGTCAGTACAAGAGTCAAACCGTGACACCCCCCTGCTGCCCGATCACAGCCAGGATTATACCTGGGAGTGCCAAAGCTAGAAAACGAGCTTTAAAAAGAGACTGTCTAAACCTGATGCATGATTAATCCTCATCTGGTGATGCAAGCGCCTGGTCTGTGATGCGGGCCGATTCCGCCATACAGAGAGCAGACTCCCTAAACTCACTGCCGGGATGCCGCGAGCCCGGCACGTCACGACCCCTGCAGACACCCATGTGGAGTATGGAGGTCAGCTCTGAGGAGCTGATAACGCACATCAGTTGGCCCATTAAACACCCTGATCATATGGATTCCTTATTTTAATTGGATCGTTTCACAATATCTCCCTTGAAATAAAGGACTTCACACAGACTGTCTGAAAGGCAGTGCAGGCATACAAGACGCGCTTTAGTGGCTCCTATATTACATATAATATATAAAACTGTGATGGTCCCTATATTACATATAATACATAAAATCCTATACTCCCCTACATTATATACAATTTATACAAAACTCGAATGGTGCTTATAATATATACAAAACTGCAATGATCCATTTATGATATATATAAGAAACTGCAATGGCCCCAGTGCACGTGAAGATCTTCCCATCTCCTGTGCAGGACAAATTCTTCAGATCAATTAATCAATTAAATAAGTTAACACAAAACTCAAATGAAGCTACAGCAGCCTTTTACATTTTTTTCCCTTAAAAAACAACATCAAGATGATGCGGGGCCCCCTGCAGGACAGCAACTGCAGCGATTCCGTGGGGCCACCACCAAGCGCAGGGTAGGTGTCGGATATGCCGGTCCTTGTTCTCTCTCTCATATCCGTTTCTGCTTCATGAATTTATTTCATGAGTCCCTGATTATCAGACAACCCCAGCAGAACTTAGTAACCAGTGTTGATGCCATCACAGATTAGTTCCTCACATAGGCCACTGTTACATGTTATCCCACTTTTCAGTAACTGTTTAGGAATGAAGAACGAAGAGTGAAATATCAGTCATAACACCTGTATCTGTGTACTACACACAGCTCGGGCTCACGTCACCTGAATTGCTGAGCCTTTGGCCACACCTCCCACTCCTGCCCCACCTCTACTTTAACCAATCACATACGAGATGGAGGTGACAGACAGACCAGACAGACCCAGAAGGGCACTACAGCTACCATTAGCAGGATAGCTACATCTACACCACTCATATATGCTTGCTACAAACCTCTGTCCATGTTGGCGGTGAAGGCTAACATGCAGACTGTCTCATGGGTAAAGGCTCCGAATTAGCGGTTTTCACACGCGCATCTTTCAGGCGTGCTATTCAAAAAAAAAAAAAAAGAAAGAAAAAGAAATCCTCCATAGCTTACATTTGTTAAGCTATTTGGGTGCGGGGGGGTTGTTGCCCCATTTGGGATTTTAGATTAGCAATCGCACAGTTGCGGTTGCCTTGGAGACCAGGCCACTATATCGCCTGCTGCCAAACATCGCACGAGTAGATCAGTAGCGAGCAGATATATCGTAGGTCAAAGGTCGCGGCCAGCGCATTCCGCAAGAAATGAGAACGCAGAAGCACAGCGCTGGGTGCGATTTGTGTGCCGGAGTGTGTGGTCGAGGACAACCTCCATCTTTCAATGCAGCTTGATCTGTTGTATGGTTTGTTGGGTAATGCTGGGATCCATCAGAATCTGCCGTGCTCACCTTGGATCCCCCTTACTCTTCATCAAGTCTGCCAAGTGGTGGATCTCAACCAAATGCAATGTGTTAAGTAATTCAGTTGCACTTGTAGTTCTTATTAAATCCCAACACGGAACTCTTGGCAATCAGGTTTGGTAAAATCCAGGCCGTGCCATGTTCGTGACAGAACTTATTTGTTACGGAATGATGTTAGTAGAAGGAAGTGTTAAAACAACAACAACAAAGAATTCAATCAAATATACCCTTACCTTACTCCTTTCAGCCATCTGCTCCTGTGATAGCAAGTGATCCAAAGAAACACTGTTTTAAAATCCTGCTACAGCAAACACACCCGTGGGCCTCATGGGATTTGTAGTCAAGTTTGCGTATGACGTGATGCATGTGCATCAAAGAAGCTACACCGCTGAGGCATTCTGGGAATAGCGGTCTGTTTCCTGTGAGTGTACAAGTGTGGGGATATCCAAAGTGCAGGCGACTGGAGAGCCTTTTAACAGACCTCTTATGGGGCATGTGGGCTGGAGGGCCACAGCTAGAGGAAGCCCCATTGCAAAGGTTTTTGGGTTAGCAGGGGATTGTGGGATAGCTGGAGTCTACGGCTTGTGTAGGTAGACCTAGTGAGAACTGTAACTTATTTCCTGTGTGAAGAAGCAAACCAAGGCCTGAGGACTCGTAGGCTAGTTTGCATGTTTTATTTGCACGGTTTCGTTACATGACTTAGAGTCAGAATAAATACAGCCAATAAAACCAGAATAATTATAGAGCTTAGACTAGGTGCTGCTTACTGTAACCCATATCAAAAATAGGCAACTTCTAAGAAAGCGCTGAAAATGTTCAGTGGCTTTCCGGTTTCTTGTTGAAAAGGTGACTGTGCATCAATGCTGCTTACAAAAGCCATCCCTTAGATCATGTTAATAATAACTATTAGTTTGTGACTGCAGGCTTGATCTGTGTCTCATTGGCTAATGGTGTTGAACCTTTATGCCAATTTATCACATCGGGTAGAATGGTGGCAACTGCTGCACCCCCCCCACCACCCCCTTTGGGATGAGGATGCTTAATTATGGGAAGGTTGGAACTCCTTGACTAGATGCCCCTCCTCTTCACTGAGAGAAGAGGAAGGACCTTGGTCTAAGTGATGTCAGCAGGTCACCAATGAGCATGAGGCCAAATGGGCTTCAGACTTAAGGTATAGGATCCCTGACACTGGCCACTGCTACAGAGGCAGATGATTGAATGAGGGGCAGAGTGACAGTAAGCTCCTCCCCTTTGCGTGATGGGGGCGGGGCTTACCATCTCATCTCCGGGCAGCCAGTAGCCCTCCTGCTCGATGCCAGCCTTGGAACCTTTACAGCCCACAGTCAGGGTCTCCACCACGAGCCCGTCTTTCACCGCCAGGCCCAGCTGTCGAGCCGTCTCTTTGGGGTGCACCCCGAACACACGGCTCAGATACCTGGGGGAGAGAGACAGTCCCAGTCTGTATGCTTCACATTCAGGAAGCTGGGAGTATTCTTCACTGGGAGAATTCTTCACGGTGTGTTTTATCACTCTTTAGACTGTAGACAGGGTTTAGTGCCCATTAACTGTCTTCAGTCCGATCAAAATACAACTGAATCCGGATTGTGCCATCGATCCCCCCCCCCCAGCTAAATTTACCATCAGGGACGCCTCCAGTTCAGCATATTTTATCTTCGGGAACCCACCCAATCAGCAATTTTTTCAGATGCAGTGGACCTTGGCCTTTGTGTTGCTGATAGAATTTGGCCCATGACAAAAATAGCTGGGGACCCCTGCTGTAGACTGTGTATGTTAGGGTGCGTCACTGCGTTCTCTATATACAGTCAGTCCTGCTACAATGCGATTAATGCATTCCTGAAAAGCCTCGTATTCGCTAAAGTCTCGTACTAAAATACACATATCCGAAAAACTGGGTAAGGGATATGCAAATCCTAAACTTAGTAACTTGTGCCAAAAATATGAATTAAATAATAAAAACAGTGATACCAGTGGCCACAGTATGCCACTGTGACCAGTAATTATCATTGCTGTGAAGAGTAGTGATGGCCAAAAGGATGCTTCATGAACCATTTGATGTATTTTCTGACCACAGCCACCATGCGCCTCCCTCAACTTGCTCTTAGTAGAGTAAGCTGTCCGCGAAGGGCAGCCACCTGCTGGGGTACCCAGGGAGCTGAGGGCTAAGGGCCTTGCTCAAGGACCCACTGAGGCTGGATTTGAACCAGTGACCTTCTGATTACAGACACACAGGCTTAGCCCACTGAGCCACCGGCTGCACCCTAACGGTATGTAAAGGGCATTGAAGGCAACATGGCTACAATCAGCGTACAAAAAGCAAATATAAGTGGATTTAAAAACATTGCTGTTTTTTATATGATAATGTCAAATAACATCAGGTTTTTAGAATCTATGACTTCAACCTGTGCAATGCTTGAATGTATAAAGTTTGATTCTTTTAGATTTGAACACTGAAAAGAACCAGTTCAAAAGAACAATTTGTTCACGAATTAGACATCACTATCGTTCATTTAGATAGTTGATTTTGCGTGCAAATAGCCTTTCTTCGTGTAGCGCTTTTCCCTCTGACTGGAAATCGTGCTCATACAAATGCAATCCCGCATTGCATTGGACTGGGGCACTAATATATCAGTCGTGTTGGCAAAGATTTGCGATGTTATATCCTGTGTTGTAGCAGGACTGACTGCACTGTGAATGTAACAGTGTGTCACTGTTCGCTATAGACTGTGCATATAACGGTGTGTCACTGTTATCTATAGACTGTGTGTGACACTGTCCTCTACAGACTGAATGTAAGTGTGTCACTGTGTTTTCTATAGACAGTGAATGTCACAGTATGTCCCTGTGTTCTCTATGTACTGCGAATGCAACATTGTGTCACTATGATCTCTATATACTGTGAATGCAACAGTGTTCTCTATATAATGTGAATTCAACAGTCACTGTGTTCTCTATAGACTGAATGTCAGTGTGTCACCGTGTTCTTTATAGAATGAATACAACAGTGTGTGACTATGTTCTGTACTGACTGTAAATGTGTGTCACTGTGTTCTCTGTACTGTGAAGGCAACATTGTGTCGTTGTATTCTCTATATACTGTGAATGTATAGACTGTGTAACACTGTTCTCTACAGACTGAATGTAACAGTTTGTCACAGTGTTTTCTGTAGGCTGTGAATATCACAGTGTATCACTGTGTTCTGTACAGGCTGTGTATGTGTGTCACTGTGTTCTCTATGTGCTATGAATGCAACAGTGTCACTGTGTTCTCTATATACCGTGAATGTAAGTCAGTGTCCTCTCCGTGAATGTATCATTTTGTCACTGCAATCTCTACACACTGTGTCACAGTGTTCTCTATATACTGTGAATGTAACAGTGTGTCACAGTATTCTCTACAGACTGTGAATGTAAATGGTGTCACAGTGTTCTCCACATACTGTGAATGTAGAAGTATGTCACAGTATTCTGTACAGGCTGTGAATGTAACTGTGTATCACAGTGTTCTACAGACTATGAATGTAGCAGTGTGTCACAGTGTTCTCTATAGACTGTAAATGTAACCGTGTGTCGCTGTGTTTTCTATATACTGTGTAGCAGTGTGCCACCATCTTCTCCATAGACTGTGGGATAAAACTTGTTTATGGTTATACCTTATTTGTTAACACCTCGCCTACTCAGTGATGAAATCTTCAGCAAATTTGCCATTGAGTTGCATGTCACCCCTGCTGGTAAGAAGTTTTCAGATAATATCTGACTGAAAGAGATGAAAGCAGACATTCTACGCCCTGACAAATATCTGACTTCTCAGAAACCATCACAAGCCTAACACCTCCAAACATTAAGATGAAAGGTTTTAAAATAAACCAAGTTGGGTTGGGTGAGACCTCAGATCCATTACTCTTCTTTGTTATTCCCATGGCAACAGCAACTTTCTGCTCTCTGACCTTTGATCCACAGCAACCCACTACCAAAGCCCCATCTCTCATGGAAAAGGGCTGTCTGTGGTTCATGACAGCAACTGGCTGATGTAATCGCCGGTGACTGGTGGTGAGCACATGCTAGAGCTGTTAGCCAATGATCGAAAGCACTCACTTTGAAATCCTGTCCATGTTTGCGATCTGTTTTTGGTTTCGGATTACTTCGATGGCCGTCCAGATGTTCTGGACCACCTTCGGGTCTGCCTGCCTCTTCTTCACGACGCGTGACATGATCTCCTTATTCATTTGACCTCTGGAAAAAAGACCAGAATTAACTCTGAGTTTTTTTTTTTAATGGATTATTTCTCCATCCATGTATTTTCCCACCACTTTTGATCAGGGTCAGGGGGGAGGGGTCACTTTGCAGATATTTTAAAAATATAACAGGTAGAGATAATGGTGGATTTCGTTTCAATTTGACTTATCGTGTTTTGCAGTGGCAGCACCAATGAGGAGCTTAGGGGTGCTCTACCCCGTACTATAATGACCATGACAAGGTTTTTACAATGTCTTTAAAATCTGTACATTACTGAAGCAGAGAAAAGCAATGGAATAACATTACCTGCATACTGTTTTCTTGTGATAACAGGGTGATTTCTCCATATTGTGAGGAGTGTCATTTTCTCGTAAGAATGGAATCATTTTCTCAAAATCTCGAGGCTACATGCATTAAAAGGACTGTAGCTTCTATACAGTTCAGTTTACACCGAAGTAGTACAGTTTTTATTAACACAGAATTTTTTGTCCAAAATACACACAGGGGCTGCGTGAGCTACAAGTTAGAATTCTATTATCTACATACTGTAGCTTATCGAGGGCTTGTGCTTCTATTCATCTTATAGTCAGGCATGTAGCTACATAGTTAAATCACGGGTTTCAACGCCCCCCGCCGATAATTTTTTTGCCGCTGGTTTCACTATGTCGAATAGAATTGTTTACGAATTTACAGCTAGTTACGAATATTCGCTCCGATCTCCCGGGTCAGCGAAATCTACCGAAGGGGCTGAGTTAAAGCACTCATTCTAAATTATGTAGCTTCCCCATTCCTACATTACATCACTGCTGCCGACACTAGTTTTGCGGTAAACTGTCATGCTGTTTTTACCACCAATGTATTTTCAAAAATCGTATAGTTCGGTACCATTTTCGTTCCACTACTATATTCTTGAGATGAGAAAAATGTCAACATTTGTTCATGAGGAAGCTTATCCAGTTTAGTCTAATGAAAATAAAACCTTAAGTTTCCATCTGACTAATGCACAAACCTGCAAAGATTCATCTGACAGTCAGATTCCTCAATCACAAAACCTATTCATGCGGCAGCAAAACCAAAGTATGGAATCCCGTCAGTTAATGGGGGGAAAACAAACCATTTTTGCTGAATGGAATTTAAACTCGGGCAATATAAAAAACATGCACGCTCATAATATGTATCCCTTTAAGAGGATCTAGACACATTATCATACAAGGAAAGATGTAATGAAGTGGTGACAATAAAGACCATTATATCTGGAAGGCAACTAATATCGATTAATCAAGCACGTTACATACTTGTATCGACCTGAAACACTTTTTGTGTTATAGACTTGTATGAATCGATTCGCACTATCTGACATGAGTCTAAAACAACGTGCCATCCATTCAGTACTTTTTACGTGCTTTTTACAAGCGCAGCGGTTAAGTCCAGTTATGTCGACCACTAAGAATCGGCAAATCGTACAAAAAGGTAAGTGGACTGTAAATCCAACGGGAAAATAAGGGAGAGCTTCCGTTAGATTAAAATATTATTAAAACTACGTACGCTACGGATCAAAGATGCTCTATTCGTTTAGTTATAATCACTTGAGCATATACAAAGTTTCAAAAACTCCTCGATCTGTTGAAAATGTGCGGCCAGTGTTTCTCTCCCCCATATTAATTATGAAGTCTTCTCCTCCATCACGTTTTGCATGCGTTTACAGGCGTCCCGCATCCGTCTGCACAGTTTAAGTAAATATTTCAGCTTCTTCCACTTTCCATGCGCTTTCCTTCTGTCGGTCTTAGGAAGCGTTGAGGTTCTCGGACTGCGGGGCTTGACATCCACTTTGTTCCCCGCTATCTACAGAAGAAAAGCAAACCCACGTGCCCCCGGTGCGCCTGTTTACGAGCTGCAATATTATCTGTGTAAACCTCACCGAGTTTACAGACTTAAGTACATTTCAGACTCTTGTGCAGAAAGGATATTTTAAAAGCTCGCAAAAGTCAATTAACTGCAATAAATACGGACATTCATTTACACTGCAGGTGAATTAACATATATAAAACATACACACACACATACATACATATAGTCGTAATGCCTGATGTAATCTATATGAAACGCAAGAAACTGCATTATGCTCCGTGTCTACACGTATTGCTCATTAAATCTTACTTACTGATTGTTACGTTTCTCTCCCATCCATTCTTCGGAATTTCGAATTATTTCGACTGGGTGTATAGGTTGTATAAGGACTCGCCCTGAAAACCTTTGTACCCATGCAAGGTTTTATTACATTTTTTTTTTTTTAATTTCCGAAACTGCGGTAGAACACGTTTCTCACCGGCGCTTCAGCATTAGTGAATTCTCATGCTACATAACTCTTCAAAGCGTTTTCGCAAAAAAGTCACCGCAATGTCTCTATGGCTGGCTGTTCAGTACATTGGGTGACAGTTTGTAGCCTTCAAGGGCACAACTGCTTAAACCCAGAACCGACTACATATAGACGCGTGCGTAGGATATAACATGTGCCTCCCAATTATAGAATAGACGACAGTGTGGCTGAACATACATACAGCAAGCCTCAGCATGTTACGGTACAATCCATTTATTTGTATGAAGGGTGGGGGGGCAGCTTCCCTGCCTGGTGGGTCAAATGTTTGGATTTTTGTCACTTTTAAAAGCTGTTTGGCGCAGTATTCATAACTAGATGCGGTCATTTCGAATGTACCAAGAGATCGATATCCCTGCTTTATAAATTTACAATAGACATAATTTATACATTGTGCGACTACAGACATGCATTTTCACTTCGTAGGTTATTTGTTCGTGGGCCGGTAAAAAAAAAAAAAAAACACACACCTTCCTTAAAAAGCGATATAGTAACGCATGAAACGGCTTTTGCTTCTGACATTTTTATAACTACGCCACCAAATCCTCCTGGGTGAAGAAGGGAACAGCCCACACTCCCCAGCTTGGCCAGGACGTGGCGAGGAGTCCTGTCATCACACAGGGCCCACATTAGCAATCCGATCCGTAAACGTGATCTTTGGACCTTGCGTTATTCTCATTTACCCCAGGCATTCAGACACCATTATAAACATTCGGATTTAACCATGCAGGCCTATGTCTTATTCACTTGTCGTGCACACGTGACGGCAACTCTAAATACCACTAATTATCGTGTAACTCAAACAGAAAAGTGTGATTAATTGTACAAGGCGGGTAAAATTCTTAATCTCCATCCTTTACCCTTTATTAAATTCTCCCATAAATCTTGACGGTCATCACCTACGTAGTGATGTTGATTCTCACCAGCAATCATTTAAGCTGAAGCTTGAAGCCTTGAATCAAACCAGAAATCAACGGTAACCCCTACCGAAGCACCAAACATTAAATCCTACAGTGATGTTAGCTGCACACTACGGTAAAACGCTGGATAAAAGCATCTTCTAAGATACAAAATAATTATATATATATATATATAAAAAATACTAACTCCCGATGTCGAACTCGCCGAGTCCTCATTTTGCCTTACTTATTAATTTGACTTGATTGGAAATTAACCTCAGCTGCTTCCAAGGGCGAGTTAGCGGTCAGTCGAGGGTCAATTTAAAAACCCGTAAGTAACACGCCACAGCCCTTTAGACCTTTAAACATTATGTGAGCCGAGAAGCAGTGTGTAATGCAAGCACTGCCATTACTAACCAACTCAAAATATTTCTGCTTTTCTTTAAAAAAATATATAAGAAGTTTTTGCCACTCATGGGGTGAGCATTTTATTCATTTTTGAGGGCCGTATGCTTCCTATTTTGATTTTACCTATGCCCTAACAAATACACCAATGTCCTAATAACAGATGACCCCTTGGCACACTAGTAGATTTCTTAATTTTTAAATCCACACAAAGCTATCCACTAACATTTGACGTGGACAGTGCAAGTCAGATAGTTAAAATACTATAATAATGTAGCGTTTTCTGAATGGGTATCATTGTGAATTGATTTAAAAGCCCTGTAATTAATGCTCATTCCGCGGTCCTGGTTGTAATTGACTCGTATTAATATAATGAGTATAAGCTGCACACCGTGCAGCTGGGGGCGGTTTAAAGGGAAGCCGTTCACGCCTGAAACCGACTCCACCGCAAGCAGAATTTCGTCCCGGTTCCCGTCTCACTCAACTTGTTACGCGAGTTCAGTGTAATACTAAGGCGCCGGTTTTGGTTGATCTGGTTTCCGAAAAGCGCGAATAAATAACCAACAAGTGTGCAGCTTAACGCGGGGCTCGCCGATTCGTGCTAATCGGGGGTCCCTGTTTACTTCAATCTGAAATTTATTCTTGGTGCTCAAAACAACGGAAATACTTTGAGGTCGACAGCCGCCCCCCTCCCCATAATGAAATCACTCCCAATCGTTAATTTACAGGCGATCATGCTCGTGAATTTCAGCACGCAGACCTGAAAATGCACAAAATGCGACTGCGGTTTGACTATCGCTGCGCTCGGCGGTAATAAACGCCGCTTTTCCCGCGGCGGAGTGAGACGCACTGGAGCTGGCTGCGAGCCCCGCCTCGGCGCCGGCCCGATCCGCCGGGTTCCGTGTTCAGGAATGTCCGCGGATGCTTCCGCGCAGCCAGGCCGCCTCGCCCCACGGCCGCGACGCAAACTCCGCTGGCCGCAAACGCACCGTCCGGGCCCCCGTAAAGCCCGCCGCGGCCAACGTGCGCGGCGCACAAAAGCAGTCCGGGAGAGCGACCGATCTGAAGGACGGCGATGCGGGGGGAAACGCTGTCGAGATCGCGGCGGAGAGGCGTGTGCCGCCCCCGGGGCTAGCCGGCTGGCTAACGACATGGCAAACCGCACCGTTTCGGTGGCCGGTCTCGGCTAAAACAGCCCTGGCGCCAGCGGGCATTAGCCCAGCAGGTCATTCGCACGGTCGGGATCATGATCGGGGGAAACACCGCCCTTTAGCGCAGACAAATCTTATTCGTAAATCAACAATTGTCGAGAGACGCCATGTTAATAATCCACCATCATAAAAGAAACATTTGGCCATCGGCTAGCCACTCTTTTTTAAAAAAACTAATACATTTGCATTAAATATTTAACTTACCTTCGACACTGTATTAGTATTGCGCGGCTGTGCGGAAACCCGTTCTACAATGCGATGGAAGAAAGGTTACATTTGTGTTTCCGGAATACTTTCTTATTTCTGAATTATGGGTTTATGCCAATGAACAGACCAGTCTCCGTAGAGGTAAACATAAACGCCAGCGCAGCAAGTCGGGCTAAAACTGGGGAACTCTAGTGGTAGAACAAAGAGTTGCTTTCCCCTTCTTTCCTTGGTTATATTCCAGTTACAAAAAAAAGAATTAAAATTAATAGAATAAGGTAAATCGGCGGTTCGTGTAAAATAACCGAAATTATTTCTTAAACTTTGCTGAATTTGTACAGGTCTCGCATTGTTTTATTACAGTTAATTTGGTCAAGTTAAAGAGTATGTTCAGTAAGTCACAAAGTAAACCGATTGCTTATATTAGAAAGTGAATTATACCTAAATTATACCAAATGTAAACCTCAGTTACATTAGGGAATGCCCTACATGTTAATCTGCCTGAAACATGCAACCTATTAATCAGGTATTTGCTGCAATATGATTAATTCCTGCCTCACCAGCATCGCTTCTCCTGGGTTACAGAGAAACTTCAAATCCTTGCCTCTTCGTTATTAACATACTAACTGTATAATCCCATCTACTGCTTGTTTTAGTGTAGAAATGGGGGGGGGGCGATTATCATTCGGCTCGATAAGTAAATATCATCCATTGATTTCGATCAGAGAACATAAGCTATGATTATAAGTTGGGCTATACATATTGCTACTTGGCTCCGTATTAAGTGTTGGAAAACGAACTATTTCTATTGCAACATATTAATGATTGGATACACTCCAAAGCACATTCAACACAACTGAAAAAGTAAATCATCTGAGAGTTTACGGTCCCGTTTTCACGCATCACCCAGAGAAAATGACGAGAAGCTATGAGTCGAGCGACCAAAATGATCGAGATGCGCCAGGACTTTGGATTATCGTCTCAGTTTATCAAACAGGCCGTATCAGATTTGGTATGTTGTTTTGATTACTACGGTCTCATTATTAACAAATAGATCTTGAAAAGGAGGTGAATCACTTGGGTTTAGAGTTTAAGGTGTAAAAATTCATGCAAATAATGAAAAAACGAAAGATGATTAATACCATTCTGTTATAGGGTTATCTAGATGTGTGAAATCGTAGTGACATTATCTAATTATTAAAGCAGTAGGTAGAACTAGTCTGCGTACACAAAGAACTAAAAGTTACTGCGGACTAAATAATTAGGATTTCATCATAGTTGTAATTGCTGAAGATGAGTGAGTTTATTAAAAAAATCTGTAACATAGCGTGTTAATTATGGGTTCAGCTGAGCCAATTGATCGTTCCACCCATTCCGACACAGTGGGTGGGCGTTTGAAGACTAGTGTGACCTCTAATATGTGTGATAACAACACCGGTGTACACATTACGAGAATGACACCCACGCTGTACTACTGGGGAAGTCACGTTCCCACCACCTGTTTCAAAATGATCCTGACTAGTACGGTCACCACATTATACCCTGTACTCCTAACTCGATGAAAGATTTGCCACTTCTGTTAGTGAGGCTTTGATCCTAAATCCGATTCCGTCGAATTTAAATGTCTAGTGTGACTCTGGCTGAAATATTGCTAGGCGCCACTGGGGGGTGCCAAACAGGCACCAAAAAATTATGCGCCCAAATGGATTTGTACACACCGTGATATGTGTGCCCATGTTGGTGGAACATTAAGTGACCCATTTCCCGAAAATAATAAATAGCTGTACTTTATGCTTTTGCATTTTTAATAGGCATGCAATCTGAGAACAACCGCAAGTTTCTCTGATTGATGCCTTATGTGTACTGAAGACAATCAAGTCACTTTTTATTCAACGTTTTGAAGAGGTACAGACAGTTTTATGAAACACCATTATAGAATTTTGAGAGCTGGAGGTGTACAGCTCTGGGAAAAATTAAGTGACCACTTCACATTTTTTTAAAGTATTTGCATGCTTAAATCCTGGTTTAATCCTGGTTCTGCAGGTAGAATGCGACATTATGAGGCCGACTGCTTCCAGGCTCAATTTTCTAAGACAGCAGCACACGAGAACAGGGTGAAGCAGGAGACACTGGGAACGATGAAAAACCAGCCAGATGAAGGGCGGAAGCGACTTTCTAATGCCAGAGACGACCATCCAACAGTGCCTCATGAATCAGAGGACGATAACAAGTGACCTTCAAAAGGAATGAGAAACATTAAGTGGTGAGAAGTGCACTGCTAGGACAGTTCGTGACAAGCTTCTAGAAACAGGACTGGATTCCCACAAAACAAGGAAGAAGCCCTTCATCAATGAGAAGCAGGGAATAGCCAGGCTGGAGATTACAACAAAATGTTTATTTTACACAGGTGCATACCCATAAATTGAGAAATTAGTAAAACTAAAACTTTTGCAGTCTTCTCTTTTCCAGAGCTGTATTACATTTTCGTCGCGTGGGGTTTTGATACAAGATCAGTTTGGCTTTAGATAATAGCCAGTTTGTATGTGTTGCCTTGGGGTCAGTTTGAGATTCTTCTCCTTGTAAGAAAAGACTGCTTTAAAAACTGCATTTTGATGCCATCAGTTACATGAAAGGTCTTCAGCTTTACATGCTTGATTGCTTTGGTGGGCGGTGCGGGGGGGGTCCACAGGGAATCGGCTTCTGGGTCCATTAAGACCCAAAGGGTTGTGTTTCAGGGGAATGTGTGACTTCTTCACCCAATTCACAGGGATCCTGACTCTGACCTCATATGTATTAAGTGTTTCCAAATTCAAATTGGTAAAAAAAAAAACAAAGTGAAAAAAATGAGACCATAACAAGGACCAGTGAGAATTGCAATGGCAAGCTAAGTAAGTGATTTATTTACTTTGAATGTAGGTCTCCTGCTTTAGGAAGCAGGTCCAATGTGAACCCTATTAATATTAGACTGTTTCCGACAGGTAAAGCAAGGCACTCACTGACCCCATTGTGTAATACACTGCAACATGTGTTAGACAGCCTCTGAGCCTGTTGTGCTTTTTACTGTCCCTGTTCAGAAGACCCCACCTCCCCCTCTCCCCCTCCCCCCCTCCGCTGCCCTCATTTATTACAACCATCAGTCTCCATTAGCAGCATTTTTACTGTCAATCCCTGAAGCTAATTATCATCACACATGGCTTGTATTTTTATTTTCTTGCTAAGTAGAAAGTTTCATTAAGTGCTCGAATAGCGGACAGCTATAAGTTTTACCTCTAGTCTAGGTGACTGTCACCACCTGCTCTGGGTCATAGTACCTCAAGAGCCCAATAACAAAAACACTTCCGTAACTTCACTAAAATTATATTACCTGCAGAAAACGGAGCAAATGTCAAATGGAATAATAAATATATAGAATAAATGTCATAAAATAAGCACAACCTAGTCCACTAACCTAATAACCACTACTTAAAACACTAAATTACAGATACAACTACGGACTTATCTAAAAATACCGAAACTTATAAAAACTGCTACTATCACTACAGAATCCAACAGTTATTAAATTTGTCTCTAACAACAATCATCTGTTTATCCTGTCCAGGGTTGCAGTGGGCCGGAACAAGAACGGGAACAGGAACACACGCAATCATGCCCTATGGGCAAGTTACCAGATATATGTATAATCAGACTGAATCAGGAGGGTCTTTACTAGGATTTAAACCTGCAGGCTTTAGTTCATGTCCAGTTCCTGTATTCCTATGCTGTGTCCATATCAGTTAATATATAACCTGTTTTGTGTTTGTCTGCAGCGGCATGTGATTTGTTTAAAGAACTTTGTCCCTTTTCCCCCCCAATAGCTCATTAGGAGATTGCTTTGCTTGATGAAGCAGCAGGGAAGAGGTTCACATGTGGAGTGTGTCAGTGTCACATGGAGTGTCATATACGGCTGTGTGCTTTGAAAGTCCTACAGATATGCTGTGACAGGCCAACACTCTGCTCTGAGGGCACAGGCAGTATGAATCATGTAATATCGGGGCTAAATTCATCAAATCCTTTGCCTGTTCTGTCAACCCAACCCGTGCTTGTTATTTCATCACCCTGTTGGTTTGATTGAAAGGCACCTTTAAAAGAGAATTCAGTCCATCTGAAGGAATACATCTGGATAATTGAATAATTGAGTGATTCTGAATCTGGGGTTTTTCGCTGCGACTGAAGGGAAAACCTGCTAAGACGTGGGAATCACTCGCCTTGGGGTTTATGGGCAGGTTAGGGGGTTAAGCTTGGATACTGACTCAGCGGCTTGGTTATACTCTCGAGCTGTTAGTGATCTGGCAGGATCGCCAGCAGGACTTGATCATAAACTGAAAGTCGACTCCTAAATGGGCTATTCCATAGTTGGGAATACAAATCATATGGTCTGAACATATCTTTAAATATACCTATCCCTCCTCCAACCCTTATCCATTTACAAGGTTTGGGGGGGCGGGAGGGAGATAGACTCTATTCCAAGCAACATGGGGCACAGAGCAAGGAAACATCCTGGACAGGATGCTAGTACATCACAGGGCATTCATATACACCCCTCTGCCATAACATTAAAACCACTGACAGTGAAGTGAATAGCACTGATTATCTCATTACAATGGCACCTGTCAAATGTGCCATTATATATTAGGCAAGTGACAGCCAGCTCTTGAAATTGACGTGTTGGCAGGAAGAAAAAATGGGAAAGTGTAACGATCTGAGTGACTTTGACAAGGGCCAAATCGTGATGACTAGATGACTGGGTCAGGTTGTCTCCAAAGTGACAGGTCTTGGTGGGGTGTTCCCAGTTCCCAGTACACAGTGGTGAGCTGCTACCAAAAGTGGTCCAAGGAAGGCCAACCAGTGAACTGTCAACGGGCACCCAAGGCCAGAGGTGGAGATTTCAGGTCCAGAGAGTACAAATCCAGACCAAGATTTTGTTTCAACCAACCAGTTGAGTTCTCTGTGACTGTGA
>JAODKC010000082.1:11908396-11926922 GCA_026777985.1 Mormyrops attenuatus
CTTTTTTGGCACATTCGGTTTTTTTCATATAAACCCTCCCCCCCCCCCCCCCGCCTCTTAAGGTGCGTGCTGGACACTGAGTACCAGGCGCTCATCTCAGCGGGGCATATCCATCCTAGGGCTGCCAAGTGCTTATTACAACAACAGGGAAGGTACAGCTGTCCTGGGACGCTCTTATGTGTAAATATTATTTGTCTAGATGAAGATTTACAATGGGCAGGGGGAAGGATAGAAGTCCTCAGCCCCCATCACAGAATGCTGGCATGTTCTCCCCCCCGGCTCTCTGAATCAAGGATTCCTCTGATAATATGATAGCGATGACCTATGATTTTTAGTCGTCCATCCATTTATACTGTCTACGTTTGAATTAAGTTTAATTAAGTATTCACACTTTGCAAAATAGTTTTAAATGAATAACTATACATTATCACCTCATGGTCGTGAATGGGACATACCTGCATCCCAGTGGGCTATGTCTCCGTCTTATTTGGCGGTGAGGGGCGGGCAGGCTGAGATGCTGCTCAGCCGTGCTGGAGTAAAAGTGATCTGTTCCTGTGCTCCGGGCAGCGCCCCCACCGGCATCGAGGGCTCCGGCTCCAGCTGTTATTATTATTATGCATTCTTCTCATGGTAAGACATGATCATGATGGTTAGATATGACGGTATATTTAACGACATGACTGCTGTGTCCCCCCACCCCTGCTGGGCCAATTTTAGAATAAGTAGTCAACATCTCCTTCTATAATATTGAATTTTATAATAAATGTATCTTATATACTTTAACCAGAAAGGTACAACTGATCGTATTTTCCCAGTTAATGTTTTAAAAGTCCGCAAGTGTAGTGTATGTAGGAGACACAAACTCAAGACAGTTTGAGACAATCCGACTAATTCTACATCTGTCAGCCTAGGGTTTCAGCAAGCAACACATACACACACACACACACACACACACACACTGAGAGAGAGAGAGAGAGATTAGGTAACTATCTATATCTTTGTGGGGAATCTCCATCCATTTATATCGTCAAAATCCTAATACCGACTAAGGCAACTCCTTAATTAACTCCTACGCAATCCTGTGATTAACCACAAGTAAGCAAACAAAATACTTTGACTATTTTAGTTTTTTGGTTGCATTCACAGAATTTTATAAAGTTGAGTTTCCTTTGGGAGGACTGAAAAAATGTCCCCACAAAGTAAAAATAACTGTTTTTTGTTACATTGGAGGGGCATTTGGTCTCCACAATGTAATGTAGCCTATACATTAGCGCACGCGCGCGAACACACACACACACAAATACTAGCCTATGCGTGTATATTTGTGTGTATATATAGGCCTACTAGACTGTACAATAGGAAAAAGGTAATTTCAAAATGAATAACGTGATCAGTCAATCTTGAAGAAAAAGTGCGAAGTAAATGTACCGAAACAGAAATTTTAAATAACATTCTGGAGTTTAATGTTGCGCATTTCCTTGATTTCATGAGTATATACGCACAATAAGTTTCTGCACTGCAGGTTTACTGTTTGAGGTTGATTATTCAGATGGAAGAACACGCCGTTATCAACCGCAAATGCAAACTCGTTTCGAGGACGTTGATGTCGAGAGAGAGAGCTACAGGAAAGATATACTGTTCGTGAAACTTATGTCGGTTGCATCTCCTGCATCATGTAGTAGCTACATTTTATGACTGTCACGTACGCTATTATACCGTATCCTGCACACACCCCCCCACCCCCCGAAGTGCACATAGTGTAGTAGTGTAGGGCACTTCGAGTGAGTCCCTTTTTTCCCCCTGTCGGAGCAGAGGCTGGGGATTTCATGGACAAATGTGTGATAATTTCATCTCAACGGATCTTAAAACCTCTAAATACCTTTTTAGATTTAGGATCACAGAAGTATTTTCATCTGGGATTTATGAATTCGATTCACACCTGGTAACGGATCAGTGTCAGCACTTGGGAAAGTTGATCGTGCAATAAATATGAGGCGCTTACATTTCCTGGTTTTCCTTACTTTCACGTGCACTGCTGTAAGTACTGAACCGTTTCATCATTTGTTGTTTTAACCTCTAGAACTAACTTTAGAACCTTAGAAAGGACGTGCAGAACCTTAACAAAACGCAACATAGATGTAGTGTCTTGTGTAAAGGTTTCTGCTGCTTATCTACATCTCCAATTCCATGTGCACGTTCGTTATATGACATTTGATTGTAGAAATTACATTTTGTGATCTACACTTATAAGTGATATTCCTCGTTGTGAAAAGAGAAGTGTCAATGTACACCTTGTTGACAGGTCTAAACGAACAGTTTTCACTTAACCCGAGGAGTAGAAAACGACTTATCACCAGAAACCCGTCATTTACAGCAGCAGGAGCGGTTTTTACGATGTTTACATTTTTACTGGGGAGTGTATAGTTGCTGTTATTCACAGTTGATCCTCAACGGTCCATGCAATGAACTTTTCTGCAAAGTCGTGGGTACAGATTTATCCTAATAAACTCAGACTCTTCGCTAACCAGTGGCGATTCTGAATTTGAATTTGTCGCTTTCAATGTGAAGAAATGTGGAAAAAATATATTTTGTGGGGGCTGAGACCAAATATAAGGTGGCCGAATGCCCACGGAAATGGGTCTAGAATCGCCTATGTCCCTAAGGTTCAAAAGATTCCGTTCTGGTTATCCCTGGTGTCTTAGCTTTTTCAGTCTCTGGGTCTCGCCCGGGGTGAAGATGTATACCTTCGTCTGCCCCCAGACTGACATCTCCGGGTCAGATGGCTAAGATTCCGCACACAGGGTTGCCGTCGGTCCTGAATAGTGGTGAATAGTGACTCCCCGTTCACCGCAACTTCTGGAAATGCACCTTTCGTTAAACTTCCAGCATTAAAAATTAGGGGATAACGTATTTCGCGTGTCCCTGATCAACAGGAATTTTAACACTGAAAGTCTCTAATCTGTGAGTTCTGATAGGATGTACTGTGATATGTCCTTTACATCCCATCGCAACGCCCAAGTGATAAGTAACTCATCGTAATTATAACTGGCCACTCGTTTGTTTGCTTGTACGAAAATAAAATATTTAGCTTAATTAACTGGCGGGACCCTAAAATCAAAATGACTTTGTATTTTATTCTTATTATTAGCCTGTTTAAGACTTCAGGAGTGAATTTCAGCTCTAGGAGGATAGTTGGTAATCGTAACTATACGAAGGCACAGTTGGGGTTCTGTGAAAGGGCAGTGTGTCATTAAATATGTTTAATGGGAGAAAAACGTGATTGTATTACATGTTCAAATTAATTATAAAGGCATTTATTAATCTGAAAATGTTCTTCCTTCTATCCATTTTCTAGTTGCTTATATATCCTGGATAGATAGTGATATAAAATAAGTAGTCTTCTATTCCTTGGTGTAGTTGACGCACGGTTCCAGTTGTACCTACACGTCCAACTGGAGCTTTTAAATTATAAAGCTATCAGCCATACACATAAGGTACAAGAGCAGTTCCCCTTCATTAAACCAGACGTGCGACGGACTTAAGCACCGCACTTCTGCGCTGGACATTGTGTGATCGTAAGCCCCACATTCTTTCCGGAGAGAGACACTTCCTCTCTGACGATGAGCAGAGCACCTCATTCACAGCCTTTCACACACAAGTGGTCTAAGAGCCACAGATTATGGTGTGTGAACAGAAAGCCCCCGAGTCAACGAAGTCGTGAAGGTAGTGCTTTGAACTGATGAGGCAGACGCCCCTTAATGAAAGAGTTTATAATAATAAACTGTTACCTTTAGGTAAATCACAACAGACAATGGACCATGTAGCTCATATACTAAAGCAAACTACAAAAAGTGTGCTTTAAAAGTAACCGTGCGTTGAATAGGCTTCCTACTCGCGTAAGCATGTCTGTTCTTCACCTTACCCATCATATCGCTCACTGTTGTATGTATGTACTTTAAAAGAAAATAATATTGTAATTGATCTTTCCTTCCAGGCGTCTTCCATTTTGAGTACGAAATAATTACTTGCAGGTTAATTTAACTGTAATAAAATGTAATTATTACATTGCACTCCGTAATCTATAGCCTAATTATTGTGGTGTTATACAGGGACGGCTTTTGACAGAGTATCAATTTTCGCATTGAACAGAGCCTACAGTAATAAAATGTTAATTTACAGCAGTTATATGTATATAGGCAGTGTGGGACCAGAATAAAAGAAACCATTGTAACGAACACGGTTGTCTTTGTAATTAATAGTATTAATTGCCTTATCATATAAGCTAAACAGATCGATCGGTCTTATCCTACATCTCGTATCATGCTTCGTAACTATATGATATTTATGTAACAAAAGTTTAGTTTGAACCTAACATATTTCGCTATAAGTCCGTGTGTGTTGATAAGACGTGTATTTTTGTGATGCGGAAGATCAGTTTGCGGTTGCGGCAAAAGCGCTGCTGTTTCCGCACGTTTCATATATACGGCGCTTCCAGCGGATTGAAAGGTCGTTGTATTTATCTAATTGTGCCTTTAAAAGCTACACAGCTATAATGTGCTTTTAAAAGCTCAAAAACTGCATGTAATAACTAATAACTGCGTGAAAAAACAGTGAAAAAGTAAGCATTTAAAAACACAGCAGCGCTGTACCCTGCACAGGCTGGGTCTGAAGAACGGATTATACCGATGTGAACAACATAGCGCTTTAATGTAGGCTATTAGAGACGTACTAGGGCAAAAGTAAATGTGGACGGACCGGGCATTTAGGGAGATTATGGTTCGTTTGAGGGGCGCTGTCTGCCTGTCTGAAAAAACTCCCGAGGTCACAGCCGATCCTCGAATCAGTCAGAAATGCATTCTCATTTTGGACATGTCTGGAGGGGGGGCAGGCCGGCTGGCTGCCCTGGGCCAGAGCATACAGTGACTGCAGAAGAGCAAGGTTACGAAACATCTCAGGCCCTGCGGCACATCTGCCCGGGACAGATGGTGTCCACGCCGCGGCAGGCAGAGGGACAG
The DNA here is from genome assembly GCA_026777985.1 of Mormyrops attenuatus. Lineage (NCBI taxonomy): Eukaryota > Metazoa > Chordata > Actinopteri > Osteoglossiformes > Mormyridae > Mormyrops > Mormyrops attenuatus. Next base: position 11,913,412 of record JAODKC010000082.1, read on the forward strand.
CTGTCTCACCGCTTGCCGCTCCTTTTAATCTTTGTTAAATTTGTTCTTTCTTTTTTTTTAAAAAAATGCCCCGGTCGGCTTGGCGGACAAACACAAACTCGCCTCCGCTCACCTGCCGCGTGAGTTCGCTACAGGCCGGAATTTAACTAACACCCCCGGGGGCTTTTGATTACCGTGTGCTTTACAGAGAGCAGACACGCTGTCCTCTGGGCACTACCCCTTGTTTCTGTACAGGTCGTCTCCCCCCAGGAAACACAGGGCAAGGGGCACCCTGGATGAGGTGCCAGTCCATGGCAGACTACACACACACACACACACACGCACACACACACTGTCAATGTTTATGTCTCTGTGGGAACTTCCCATTGATTTCTATGGGCATAATTCTAATCCTAACTATGACAGCCCAAACCCCTATCCAGCCCTAACCTTAACCATAAGTAACCAGACAAAATACAAGACCTTTTTAGTTTTTTGATTGAATTCATGGATTTTTATAAATATGTCCCCACGAGGTAAAAATAAACAGGTTTTATTCAATTTTGGGGAAATCTAGTCCTCACAATGTAATAATAACAAAAATGAGCCCACACACACACACACACACACACACACACCCAGGCACATACATATACAATAGAGAGGGATGCTTTAATGCACAGGTTTACCTGGCCAGAAACCCAAGGGCTACTGCTAAAAAAAGTCCTCAACTAACTTCACTTAATATAAATTTAAACCTAAAGTTGTTACCCGTTCCATATTTTATGGGATTGTCCCCATACTGAAACATAAAATGCTGCTTTTGAATGCAATTTGTCCAGTATTTTCCAAAAAAATCAAAAAACAATTTCATTCGCCGTCTGCTTGACATGTTTTACCATGTCCACCATCATAGAGGGGGGGCCTCCCAGGGGCCTCTGACCATGTTACTGTGCCTCTGACTATGGGCCATTCAGACACCAGTTCAGCTAACCGCACTCAGGCGTGCGTCTTGTAGTAATAATAAGAATCGGTCAGATCTGAGAAGGGCTCCGCATGATCTCTGTCCTGAGCGTTTCACTGTCTGTTCAGTTGTCGCCATCAGTATCTCCTTTTAAGGAAGTCCTGTAACTCCACCGCATATCGGAGGGCTTGGCTCACCGTGATCTCTCCTCGCTGGATGCCCCCAAAGCCTGTTTGTTTCATGTGACCATCTACATGCAATCCCTAAAGTAATCAGAGTTCTTTATAAAATTAGACCCTTTGTGCTTTAAAAGTGCCTTCCTTGCATGGCAGCCTTCGCCACCGGTGTATGAATGTGTCGTGTATGAATGGGTGAATGTGAGGCATAGCTGTGAAGCACTTTGAGTGCTTGGAAGAGTAGCAAAAATGCGCTATATAAATGCAATCCATTTACCATTTACCATACATCAGATTACTGTCACGACTATCAGTATTACTACTGTCTCCAGCTCCAGCTAATAATATTTCTTAGGTCTAAGTTGAGCTCGGAAGCAGATTTCACATCTTGGTCTGCATGTCCCTCATTTCCTGTTTGGTTCCTATCACGTCGCTGTATTCAAAACATGTCATGATGGTCGTTATTTGATTTTGGCGATTTGCTTTCTGAATATTAAGGAAAAACAGGGTGCCGAAATGAGGCAGCCTGATAAAAGGAGGGAGCCGGTCCTGTTTACAAGAGCCGTCGCATAAAAGAAGAAGTGATGCAGATGTGATTCTGTCTTCTGCATTGGCACTAACCAGCTGCCTGGCTTTCTGCAGGTAGCAGGGATTCACCCCACGTGTAACTTCCTGCTGGAGCTGCAGAAGGAGGAGGAGGACTGCCATGCGCGGCTGCACGCGCACAAGCCGCCGGCCCCTGCAGGTAGTTCACTGTCGTGGGCTTTTCACAGCGATGGATCTGCAAGTGTTTACGGGCCTGTCAGACGTCACTGGCTGCTGTACTCGATATAGGTCGCATGCCTCTGAAGAACAAGATATGCAAAAGATGCGATAAACCTTTGCTTATGATCTTAAGGCGGATGCATTTTTTTGCACGCGCATTTCAAAGTCGTCCTGCTTGAGTAGGTTCTTATGCAATGATTCGCGAGTGAAAAGTCCAGTTTACGAGATGGAGCGCCTTCGTCTTGCAGAGTCGAAGGAGAAAGGGGCGTGTCCTGTTGCCATGGCGGCGGCTCGTCTCATGTGAAATCATGCTTTATTTCCCACTGATTGCTTTGTTGTGACATGAACATCCTGTTTGTTTCTCGAGATGCAATAAATGACAAAAAAACTATTCGTTTAAAAATAGTTCAACTGTATGAGGCTGATGACAGACATGCACACAAATATGTTAACTGTCAAACCACAGCATCATACCTCCCGGTATAAGGTCTTTGCTGAGATGAAACTAAACAGTATATCCATGGATGACTTACCAGGTCGAACAAAGAGGAGATTTAGTGTCGTTTAAATCAAGTATTGCAGAATATACTTATAGCAAATCACATGGTGTCATCAAGTGTAAGCAAGGTTTTCGCGTGAATGGAACCCAGATGCTCAGCACTGGTACGTATGAAAACCGCGTGTTGCTTGTCGACACGCACCTCCGCCAGCCAGCTGGGGTTTAAATCCCGGTTGCTTTGTGTGTTTGTTCTAGACACACCCTGGGGCGAGTCGGGGGGGGGTCACCTGTAGTGGCTTGTTTCTTAAGCTATATTTAACTCTGCTTTGTTTCCACGGCAAAGACACGACCCCCACGTCTCGGCCATGAGCATGGGGTCGTGACTGTCCCCCGTTAGCCAAACTACGATCGGCAGGCCTAAGATCACCCAGTCTGCATTCAGCGTGGAACTTGGCACACCCAGCCACTATCCCAAACAAAGCCTGGAATAGCAGCTGCCAACAGACCAATTTAACGAGGTGGTTTTCAAATATTTTGGAGCCCAGGTCACACATGCCGTTTGATCCCAGACATGTGTCCTGCAGTGAGTTTTTATTATGTAAGTTTTTCTTATCCAACCGGCAGCAGTAGCTGCACTGCTGTCGTCGTGGAAACATGTAAACGGAGCGTGAGTACTGCTACCGATGTGTCAGCATCACGTGCCGCTTCACGGTCGTCACGGTTACATGAATTCTATGCTGGCCTCTGTAGGGGCTACTTATATGCAAAGATCCTTCCTCCATTTCATACCGCGATGTAAATTCTCCACGTCCATTTTTGACCCCATCACTATCAAATGATGTTATGTAACTATAATGGCATATGGAAAGAGTCCCCAGAGTCATTTTATTTATGACAGTGGCATTCCCACACAAAACCTCCAGACAGTCACATGTCCACATGGAGGTTCAGGTGCTACAGGTGGAGATGCGTCCCTTAACCCCTCTTGCTGATGGTGTCCTTGTTCCAGGCTGCCCAGGCCTCTGGGATAACATATCCTGCTGGCACCATGCTGAGGTCGGGGAGACCATCACCATTCCCTGCCCCCAGGTGCTCCGGAGCCTGTTTGGACAAAACGGTACCTCTTCGCAAGCCTCATGCTCACACTCTAGTCAAATGAATCCACATGTTCCAAGGGCATAGGTTTGGTTTCAGCACTGGGACAGAATCAGTCCAGCCTAAACCCACATACTACTCCTGTGATATTGGTAGGGGCATGCCCAAACCCTCCATACCCAAATCAACGCCCTTGATATGTTAACAGGTACAACACATAATGTGAGATTTTTTTTTGGGGGGGTGGGGTTTGATTCCCGATTGTCTTGATGATTGGGGCACCTGCAATGGACCAGCATGACCATACTAATGACCCCCCCGCCCCCCCAGTGATAATATGTGAAATACTGCATCTGTGTTGAGTTTTTCATACTGGATGTTTTTGATGGGGGGGGGGGGGGTGTTTTTTTTTTGTTTTGAAGTGCGGCTTTTTTTTTAGGCCTCATCGCACAGAAGTGAGGGCCAAGGTCACTTTGTAGGCCACATCATGCCGCCCTGGACTGGACCAGCAGCCAGATGAGTCAAGCCCGCTCTGGTCACAGGGCGTGCTGACCTGTGTCATGTAGTGAAGAGTGTTGTGAAAACCGTGCTCCCTGCTGCATTGCCGTGACGATAGCGCATCACCCTGCTCTGCTTAAATTTCATTCATTATTATTTTGTGCACAGCAAGCGGTGCCACTAAAGATTTTGGGCCCCATGACAGCATATTATATTGGGCCCCCAACCCAGAACAATCAGATTATGTCCCAAATCATTTAGGGCCTCAGTCACTCGGGGGCCCTTGGAATCCCTAACTTTCCCCCCCTTTATGGCGCCCATGTGCACAGCTGCTGTCTGCGCAGCCAGCAGGCCAGTTGAATACTGAATGAATTAGCTAGCTAAATGAATTAACATAAACAGAAATCCCCCCCGCCAAAGGAAAACTCCCATATTTTGCAACCGAAATGTTGGCAGGTATGGTAGATGATAATGAACGGGCTCTGGGTTGAGGAGAATTCTTGCTCTCGGTCACCACTAGTCATTTTTCACTTTTGAGGTTTCGAGGGAGCCACGCAGTTCAGCTTTCCTGCTTTTCTGTTTGTATCTTTAATTTCCATCGTTTCCTCACTGCTAAATGACCACCCAAAACTCAAGGCTTCCAGTAAGATTTAATATTCCCCTTCCTTCCAGTCGTGCTTTTTTGCCTATTTTCTTCATATTCCAATGTTACCAATGATCTGCCCCTCCCTCCCAGAAGGTCAGAGTCCGTTGTGGGGGGGGGGGGTCACACTGGAAGAGAATCAGGGAAATGTATGCTATCAGCCTGGTCTGAATTTTACGTTGTTTTCACGTTGGTCAATGTTTCTTCACTAAATCGATCTCGATGGAATCTGCTAGAAGGGAAAGTTAGGTCTATAAATCTAAAGTCCTATGCTGTGATGGCTGCCTTTCACCATTGAATCCTGTTCATGCACCTGCCAACCCCCCAAGTCACTGTTGGAAAACAAGAGATCAAAGCATTCTATGGTAGACCAGATAACACAGACGTGGCAAGAGTAGTCTGAATGGAGCCATATCTGGACCTAAATGCATTGTGGGATAGAATTTCCCAAGCTTTCGGCAGTTTTGGAATAGTGCATTGTGGGATTTAATGGAAATGTAGTTGTTCTATGACACATGCATTGTGGGTAGAGTGTCAAATAGTAATTTTTTGGGGATGCAATTGTGCATTGTTGGATGCAAATTCAGCATGTCAGTCTTGGATGTTGCATAGAGTAAAACCATAGCTGTTTGAGGACCACGACTTGACCTGCTTCCCATCTCCATCGTCTAGCAGAAGTTCTGGAAGAACTAAACAGATGACTCGTGAAGTTTACATTCCCCTTTTAAGTGCCCTCGTGTTGCACATCAGGAGATGTTCTCCATATTCCTCCATACCCAACGGGGGGAGACATTAAATATTTGTTCTGCCTCGCTTGCCAGCCTCAATTCAGTAAGATATTTTCTCGACCACCGCCGTGAGGAGAGCTTTGGCCAGGTGCTACGACTGCTTCCAGCAGATAAGGAGTCTCGTAAATGACAGAACACACTGAGGTGATGGTGGCATGGCGAGAATACCTTCAGAGCGCTGGGTAAAGCTGACTGTAAATGAAACGTGAAGGGAAAACATCTGGTACCTTCTATGCTCAATAAAGAGATTGGAAGCAGAACAAGAAAGAGTTTCCTTGCAGGTATGTTGTTGGAAGTGAGGGTGTAATCCTTAATCTGGTGATCATACTTGGTTGAGACCATAACCAGTTTAGGGGGACTCTGGAGATGGAGGTGGCCAGGTAAGATTGACATGGCTTATCTGCTTCTCTCCAGGAAACATCAGCAAAAACTGCACAGCGGAAGGGTGGTCCGACGTCTTCCCGGACATAGCCAGTGTCTGCGGATCCGAGGAACGGCAAGAAAAGGTGTGTGTGTGTGCCGTGTGGGAAATAGCATCGATCTGGGGTGTGATGCATGGGAAGTGAAGTGGGATCGAGGCGTGCGCTGCCAATACAATCTGTCTGCATAGTGAACAAACGCCGTCGGCATCATCATGATCATCCACACCACCCGGCTGCAAGAGGAACCCGACCCACAGAAAAGCTCATAAACGGTTAATATCTCTGGTGCCTTGATGCTGCCCCGCACGGTTTATACTGGGGATGTCTGCTGGGGGGTGAGGAGGTGTTCCGTAAAACCCTGCTGATGATGTCATACGTCTCATGCCATCCTCTTTCGGTCTCCATGTGGTTTCCATGGACACGGGGAAACGCACCATGAGGCAGATGTGTTGTCACTCTCCTGCCAATGATCTTGTGTTTTCTGGCTGACTTCAGTCATGGATGAAACACAGGCATCACAAGGCTCTCCCAGCATGCTCTGCGGCAGAGCTGATCAATATCGGTCGATGTCACCCGGTTCACGACCCCACCTGGGGTCAGAGGAGCCATTTGATTTGAACCGTCTATAGAATTTGCCGAAAACTGCTCACGCAGCTTACAACTCTAGTTCAGAAGCCTCATCAGTTTTCCTCATTAAATGTTTCCGCTTAAGCTCAGCGATGGAACGCCAGGGCGCCACCCGCAGGTTTGTACAGAAACAGGTCAGTTTGAAAACAGAGGTCTGTCAAAGGGCCATTTCTGCCAGTGTTTCACACACGTTCTCCAGTCTCTGAGTTACCTTTTCTCTTCCAAGTACATCCCTATCTACTCTTGGACATCGTTCTGCAGCTGAAATGCCATTCGTGCCCTTCCACAGCCTGTAGCCCTAAACGTCTCCTTCTCATTGCTACCCTCCTCCAACCAGAACGTGATGGTATATATATATATATATATGTAAAATTTTTAGCTTGGAGGTTATAAAAAATGCAGACCTGACCCTGTTCCCTGGAGACAGTCGGACTGTTCTATGTATTGCACTGTCCTGCAGGTTTAATAATGTTTCCCTTCAGGGGAAAGTCTTATTTAATACTCTGAGATCCATGGAGTATGTGGAGAGTATGAAACGGTATCCTCACAAGCCCAGGCTTTGTTTATTGGCTTTATTTTTTTTTGTATATTTTTTCAGAAGGTGGGGTCAGCCAGTCTCTGGAGCAATCGGGGGTTAAGGGCCCTGGTCAAGGGTCCAACTGTGAAATCATACTGCCAAGACTGTCATATAAAGTATCTCCAGAGCCCACCAGTCATTCTCTTAGCAGCCCACATAGAGAACATTTTGAATACTGGTACCGGTTGTGTTTGTTTACACAGTCACTGATTAGCCGGTCAATCTTGGAACCCCTCCCAGCTCCAGAACATGGAAGAACAACGTGTGCCAGTGCGTTTCAGAATCGGTTTTTGGGTCAGTATTGAACGACAAGGTTGGTGCATGAAATGAGAGGTTTCACTCTCCCCGCCCCAGTCCTGGTCCTGCAGTGGTAGAACTGGGTCAAAGGCCCTGGCCCCCGCTAGCAGTGGTCGATGACCACCCCCCTCCCCCCCCCAGTCCCCAAAGACCAGCTCCCTCGCAAGAAGTGGACCCGCAGCAGGCTTTGGCCTGGTGGGGCTGTTTTCAGAGACACCCCCAGTTCCCACAGCTACAGCGCAGTTGGCCTTTTCCAGTGTGTCACTGCATCCGTTGAAATTCAGTGAAAACGGGCATCAGCTTCTACACGTCCCGGGCCTTGCTGTTCTTCCTGAGATAGACCCCAGGCTTGCCATCAACCTGTATCTGGTAAGCCTTACAAAAATGGAAAATGGACGTAGCAGTGTTACAGAAGTTTGCTGTAAACTGGAAATCAGACAGCCTAATTAAGATAATTAAGAGTCTGCATATTTTCTGGACAGGTAGCGCACATCCATCCATCCATATATGAACCACTATCAGAGTCTCAGGCATTATTATTATTATTATTATTATTATTATTATTATTATTAATAATAATATTGTAATTGTTGTTGTTATTAATGATGATGATGATAATAATAATAAATGATTTCATGTATTTACTTTACTACTCATTAGAAAATGCATTTTTATTTGAATCCCTGGGCTGTCTCAGCAGCAAAAAGAGAAAGAGGAACCAAATCAGCTCAGGTGGACATAAGCAGTAGGGTCGCGACCTTTTCGTGAGCCAGCGAGGGAAAACTTTCTGCCACTTTTTAAGAAGCCTCCCGGGTCACCCACAAAAGAATTCAGCAGGTGTGAGAAGGAAGGTGGACCAGTGAACCACCCCCACAGTGTTTGACTTAAAGGAAAGGCTCCCTACAGACTCCCCCCATGACATTTGTCGTATATTGGTGGCATTGTCAGATAAGAAGGAGAGGGTCAGCCTTTGATACCTAAGACTCTGTGGTTGATGTTTTCATTGTATATGTCTCAGAGGATGCCTGATAGGTTTTGGGTCCCAACAGTTGTGTTGCTATGGTAACGGGGACCAAAAGAAGTCAACATTTACATACTGAGTGTCATTTACATACTGAGTGTTTGAAAATGATGACCATTGATATGTGGTAGTAGATGTATAATAGCAGCCATATTGTTATGTTATTGCTGGTGCAGTGGTGGCCTAATGGTTAAGGAAATGTGCTTGTGATTGGAAGGTTACTGGTTTGAATCCCCAAACAGTAAGGTACCACCCCCCCCCCATGCACTGCTCCCTGGGTGCTAGGTAATAGCTGCCCCCTGCTATGTCACATATGGGTTAAATGCATTGTGCCGTGTCAACAATGACAATGAATTGCTTTAGAATATTTAGATGGTGGGGTCATTTCTACAGGTGTGTTAATGGATTCAGTGTGGGAGAAAGCTGCATGCAGTCACCTAAGGGAAAGATTAAACGTGACTGACTTCCTTTCCTCTCGTAGCTCATGTTTTACATGGTGGTGAAGACCCTGTACACTCTGGGACACAGTCTGTCCCTGATCGCACTCACCACAGGAAGTGCTATCCTCTGTCTCTTCAGGTAAGTTTGGGGCAGATGTTTTAGCTGAAAAAATGAATTTTCTCAAGTTAAACAGAAGCATAACCTATTCAAGGACTTTTTGAGCCTTGAAGGACTACAATGAACTTGGAGATTTGAACCAGCAACCTCTCAGTCAGCGAACTGAATAGTGCCCACCTTCGGGGACCAGGGTGGTATTGCAACGTCAGTGCACATGCAGTATTTGTGCTTGGATGTCATCACCACAGGAAGCTGCACTGCACGCGGAACTTCATCCACCTGAACCTGTTCTTCTCCTTCATCCTGAGGGCAGTCGCCATCCTGGTGAAAGATGGGGTCCTATTTTCCCTCAGTTTTCACTGCTCGGACGAGCTGTCTCTGGTCAGTTCCACTGCGTTTCTTTGGCCCTTGTATTTTGTTCAGCTGTTGTGGACTGGCAAGCTTTTCACATTAAACTTAATTCCACATTACTTTTATCCACGATAAAGCTGAACCAAATTTTCCCTTGAAGAAACTCTGTAATTATGAGCGACCTTAAATTTAACGAAATTTTATTTAGATATTGCCATCTTGTCCAAGGTGACCCCTAATGAATGCCCCGTGGTGCCTAGGAGAGGGCCCCAGGGTAAAGCTGACCTTTTACTAGATAAATTTGATAAATGTTAGAGCTGAACATGTCATTGGATCAGTGACATGTGATTTACATTAGCCTAGAGTTATGCCAATCTAATGGGGACATTCACTTAATCTCTGTAACCGTTGGCTGATCTGCATTCTCAAGGGCATTCTCAACCCGAACAGTGGGCCAATGACAGACTCCAGAGAGGCACCAGGCAGGAACTGGGCAAACACAAATCTAATGTAAACGCAAATTATCATGGAGCCAGTTTGATGATGCTGGAAAAAAAAATAGAGAAAAATGAGAGCAAGGAGCATGTTACTTTGATAAGATCAATATATTTAATTCTGGTCAGCTGGATCTTGTCTAAACACAGCTACCCCCCACCCCCCTGCCCCGCTGCCCATATTTACATTTATATGTTCTCTGTTGATGTTTTGAACCTGTGTTGCAGTTATACTCTCTGCAATTTGCCTTTTCCATCAACCATTGCGAATATTGTTTTGATCACTCTAAAGTCAGATTTAATAAAGATAACACTATTTATGTAGAATTTCATTATGGCACATGGTAGAATGGGCTACCCTACTTACTGGCCCAAAGACAAACCTTATGTGTCTCCTTTTGTGGGTACAAACTGAACATCATCCGTCCATCCATCCATCCATCCATCTTCCAGCCATTTACTCAGTACTGGGTCACAGGGAAGCCAGAAGCCTGGCCTTAGAACAAAAGGTTCACTGGGATGGGAAGACTCTAAGCAAGATCCTTGAATTTTATTCTGAGTCTAATAAAGTAGACGCTAAATTATTCAAATGATTATTTGGTAACACTTTACTTGAGGGGACGCAAGTACCTTATTAACTCAGTTACTATTAAAGTACAAATCATGAACAAATATAGTAACTGCATGAAATACATGTACCATTATGATTGATTGACGATGAACAAATATGGGATCAGTACGTAACTAACACTTAGTTTCTGGTTAATGAAAACATTAAGTAAGAGTGTACTACTACATTTTCTGTGCCCCCTCAAGTATAGTGTTACTTATTATCTTTAAATTACTCGCCATAATTTGGTTTCAGACCAATAAAAATGCCATGCTCTGGATGTCAAAGCCGCGTTCTAGATGCTTCTAGTCCTCCTTTTTTCAGATTGGCTGCAGGGCCTGCCTGGTGTTCTGCCACTACTTCATCATGGCCAACTTCTTCTGGCTCCTAGTGGAAGGCCTGTATCTCCACACCCTGCTGGTGACGATGTTCCTCGAAAACAAGCGCTTCATCATCTATCTGCTCATCGGCTGGGGTGAGAAACACCTTCGCCTCCTACTCCACATGCGGGGCTGACTAGACCCCTCCCTGTGGAAGGATATATCAATATCCACACTTATGTGTGCCTGTTTCATGTCACTTACACAATCTGACTTTTACAGATATTATCAGCTTATAAAGGCTTGTTAGGCGCGTGTGGTAAGTCAGTGGAATAAAATTCAGCAATAAAAGTTTAAAACTGGAAATAATAACACCAGGAGCAGTTACACACTTCAAAAGTTAAGTAGCCAATGAAAGTGGATTCATCAACATACAGGTCCTCCTCTGAGCGTTCATGTACATGTGCGTGTCTTCACCCAGGGTTCCCCACCGTGTTCGTACTTGCGTGGATTACGGCGAGAATTTATTTGGAGGACACCGGGTAAGAAGCAAGCCTCGTAAATCTAATCCGACTCACTCGCGTTCATTTTGATGATTTGCAGAAATACTAGAGCAACAACGGTAGCAACACTGTCCTCTTTTACCTGAACTTTGTACGTTAAACTCATTCATAGGATTAAGTGAGTGCCGCTGAAGCGTTTTTAAATATTGGTTCTTCATGTCCGTTTTCAGATGCTGGGAAATGAATGAAATTGCTGTTCCAAACTGGGTGATCAATGGTCCAATCATGGTTTCCATCATGGTGAGTCTCCATGTGACAGGATTAACCGGAGTTCCGGCACACTCAGATGGCTCTCAGAATAAGCTGCTAACACATTACTTTCCTCTGTATACTTGACCCCCCCTTCCCCCAAATCCAATCCGGCAGTCACGATGTATTAATTTATTTGATGAGTGAATTTAACAGGGTTTAACAGAGTACTCTAAGCCAGGTGATTTCCGTATAGCAGGATGAGATTTGTTTAGGTAGTATCCTGGTCTGTCTTGGATCGGAGCTGGGGTGGTAAGCCCTCGTTCATCAGGATCAGCTTATTTTCACTCCGCTTTAGTGAAACTTTTATTAGAGCTACGCCCAGCTAGCTTCAAGGTCTAAATTTGTTCTGACTTGAAGACATCTCGTTGTGGATTTCCTCAGAGAAGCTGTTCCACCCTAGAACTGAATGAGACGTCACCAAAGGTGGCCGTAAACTCCAAACGACATCTTTACAAAATGAAAATGAACGCATCGGCAAAAACAAGCTGTCGCATACTTACTGTAAAACAACGACACTATCTAGTTTATTCTATGTCATGCCAAAACTCTACAATGTTGTCAATGTAGCAGACCTCCCACATACAAGGCGCAAATAAGTGTATTGTGGCAAGTGTGTGAGTCCATTTAATAAAGGAGATGATGGCTCTTTTAAAATGGAAGTTACTGTCTTTATTAACATCCGCAATTAGTTTAATACTAGCAGTGGCACAGACTGGGAAGTCAACAATTTACATGACAAACATTACATGGTTACGACATTTACATTTAACATAAACACGGGAATACACATTAATTGACATTATTTAAAAATACGCGTGATGTGGTGCACAGGATGCCGGGAACTGCATAATAAGTCCTGCTGACCAACCCTGCGGCATCATGGACAGTGGGTGGGATCAGAACAAACGAAGAGGTTCACCTTGGTGACCCTGCACAGGCAGTGCGCTGAAATTTGTGATCAGCGTGGTGATTATGAATCAAAATGACATAGATTCCAACGATTTTGTTTGAAGTATATGGTCAGTTTAAGCAAACTTCTTAATTTGTTCTGATCCCACCCACCGTCCATGATTAGCTGACACGAACGGGATGCCGCAGGGTTGATCAGGCAGGACTTATTATGCAGTTCCCGGCATCCTGTGCACCACGTGACATGGAAGTGGCCATGTTGAGGAACTCACAAGAGGCTCCATGTGCAAATGGATTTCTGCTGACGCTGTTTGCCCAGTGTTGAACACAGCAGAATGTCTCACGCTAGACAAAACTTTTACAGCCTTTGCCACCAGCTGAATTGTTAAAGCCCTGATTGCTATTTACTATTAGGGGGAAAAAAAAGCCAGATAAAAGTGAAACTGTGTCCTAGTGGATGTTGGACGTTGCCATGGAAACTGTGCACCACCCATCCATCTCCCCTTTTGTCCCCTACAGGTGAACTTCGTCATTTTCATCAGCATAATAAGAATCCTGGTCCAGAAGCTGATATGCCCTGTTGTGGGGGGCAAAGATCAGTCTCAGTACAGGTGATGAAATCTGCTGGGGGTTGAGACACACGGCAGCGGATAAAGTATCCAATTTAGTGTATGAATCTAGGCTCTAGGCTGTGTGGGTGAAAAAAAAAACCCATCAAAAGGTGTAATAATTGAATGACTTCGGTGTGACTTCGGTGTGACTTCGGTGTGAGGGTTAAACACACATTTTTTTGTTTTGAAGCGTAGCAGGTCGATTGGTGGGAAGAAATGTTTTTTGCTGTTGTGAAAATACCTTTATTCGCGTTAACAAAGCTTGATAATGTTGCATCTTCTAACTGCTGCTGGGAAGGAGGTCACCAGTACGCTGACAGCCAGTATCCCTTTTGGGAGCGTATTTACGCTGTGCTGTGGAAGTTTTCATTTTTTTTAGGCCGAGGACTCGACGAAAGCAGAGCTGCAGTTTCGGCGTCACCCGGATAATCATAATTAATCATAGGGGTAGCAGAGATCTTTGTCAGTTGGGGGGGGGGGGGGGAGGTTGCC
>JAODKC010000082.1:11933485-11997666 GCA_026777985.1 Mormyrops attenuatus
CAAAGGGTAGGCCTTTTACAGTGCCCACTTTTAATATTAATTGGGGCTTTCCATCTCTCCCCACCTATATTCTTAACATGTGTGTGATCAAATATTGCAAATAAAATCAAAGACATCATGCTACAACTTTTTTTGCTGCTTGATACAAAAGGAAAACTCACATGCTTCTTATCTTCCATGACTAATCTACAGGAGAATTCTGTGTTATATAACAAAATTTATTCAGATGTAAGGGTTTTTGAGTACACAGAGTTTGCTGCTAGCAAGTGACATGCAGGCTCTGTATGCACAGCAAACCACCAACCACAATAGCGATGTGTGAGATCAATATCACCATCACATGTTATGCACTTTCATAGTAGTCAGCTGAGTAGAGATCAGGCTTTTTCATACCTTCGTACTGTCCGGACATTATAGCACAGCATACGATATTTTCAAAAGCAACATTGCTTTTCAACACAGTTTTGGTATTTTGAAATCCTGGTGATAAGATTCACCGAGCGCGGGGAGGTTAAGTTTCGCTGCAACGTTTTTACTCTGTCATAGGAAGCAAAACTTAGCAGGCTTTCCAGTTTTAACAATAATAGAATTTAACAACAGTAGAATTAACAGCATCAAAAAATTTTTTTACTGAAAATGAATTCATTTGTGTGCCTCATGAATGTAATCCTTCACATGTGCAAGCTTTCACACTTTCACAGGAGCTTGCAGGGTGTCCTGGTCACATGGCCGCAAAAGAAAAGCTGTGCTTTCTGCTCTCGGCTCATTAAGGAGGGCAAACGTGGGGCAGCAGGAAGTGCAGTGCGATAAGTGCAGTGCGATGCCTGTTGATCCCTAAAAAGCCACGGGGGGAAAAAAATGAGCAGCCAAACGTTTAACAATACTCTTTGTACCAGCTGTACAGCGTTAACAATGGAACGGAATTTGTAATGTGTTATTCTGGGTGATCTTTGTTAGTCTTCAAATAAATAACAGGATCTTCAAGGTTTCAGGGCATCCAGCTTTTCCTTCAGCACAAACTCACCAACAAAAATGAATAATGATAGGTTGCTTTTGATCTAACCGACGTAATGGCTTACAATTATGTCCTCACGACAGATTGCTTGTAAAATGACCTACAGTATATGGGGTCTAATATCAAACTGGCAATTCCATTTCATTCTGACAGATTGTTAGGTAATAGCGGGATGATGGAAGCACCATTGCTGGTCTCTCCATGCAAATGAAGTTGCTTGATTCCTTCGGGACGCATGCTGTTTGAGATAACCTTTGTTTGCCTTTGTGACATTCGTCATCGTTCGTCATTTGGCTGTAGCGTTTCCATGTTAAACGTATTCATGGATCTCTCTGCAGTCTCCATGACACATTCATGATCACTAGGTTCAGTTCGTCTTTGCGGGCAGACTAAATTATTTCGTCTTTGGATCCTTGGTTAAACAATGATAAGAGCATAAAACAGTGCTAAGATTTATCGTTATTGAATTAACAGAAATTCTCTACATTCTGCCAGACGGGATGAAATCCTCCTTGGCCGCAGAGACTCCCCTTCAATTAGAACCCTCCCCCCTGTCTCCTGCTGTGGATCCCAAAGATCATTGGACCCCAGTGGCCTTTCTTCTTTGGACAGACAGCGGCGTTGCTTGAACTGCAGCTCTCTGAAGGCCTACTTCAGATCTCCTACAGGAGATGCAGAGATGGCTGCAGGACCTTTTTGGAAGCCCTACTTCTAGCTCAAGTCAGAACCAAAGCCTTAATGTTGGCAGTATGTATAAACCTCAAAGTATCTTGAATACCAAAGACAAACATTGAACAACTCAGTGAAGTTCAGCTATGTGCCAGATGTCCCCTGTTTGGCTGGAGCCAATCTGGCGTAGGCGCTTGTGTTGTGTTGTGTTCCCAGTTACCCTTTCCTGTTGTTTCAATCATGAAGACCCCTTTTAGAAAGTCCAGGCTGACCATGCCCTTTCATGCAGAGATAGAGCCTTTGTCGATGGCTGTGACTGTTGTTATGGACCAGTGTAGGTAGGACATATAGGATAGACACGAACTGTAGGATAGACATGACATGGTGCTCCCACCCCAAAATATATAACTGGCCACTGATGACCACCTCAATCAAGATTTTCTGCAGGCACCCCTGGATTCAGGGTGTTTTCAGTGTCACAGTCTGTAATGTCCTGCTGTCCTTAATTACATTATTTATTAGCAATGAGGGCAGATGCCTTTCTGTTTGCATCTGTGCTTGGTTGTTATATAACTTCAATGTCCATCCAGCAGTTTATTTTCCTTTATTAGTCCGCAGTATTTTTTTTGGAGGGGGGGACTTCTGTCTCGACAGGGAGGTGATAATAATCATACATATGAATTCTTTCATCTGTGCCTTGTTCAGGTTTTCAAGTTTTTATTGTCATGTTGCAGCAGAGGGATCAGGGGCATGGAGGGATGATAAGAAAGACAAAAAAATCAGTGCAAGACAAAACGGTGCAATGTAAGAATGAGTAAACAAATAAGTAATACATATGTAGGGATAAGAATGTAAACAGACTGCAGTATAGTAAAATAGTGCCAAAGCGGAATTATATATGTGCAATACAATGCAGTGGATGGATAGATGCAGGTCTTTGGTTATTTAGGGATCTGATGGTTTGGAGAAGAAGCTGTGTCCGGAGTGAGACGTGAAAGTGGTGACTGGCAGCACAGTCCTGAGGGCAGGAGTGCAAAGGTGGCATGAGCTGGGTGGCTGTTGTCCCTGTTGATGCACTCAAACCTCTTCAGGCCCCAGGAAAAGTAGATGAATCACACGTGAATAAGATCTGTGTCAGTTGTCTTTGAAGCTGTCCAGATAGTCCTTTGTAATCTAAGGTCCTGTGTGGTTAGGTTAACTAGTTACACCATCATGCATCCAGGCAGGATGTTCTCAATGGTGCAGAAGTTGATCTTTAGACGTTGACCTTTAGTCTCCTCAGGAAGAATAACCTCTTAGGAGTCTTCTTGAGGATGCAGCTGGTCTGTAGCAACCATGAGAGGGAGCTTTTTTGCCACACAGTTGTTTGTGAGTACACTGTACAGCAGTTGGGTAAGGCAGCAGCCATGCGGGACCCCAGTGCTGAGGATCAACATGGATGATCTTCAGGTGCCAAATCTCACTGTCTGGGGTCTGATAGTTGAGGAGCCAAACACCCAGCCGCAGATGGAGCTGCTCAAACCAAGGTCTCCTTTCCACCAGCATAGAGGAACCAACCCGTACCCGAGCCATACCGCCAAGAGAGACTAGTTACAGTGTGGTTCAGGCTCACTTCGGTTTTCCACTGCAGAATGGTTTGGAGAGCGACAGTGACATAAAACCGAACAGACGCTTATTTACTGTTCACACAGTGTACGTCATGATTTACTGTGTGCTGATTTTTGCTAGGACGTCCGTGAGAATCGCCATGTTATGTTATCATCGAACGCTAGCGGGATTAACATTCACTTGCGTAAATTTGCGTAAAGAATCAATTCTGTTCAGCAGTTCTATTGTTTAAGTAGGAGTTTAGAAATTTGCAAGTTATCGGGAAACCAGTACAACATGATATGCGATACTACAAATAATGAATAATATATCGAATATGCCCTTTTTTTTCTTCAGATGATCCATGCACAAAACACCAGTATCTCTGTGCATTTCAACCAATCAGGTGTGGTGACACCCCCAGCTAGTGAACAGGCCTGTGTCAGTGCGATTACAGCTCCGGTACGGTTTGATTCTTGATGGTAGTGAAACAGTGCCTGTAGCTCAGCTTCAGTTTGGATGCTACAGTGGTGTTAAAAGCTAAGCTGCAGGCGATGAACAGCTTCCTGATGTTGGCATTCTTCTTTTCCAAATGTCCTAGAGTGGTATGCAGGGTGAGGGAGATGGCATCATGTCCTGATCTGGTACGCCAGAATGCAAACTGGAATAGATCTGGGGTTGTGGGGATGTTGAGGTCGATGTGCTACCTCAGTGTTTCCAACCCAGTCCTCGGGGAGCCCCGGACAGTCCACGTTTTTGCTTCCTCTCAGCTCCCAGTGCACCTGTACCAGGTATTCTGTGTTCCTGATTGGCTGGGAGCTAGGAGGGAGCAAAAACGTGGACTGTCCGGGGTTCCCTGAGGACTGGGTTGGAAAACACTGTGCTACCTGATATTCTTTCCATTGACATCATGACTACAGTGGTTAAAGTGTTGGGACGGTAGTCTATTAGACAGAAGACACGGGCTGTTAGCAGAGGATGGTTTCGATCCATCGACCTCTGGGTTATGGGCCCAGCACGCTTCCCCTGCGCCACACTGCTTATTGCTGGTCATTTCGGTCATTAATTTTTTAAAGAGAACTTTCCTCTGTTACATTGCTTGCTTGTATCCATCTATCTACCCATCCATCCATCTATTTTCCAGTTGCTTCTCCTAGTCAGGGTCACAGGAGGACCTGGAGTCTATCCTGGGAATACTGGGTACAAGACAGGGCACATTCAGACACACACAGACACAGACACACACGCACACACACACACACACACACACACACACACACACACCAGTACCTGAGTCCCCAGTAATTCATTTTCTCTGGTCTCTTTAAAACGCTCAGAGGGCAAGTTGAAATGTCCCCCATCACAAATATCTATCACTTAGCATTACCCTCAGATTATCCCCAACTGCCTCCCCAGTTCAGTCTTCAGCAATGGATATAAACCGTCCATCAGTTTGTCACCCCCTGAGCCCTGCATAAAAGCGTGGATGCTTGTCAGGCTGTATTGTTCAGCAGCGTGCTGCGTGATTGGCCGAGTGCATTTGGTCACCGCGGGAACAGATCGGCCTCATCAAGTGCTTCGGGATGGGAGACAAACAGGTCCAAGGTAGCTCTGCTGTGTTGATGGTCCAGATGGTCTCATTCATCCCACGGCCTTCAGATTGGGACCAAGCACATCCACCTATTATCGGGAGGGGGGGCTGAAGCTCAGTGGGTTGGGCCATTGTGTACATGACTATAAGACTGTTGGTTCAAATCCCAGGGTCAGTAGAGTGATTTCACTGTTGGGCCTTTGTGCATGGCCCTTAACGCCCCCCTCCAGTTGTTAACCCTTCTTTTTCAAAAAATATATGTTGCACCTGCTACACAAGTGGGGTGGGTGTAGTGGTGGCTCTGTGGCTCGGGCTCTGTGCCAACAACTGGAAAGTTGCTGGTTCAAATCCCAAAAATGCCCAGAGTAGTTCTACTCCATTGAGCCCTTGAGCAAGGCCCTTAACCTGCAATTGCTTTGCCCTGGGTATGATGCTAATCTACATCTAGCCATATAAGGAGGTCCTCCAATTTGCAGGGAAAACTTGGGGGTTTGTGCCAGGATTGGCACTCTAGTCACTGGGGGGGAAAAAAACTCACACCGGTCCATTCAGACTAGTGTGATGCTGAGATATCACCTGCCGCATGGCTGCACTCAGGTTCTCACCCCTGAGGTGGTTTGTAATGTGACGGGTGCAGCTATGTGCTCTGCCTGTTCCTTACCTCCCTGCTAAATAATGAATTCAAATCACCCCCACATTTGCTCCAAAATTCCAGATACAAATCATAATAGGTAATCCTGGGAATCTTGTTACATATCATCTTAATGTAATTTGAGTAATTACTCTGTAATTTGAGTTTTTGTCCCCATTGTCTTGGCTGTGAATCCTGCAGGATGCACTGTCTATACTTGTCATTCATGTGTAGCCTTCACACTGAACTTATATGGGAACATCATCTGGAAATAGCTGTCGGGGCTGAATGTTCTGCCTGAGAATAGTTCAGGTGTTTCCGAGACTCATAAAGCTGTGAGCTTTATGTTTAATCCTCTCCAGATCTTCTCTGCCTCAGGGGAAGAAGCGCTGCTTTGTCGTGAGCCTCGTTTTGCTTTCGATTTGGGGAAGTACACAGATGCCAGTCCACCTCAGCACCCGGGGGAGGGGTTAAGAAACAACCAATCTTCTTCTTCCCGCTGCTTCCCACCAAGGATGCTGAAGGTGGGCAGGGTCAGCAGGGGGCGGAGCTTAAACGTTTTCACTACTAGCCAACTGGGAAAGCTTTATTCCCAGACGACGTCTAGGAATATTTGCTGTTTAACTGGTTTTTCCTCCAGCAGTATTAAGGTCTTAATCCCCATTTCCACTGGTGCCCTCTGTGCGACTGCAGTCTCATAATTATTCCACAATACACAGAAAGCTTGTCAATCTTTTGGGCCCAGCGCTGCTTTTGTCTTATAAAAATATCTATGCTGTGGCTCTTTCAGGAATAATTACGCCATGAGTCTCATTCAGCAACTTGGATAATATGTATGTGTTTGTGTGTGTCTGTGTGTTTCTGGGGTGGAGTTTTTGTTAATTTGTGGGTAAGCGGGGGTGTGGAGCATAAACACAATGCCTAGTGGGACAGTGTTAGACTAGGGTTGCATGTCGATGTAATTCAATGTTTCCCAATCCGGTCCTCCTGAACCCACAGCCGGTCCATGTTTTTGCTCCCTCTGAGCTGCCTACTGGACAGTCCACATTTTTGCTCCCTCCCAACTCCCTACCTGTGGTTATCTGCTAAATATTGTATTTAATTGTCCAGAGTCCATTAGATCAATGGATCCTTCTCAGCTGTTATCAGAGACCTACCGAAAGATACGCCTTTAAGCACTTTTGGGATTGACATATTAAAATATTAATTTAAAAATCTCTGTAACCATAGAATAATGATTGCAACTCCTAAATAAATGTAGCTGTATTTCCTGAGGAGATCATAGGAAAACCTCTAGACACACCAAGGACTTTTTCTGTGTTACTGCCATCATTTTCTACAGAAAAAACTCAGTCTTCCTCTCTGGCCTGATTCATTGGTGTCAGCTATTTCCTGAAAGAACTTTGTTTTTTTCATTTCAGCTGAATTTTACATCTCAGCTTCTGTTTTGCTCCAGCACGCCGTTCACCTTTCGCTTGATCCGCAGAGATACAGATGTCACCTTCCTTGGGGAAGGATTCATCCAACTCAGCTTAGGTGTTCTCTTATATGGATTTGCGGAAAAACTTCAAAGACCATTGTCCTAAAGGGTTAAATCTTGCTTTTTACATAAAAATGAGATTCACATTTGCGCTGCCTGTAAATTCCACAATGAACTTCTCAGTTAGTGGGGAATTAAACACTGAGTAATAGAAATGTGTTGTTCCTCCTGCTGCAGATTCCATATCCTAATAATTGACACATCTTTTTTTAAAAGCTGATCCCAGTAGGAAAATTTTATTTTTGCCTCCCCCATCTTGCTCCACATGAAGGGCAGCCACGCATTGCGGCACCCATGGAGCTGGGGGGTTAAGGCCTTGCTTAAGGACTCACAGAGGTGCTGGGTCTGCACTTGAACTGGTGACCTTCTGATCACAGGCACAGAAATTTAGCCAGCTAAGCCAAAAACCGCCCCCTATCCTGGGCCACTCTGCGAGATACCTCTGCCTGCATCCTGCCTGCTGGCTCATCTTAGCTCCAACGATGGAGGCTTTGGCAGAAGATGTGCTCTAGCCTTCCTCATGATTGCATTTACATTACATTTACTTAGCAGATGTTCTTTCCCCCCCGAAAGCTACATGCATATACGAATCAGAAAGCAGGGCCGGCCGGTCCCTGGACAGATCGGAGTTAAGGGCCTTGCTAAAGGGCCCACTCTGTCGGCGACCAATCAGGGGCACAGGATCCTAACCCACGGAGCTGCTTGCCACCCCTCATGGGAGGTACGATCGCAGAGTGCTTTTTCCCCTTGGATTAGATTAAAAACCATTCGGCTGCAAGTCAATATCCCACACCGCTCTGCTACCATCTAACCTGCAGAAATAACATCGTTTTAATGCTGAATGAGGCCTGACTCAGGTCCAGCTCTTGAGCCCCACCAGGGACATCAGGGACTCACAGCTCGTCTGCTTCCCTGCATCCCGCTACCATGGCGATGCTGTCGGAGACCACAAGCACCACAGAGATCTCAGCACAGCTTGGGATTAAAAGCTGGACTGACTGCGTGGTGGGCAGATCCCAGACAATCCCATAATCCCAGGAAATGCGGGATAGCCCTAGAGAGACCCACAGAGGCATCTGGAATAGAGCGAGCGAGAGAGAATGAATGAATATAATACAGATAATTTAATTATTTCTCATTACAAACCCAATTCCTTTACAGCATTATAAGAAGACAAAAATAATACTTTATCACAGCTTAGGATGCTGAAATTTGTTGTGGTAACTGATCACCTGTGGTCTTGCTAGTAAACTTATGGTAGGCAGGAAACCATAGCTTTCAGAGTAACAGCCTTTTTTGTTTTGATGTACAGAATCTTCAGATATGTTTCGCAAAATGCAGATATTTAAAAAGCTTAGAAGTAAATTGCGTTACCATGGGGCAGAATCGATGGTCCACCAGGCAGCTTCAGGCCAATAGAGAATTTTATTATGAAACAAAACACGAGACACTGAGAGCTGAAGGGACTATCAGAGGTCTTAATAAAGGCAGGTAGGCAACACTGGAGCAAACTAGGACTTCAGGCAGAAACAAAGCAACACAGAGCAACAATCCAGACTTAGAACAGAGATTGCTGTTGGGGGTATCTGACAAAGAACACAAGCAAACATGTTGAAACACATACAATAGCTGACGGGGGAACCGAAAATAGGCAGGGATTTGTATACATAAGTAACAAGGTCAAGATGAGGGACCAGTGTGGATCATTAACAATTAACCAAATACTGGGAACTAAGAGGGTTACAAGGAACAGATGAGGGTTATTAATAATCATTAAGCAGTAAGGACTCAAACATCAGGAGATACTAGGAACACAGGATGCAGCGATTGCAGGACACAGGCAGGGATAACCAGAACCACACAAAAGCTGGGAGCAATACCGCAATAGCTAAACTCAAGGAACTTCGTAAATATGGGGCTGACTGCAAAGGTTCTGGGGCACAAATATAAAAATGTCCAAACTCATGATAGTTTGGGATGTGTGATCAGCCAAATGGAGTTAAACCCTAGTAAACACAAGGAATAGGAGGAGATGACTGGCAACACCTGCTGGCCAAATAAGGAACTTACGGAAATGACGGACAGAACGGCACCAAACAGGGACCGATCCTGACAATATGATAATGAATTTATGTTGTTTGGCAGCAAAGTCTGTATGTTAAGGAAGGAATGCACAAGGAAGTTCACAGAATAAAATGCTTACTCTGAAAATAGCTTATACATCCATCTTCAGAAACCACTTATGCAGTTCAGGGTTGCAGGGGTCCTGAGCCTATGGGCACAAGGCAGGGAATAACTCAGGGTGGGGCACCAACCTATCACAGGGCACGCTCACACACCATGGACAATTTGGCAGCTATAATTAGCCTGAGCATGTTTTTGGACTGTGGAGGGAAGCCAAAGTACCCAGAGGAAACCCTATGAAGACATGCAGAGAACATGCAAACTCCACACACATGGAACCCGGGCGCAGACTCAAACCCAGGTCCCAGAGATGTGAGGTGACAGTGCCGACCACTGCATCACTCTCTAGAAATCATAAGCAGGTTAATTTAAAATCCATCCATTAATGTATGCATAATTTTGACAATCATAAAAGATTTCTGATTCAGACATCCTTGCAACATTTTGTGTATTTACTATTTTTATAGTCCAATAGTTAATCAAGTTATTTCTTCTGAAGGTCTGTACTGTTTCGTTTAGTGTGGTTTACCTCAGTATTATTGACATGGATTTCCATAAAAAATGGCCCTGAGCCAGACCGAGAGTCTGTGATTTTGGATGGATGGATGGATGGATGGTATACTTTATTGTATTTATCTCAAGGGCAAATTTGGTTGCATAAAGTAGCAATGGAATACAAAGTACATTGACACAATCACATACAAAACTCAAGACAAAATGTAAAACCAGGAGACAGTACATGAAAAGCATTATCCAAATGAATAGATAGGAAATATTTACTACCGCTTGTAGGCTAATAGTGAAGGGCAGAGCAGTGCTTCAGCTGCATCTCTTCATCGGCTGAAATAGGCATCCGGGGAAGTGTGCACGGTGTCAGGACACGGCAGACCTGTGTAGCGGACAGTGCCTCGATGAGGTCCTCATAAAGCAGCTTGCGTTATCTCCTGGAAGCTCGCTAGCATTTGGCACCCGATCCCACAGAATTGTCAGAGTTCCTCAGCAGGACAGAGTTCTTCTGCTTTCGGAGAATAGTTTGGCTATTCTTGCAGAGAATGTGCTGGGCCTGTTTTGTGTCAAGCCGGTGACATGTAAAAATGTGTTAAAAATGACCTTCTCTGGGACACTTATCCCCTTTCTTGCCGCTTCCAAAACTTACGCTATTTCTGAATCGAATCCAAATGACGAATCCAAAACCGATTCCCTGCACCTTAAATTACCGTGTCTAACAAAAAGATTACAAAGAGGCCATAGCTTAAGGTCAGGCCACTGTAAAATGATCATTTTATCCTTCATAAGTTGAGTGTCTAGACCCAAAAAATGTATTATTCTTCAAAATTTATGTTTCAATTAGCCTAGAATGATAGCAATCAGAAAGAAATAGGCACTGCTGGTTAATATTGGTTAAGGCATTTAACTGAGTAAATGTCAGGTGATATATTTGGGCCAATCAGGTTGCCTTTTGGGAGACTTTCCTTCAGAGGCCTTTGTCTCCACTAGACCTTGGAGTGTTTGTCAATACCAAGAACGCAAAGATCGTACTTGCGGTCTTGGCAAGACCGGTCTTGCTAACTTACTCGTACCTCCCAAGAACGAACTTCAGGCGCAATGAATCATGGGACTGGTCTCATTTGACAATGATGCAACCAATGTATCCTTGATATTTTGGGTGGGGCAAGAATGACATCCGGGGATTTTTACCATCCTCTGTATTTGTGTTCTTGAGTATTGGATCTGGTCTTCAGCAATTGAAGATGATGTAAAACTGGTACACGAGAACATAAGTACGCATATTGCGATTCACCCTTGATTCACCTCTAAAAATTTTTGGGTACCCTTTGTACATACCCCACCAAGCCAATTGCTTTCATTAAACAGGTCACATGACAATGCACACTAATGCTGATTGATAGATTGCATATCTCCTGCTGTGGGCAACTGGTAAACACTGCAAAGCACTGGAAGACCGGACAAAATGGCCCGGCCAGGTTTAATTATCCTCCTCAAAGAGCCAGTGGCAGATGTGTTTTACTTCTATGGGACTCTAGGCCATCACTGGGGAAGACTTTTGTGAGACTCCAGCTGTGTTCTGAGTCACAGGACATCGTGTGCTGGGGAAGAGTGTTTTTCTTAGTGGAGCCCATTCAGACTCAATCAGCTCAAACCTCATGCTGAGCAAATGACGATCACGGACTCCCTGAGGCGGCCCGGAGTGGCGGTAAAGCGAACTCGATAATGAGGTTTGATTAGATCCTCAAAGACCTTGATTAAAAAAAACAGTGTTTCTTCAGGGGGAAAATTAATTGTTTTATTAATGTGTGTGTTTCTTCAGTTCTGCCTGTTCTGCGCTACTATTGTTCAGCTGGATCTAGGGAACCGGATCTTCAGGTCATTGGTCAGAACAAAACTCTGAACTAGAACTGAGCTTAAAATCTTATGAAGAGCAAACCGCCGTCTTCTCCTCCTAGCCAACACTAACTCTAAGTTTGTATAGAAGCTCCTGGGTATTCGACTGGTAACTAGTGACTCCCCCTTTTCATCTCCAGTGCTGTCTTCTAGACATCTGTCATTAACAAGCACCAGTGTGCTAATTGACACCCCCTCGTCCTGGGACCTTAGAGAGAGAGAGAATGGATCACTCACTCAGTCAGTGGGCCACAATCCTCCTCATGTCCCCGCATCAACAGCAGGACAGCACAGGTTAGTGTGGCATTGAGCTCTCTGTCGTCACATAGCAGAACGCCAGCAGATGGCCTATTATTCATGTTGGTTTCACACAGATGTCTGTCAATCAATCTGCCAATCGCACCTTCGAACTGAACAGAAGCAAGAATCTGGCATGCGAAATTGGAGGGGGAAGGGGGGTAGGTAAAGGAGGGAATGTTCATCTGTTTATTATTGGATGTATAAAAGGTCAGGTGTCTTTTGATACTCTATTTTCGCTCTAGGTGGGTCACCACGCCAGGTTGTAATGGGTTGCCACACAGGTGGCCAGGAAAATATTGATAACTTATGCACATAGCTTTTTAGCTACCTATAAAATTTGCATTTCACTGATATTGCTGCCAACGGGTGTTGCATATTTGACTAGGTCTACATGTTTTTCATCTAAATGTATGCACCATTCATTTCAAATGAGATGGAAAATAACATGGCTTATCTGGGATTCCGCATGAACGCCGGCAGGCGCGTTCCACAAAAACGGCTTCCTGGGAAGTGAAATCGAGGAAGATGACATTCCCTGCAATTACGCTTTTCTTGGTGATTGGTCTCAGACTCAGGTGCCTAATTGTAGAGGAGGTTCCTGGTTGCTCCTCGTCTCAGCTGTCTAGTGAATAATTAGTGTGGCACTACAGGACAATGGCTTCTTAATATCTATCCATTTGTGGGGGGGGGGGTCCAGAGCCCATCCTGAAGGCTACGGGTGCAAGGTGGGGAACAACCCAGGACAGGGTGCCAACCCATCGCAGGCCACACTCACACACCAGTCACTCACATGCACACCTATGGGCAATTTGGTAACTCCAATTAGCCTCAGCGTGTTTTTGGACCGTGGGGGGAATCCGGAGTACCTGGAGGAAACTCCATGAAGACACAGGGAGAACATGCAAACTCCACACACAGAACCATGGCAGAGACTCAAACTCAGGTCCCAAAGGAGTGAGGCGAAAGTGCTAACCACTGCACCAATTTAGTTTAAATGTCATTGTTCTGGACTCAGTTACTGAGAATTCCTGCCCAATGACGCCCGTTTAGTTTGCAGTTGAACAGACTTGCGTTTAATGTTAAATGTGGGCATATTATATTCATGAGTCCCTATATGGAGTCCAGGTAGAGCACATCTGCATGCCCCCCCCCCCCATCAGCTAGACAGGTGATACGGTCCAACAGCAGAGCTGGCCTGATCCATCACTCAAGGTGCTTTTACAAATCTACCTCGCCCACTCCAGCTGTCAGCAGCATGCGCCATGGCGTGACATTCAACAGAGAAGCGCTGTTATAAATGGAGCTAAAGTCAACACTGAAACCAGGTTTGGGAGTCAAGTTATATATTTAAAATATGATCAGGAGAAAGCCAAAAGTGACAGGAAACCATGATGAATCCAGGAGGTGAAAAGATCAGGTATTGGCTTCACGTTTCAGGATGCAATCACGTGAGATACCTGCAGGGAATGGTGTTACACAGACCTAAGGACACTTAAACTCACAGCTGTCCACTAAATACCACTGAGTATCTTTAAAATAATTGATTTCAGAATTGTGCCTTAAAAATCGGGAATGGCATACCAGGCAGATGTGAAGGGTGATGTTTGTCATCGAGGAGCAGCTCATAAATGTGCCAGCACATCCTGTTGAGATCCAGCGGAGAAAAAAATCATATTGATTTAAAAATTTTGATTTGACAGGAAGAGGAGGTTGGCAAGGTCACATCTGCAAACATGTAACGTCATCTTAAGGCTCTAACTGTCCTCTTTAAGAAACCTCAGGAATTTACAGAGTGGCATGTGCAGTATGAGAGATATGAGCAAACAGATATTGCTGGACCTTGGGAGGGTATCGGCCTGGTGGGGTTCTGCCTTGACACTGACCTGCGGGTCCACACGTCACTGGGGGTGGCTGGCCAGTGTGTGGATCACACCACTGTTCCATTTGCTTCCTGAGTTCTACTTTCCATGGATATAATCCCTTTCATAAGTCTGCTTCTTAAGGAATAATTGCTACCTATCAGGTCAGATCTAATCCCAGCTGTCTGCCCATCTGGAGCGTTACGCTGAGTGTGTGACGGTGGGACATCCAGGAGCCCTTTAAGGCAGGTGTCAGGCATCACTCACCTGCGGTAAAGGAGCCTGTCCAGAAACATCTTTGGTTGTCCAAGGTCATACATGTAAATGACTGACACTCAGTCCAATCAGAAATGTTTGGCATCACTAAAACTGGGTCTGAAGTCCCAAGCACAGCAAATGGGGAAATCCAGTAGGAATTCCTTTCCTGAACCCTGGAAATTTCCCAGTGGAGCTATTTATGGTAAAACAGACCAGACATCCAGGCTACATGTACTATTTTCTATCTTAATGTACTATGCAGTATGTGATTTATTAAACCGAATCCAGCCTTTAACCTGAACGAGTCACACACTTAAAGTCGGAAACAGTCTCCATCTTTCTTTGCTAGAGTTTGTTTGGGTTGATACTAGGAATATGCAATCCTTCTTCTCTTTCCTTCATATGTGTCCACTGATGAATTCCAGAACATTCCACCGCAATGCTCCTTGGAACATTTGCTGAGCTTTAAAAGGCGCAGGTTAATCCCCGACTGCTCTAAATACAGTTCTACTCATCGCCGGCCAGAATCTCACATTCTCCTTGCCGACATCATCCATCCACCAGAGGATTACACGCTCCCTCCCAGATCGGTGTTATACAGCCACTTAGCCACCATGCCGCTCACTGCCAGATGAGCTTCCTGCCGTCTGCATCAGCTGGTCGCACTGTCCTGCTCGAAATGCACTTGTGGACATGTGATCCCCCTTCCTGGTTGGGGGGAGGTGGTGTAGTGACAGACTTAAGCTTAAATACATTACAGGTCCAGTCTGGTACACATTGACTGGCGTGGGGGGGTAGGGTGGGCAATGGGAAGTAAACAGTAAACGTGTCATGTGCCTAGAAGAGTCTCTGGTACCGTATGATGCAGGAGAGAAGCCTCATGTAAGAAAGAAGAGTTTTGCATATTAAAAAATAACCACTGAGCATTTGTTTTATTGCGCTCTGGTACACGGCTGTGTTATGTGGGAGGGGGTAAATTATCATCAGTCGACAAAACACATCTGAAGAGCATGTTGTAGTTATGTGGTAATGACTGGGAATGGAGCTGTGGGGGTGTGTACAGCCGGAGAGTGGAAAGCTCATTGTCAGAGATGATTGTAATGCCACTGATAATGTAACACCGACACTGCTGTAACATGAATGTAAATGTTACAACATAGATAATGTAACACAGACACTGCTGTAACATGAATGTAAATGTTACAGCACTGATAATGTAACACCGACACTGCTGTAACATGAATGCAATGTGAATGCTGTCAGTGTATGTGTGTGTGACCCTTGCCCTGAAATCATGTTACGGGAGCCTTGCACTGTGTGAGAGAGGACAATGAAAACATGCTTTGCTGACCATGTTTTTAACAGCTAAGGATGCAAAAGACACACAATAATCACACCTCACCAAGCAAATACACTTTGCATCGGACTGTTTTGGTAGTTCATATCGAAACATCGATCCATTTTCCATAAGAACGATCTACTCTGGAGTTTTGCTGACCTGAAGCCCAACCCTAAAATCAGAGGACGATGAGGTTAGGGACACAGGAGAGCAGCTCTGGGAACACAAACAGACAAACACTCGAGGTAATTTAGAGACACCAACTCACCTAAAGCTTCTAAAATTTCATTGGACTGTAAGTGAAATCCCACAAAATCCCTGTGGACAGAGATCCAGGGCAGGAATCAGTCCTACTATCCTGACAGTTTGAGGCCACAGTGAAACTTTCTGAGCGGTCTAGCAATAAAAACTAATTATACTGCTGGAAAATTTAATTACATTTTTATCTATTTATCTTACCAGCCAAGTCCATCTACTAATGAAAGCGAGCACCAGGCAGCTGTCCTACATGTTAAATACATTTCAATAAATATTCTTAATAAAGACAAACTAAGAATATATAAATAGTTTGTTCATTAGCAAACAAAGAAAAAATAAATTCAGCCCTGTAATTACATATCAAAGAGGGTTTTTTTGTAAGCACTTTGGTACAGATGATGGATTTGGTGCACACATGCAGGCAGGCCTTTGGGGGGTGTTCATTGTAGTCTGTCACAGATGGTGGCTAAACCTGGCTGGACGGTGGCACAGTTCCAGTTTATCATTTAAGAGCAGTCTGGAAACAAATTCTGCCACACTGCTGCTCCCATCCAGTAATGGCCACGGAAATGGCCCTTATCAGCTTGTGGGTGATGAAAAGATTGTTTGTTGTATGATATTCAGTCAGCCAGGGGCATCGTAAAGGGAGGGAAGTTAGGGTGATATCAAGGGCCCCTGAGTGACTGAGGCCCTAACATGAATGTATATGTTACAGGGTTAATATGTAGCACAAGTCACTGTTGCATCATGAATATGAATGTTACATCACTGCTAATGTAAAACTTTTACTGCAGTAGCATGAATGTAAATATTACAGGGCTGCTAGTGTAACACTAACACTACTGTAACATGAATGTAAATGTTGCTGGCCTGCTAATGTAACAAAAACACAGCAGTAACATAAATGTTTCAGTGCTGCTAATGTGACACTATCACTGCTGTAACATGGCACACGTGCAACATTAATTTCACGAGTTTTTATCCAGGCCGCGTTAAGATATGGTTCTGAGGGAAATTTCTGGATTGATGTGTAAGCGAAACCTAAATCCCAGCACCAAAAACTGTCTGACTTGATGAGTTGGGCACGGTCTGAAAACAACGTCTCAACGTTTTGCAAGTCAGAAAAAGAGGCCCACCATCAGGCATACAATATGAGACAAAATAGGATAAGTTATTGTAATGGAAGGTTTTCCATTAATTAAGGCCAGTCCACATTTACTCATTCAGTGATCGATCAGGTCACTCACACATTCACTGGTGTTTGAGTAAGTTTACTTTGCCCCCTAGCTTCCAGAATGTGATATTGCATTTGTTTTTATTTCATCATTGAATCGATAATGTTACCCAAAAAGGCTTTTATTTATAATGCACCATTTGATGTACATTTGCTGAAATTCAGAAAAATTAGTCCGGGGTTCTGTTGCAAGGTCATAAGTTCTTTACTGTGCTGCTGAATGCTATAATTCAGTCAGAAATTCAGTACTAAATGGTCCATGTACCATCAGTACCACATTAATTTGCAGCTTCGTACTTGCTTTTATCCATCCATCTTCTATAACCTTTCATCTAGTACAGGTTCGTGGTAAACCTGCGGTATATCCCAGAAGGTACAGGGCACCAGGCAGGGGACACCCAGGATGCCATGCCAGTCTGGCGTGATTTATTGGTAGCAGTTCCAGGTATATTTTTTTTATGGGGGGGGCTTCAGGAACAGCATCTTCTTCAAGGTTACTACTGTAGAAGGGAAATTCCAGTAAGGCCGGGGGTAGGGGGGGTGCGTAGGCCAAAGCTCTTCTTCACTCCAGAACCTGTAACATCAGCTTCCCTGCTTCACTACGGGCTTTAAAAGCATAAACGGATCTGAAAAAAGATACAACTTTGAGTCACTTTTGGAATCCATATATTTGAGGCCGAAGATAAATTTTAAGGTAGCTTTGCACAGTTGGGAGTTCAGTCGGGAATAGTTATGGATGGATAGATGGATGGATCGACATGTAAATGTTTTAGTTTATTTTGCATTGTTTACTGATATAAATATTGATCTGTCAGATGCATTAGATTTAGAAAATAAGCTGGATACCCTTGAGTTTAACTCGAAGAACAAATTTGCTGAAGAAGTTTGCATGAAGGCCTTTGCTCAAGGACACGGAAGTAACGGCAGTACCTTCACCTTTAAAGCTGTTCCACTGAGTTTTCACCACATTTCAGTTTCTTGTTGTTTTTTAAGGACTCAACCCTTAATTGAACTAATAATGAAACAACACAATCAAATAAAGCAAATTAAAATGGTTTATTCTCTCTATAAACACATGAACTACTGGGAATAAATAATATATTGAGAGATGGTTTGATCCAGGAACCTGAGAGTGAAACTGGCAACACGCTTGCACCAAATGTTCTCTCTTTGTTTACCAAAACTAAAAACTCATTCAAAGCAAAATGGACAAAAACTATTTCACAAGCAGTGCAGTTCAATATACAGTTGTGAGAAAGGTTATGAGCCCCTTTGAATGATATGAATTTCTTTATGAATGACTCCTAAAATGTTATCTGGTTCTCATTTAAGTTACAATAAAAATAAATGAAAAACACCTTAACTAACAAGCAACATACACATTACATATTGCTATATTTTTGTTATCTTTGATAAACAACAGAAGATAGCACTGATTTTTCTATTTGAAAAATGGGTCTTTTTAAAATTGACGGGACTCAACTGGCATCCAGGTCCCTGAACATGCCACTGATTTATGGTCTCTGTTAATGCCCAAGCTGTTCAGAACGATGTCCTGGAAATAAACAAAACACATCATGTGATTCTCTCCTTATGTCCATACTGTGCTAAGCTGAATTGTTTTCCCATCTGTAGAATATGAGGATTTGGCTAATTGAGCTGGGCTCTTTTGTGCAGCAGGATTGTAATTATTTCCCGGCATTACTACTCTTACTGTCATTGGCTGCATCGTTATTGGTGCCCTTGTGATGTTCACTGATCTAAACGCTTGAGTCTCCCACTTAGTACAGGAATGATGTCACAATTCTAATTATTTTCTCTATACTATTTCTGATGCAACCGCAGCCTGTCCTGGAGTGTTTGGGTCATGGTGCCAAATTAGCTGTGTAATTTGAACAGATTTGGAACCCATGTTGTGTAGTCTGTAAAGCCACCACAAAAAAATGAACTTATTGATCAAAACAGGGGTACACTGTACTATAAATAAATATTAAAACAAAGGGTTAAATGCAAGCTATGTCAGTAGGCTTGGGCATTTGGGGTTCAAACCCCGAATGATTGGGGTAGCTCAGATGTTTTAACAATCATGCTCATAGTTCGAGAATTCCATACGTGACAACCATCCTAGTCCCAGAAACCTCACTTTATCTTTGTTTTCAGACTTCTATCTAGAATAATTCAATTGTACAGACTATAAAATCTATGGGATGTTATTACAACGTGATTGTATTTATGATTAATCGTGTAATTAATCCCCAAAGTATAAGACCAATCGCAATTTTAAAAATCGACAGCTCTAATTCTCCATTTTCCACAGCAAAAAATTAGTATGGACGTTATCCAACTAGAAAAACCAACTAGATTTAATGGATCGCGAAAGGATCCTAATGCAGACTTGAAAAAAACATGAGGATGCAAGAATCAGAAAACTTTTGTATAGTTGGATGACTGGTAGGGTGCTTTGAAAATGTAAATTATTTATGGAAATTAATAAATGATATACTGAGAATATATTTTTTGCATGGTAATGTAATGATCTGATTGCCTTTGTTTGCTCTTTATGCTTCATAATTACACTGTGGGCTAGAAGTTTTTTTCGGGGCTAGTACCGTTTTTACTGAACTAGCCCTGTTGCTTAGTCACAGAAAACACAAGGTTCATCCTGGTTACAGCCCCCAAAATGCTGGCTTGCTATAGCTACTATAATTAATTTTCAGCTTCAGTATAGTGGTTACGAATACATTGGCGAAGCTATCCATGGAAGAATGGGCTCTTGTTACTCACTGCCATCTAGTGGTAAATTTTCTCTTGCCTTCCACGTGGTTTGTAATTTAGTGGCCATTTGATTTATAAGTCTATTTATTCATTAAGCCATAAACCTCAGAGCGCAAAGAAACCCCATTCCCTGATTGTGTCATCTAAAGGGTCACACAGACTCACTGTAAATGTGGATCATGTGATTTTCTAACAGTAGCAGTGGGCTATTTTTAAAGACTATCTAAAAATCAGGATTGGCCCCGCAGGAATAAATTTACGGAGATGTCGGTTTGGCCGGTACCACAGAATTGTCTCAGGCAGGTGGAAAACACAGAAAGCCTACCAGTGTTAAAGAAGAAGACGATCATTTTATCTTTTCAGACCTGTCTGAAAAACACCAGAGAATAAGAATAGTATATTCGAATTTTTCAGTATCAAGATTAATATTTTGTTATAAAATATTTTTTAATCTAGTGTATTTTTGAAAAAGGCCTCCCCCTAGCATCATGGAGTGTGTTTGTCTCACTTGCTCTGTCTACTGTAAATTCTTTTTGACACGTCTCATTATGACTTTTGCCCCTGTCTTTCTTCCATTTTTCATAAGCAGTACTGGATCGCAGTGGAACCTAGAGCCAGTCCCAGGAAGTACATTATTATTGCTACTGTTGAGCCAGCAACTGCAGCCCCACGAACCTTTTACTTTGCCCTTTCAAACTGTCCTCACACTCCTGCTCCTTCATTTGTAACAATTTACCAACATGACGATTAAGGGAATAGAATAGAATAGAATAGAATAATCTTTATTGCCATTGTAATGAAACTCCTTGTGCTCCCCACCACTGCTATGTTATAAAAGATAAATAAAATTAAATAAAAAACAGAAAATTATTATTATCATAATAATATTAATAATATTATTATAATAATATTATAATATTTAATAATATTAAAATTATTAAAAAACTAGAAATAATAATATACACAATATAGATGTATAGTATCAGGCTGAATTATTAATCAAAGTGCAGTAGTGCAATCATATATATTTTTAGCGACATTAAACAGGGTGGATATGTTTTAACGATCAGCAGTATCATTAAAAATCCTTTGAATCCTTCTGATTGTTAAATCCAGACATTTCCGATGTTCTATTTTTTGTGTTACTCCTTTCTGTATACTTGTTCGGTTAATGGCTGAGATAAAATGAAACTTCAGCACAGGCTAGTTTATGTCACAAAGTCAGAATACACTGAGACTTAATGGAAAGTGGGAAATAAAGAGACTGAATAACCGTTGCATTGGATAACCGTTTGGAAGATGCAAAGATGGACAGATACAACGACACGAATTAATATTAGGCCTAATATTACTGATTAATATGGTTCTTATATGCGATTAGTATATGGCGAATTAAACGTCGAAATAGAACAATGATAATAAAATATAACAATAAATGTAATGTATAATGTAACTTCAAATTTAACAGTAATTTAAAGGAAACAAAAGGGAAACGAAAACAAGTATTACGATGCATCTTATTCCGTGCGTAATGCAACGAAGTCGTATCTCGCCAGCGAACTCGCCAGCCTGCCAGAGGATGGCGCTGTGAGCCTAAAATATCACTGTGTGAGTTTGACCTGTTTTCAATGACAGTTTCCTGTTACAGAAAGGAAAGTAGAGGGGGGTGTAGGGGGCTGAACCATGAACCTGCAGCGTGCGTGTGTATGAGTGAAAGAGGCGGCGGGGCTCCACCAGGATGTGGTAGTGAAGGGGGAGGAAGCACCACCTCATGCTGGCAGCACTCTCGTGTCGACCGGCTGTGGAGAGAGGAAGCGGTGCCGCTCAGCCGGGAGCTCGGCTGTACGCCGAAGCTGGGGGATCGCGGATGTTGCGGATGGAAACGGGCGAGTCGGACGCCATCTGACAACGTGGAGAGCGATCGATGCGAAGTCTGAGCTGTTCGCGGAGATTGGATCTCTAAAATCTGCGAAGTAATCACCCTTCGATCGGCGGGGGCAAGGTTGCTGCAGGTCCGCTGTCTGGCTGGATATCCGTCCACGTATCAAGGGCAGCCTCACGGAGGGTGTTTCACTGAGCCGTAAGTTGCGTTGATGCGGCAGGCGGACTGAGTCGGGCGAGTATGGGAACACCCCCCTCCACTGACTGCACGTCGCTAATGTTACTTTGTTGCGAACTTTTCTTTTTTATCGTTTTTGGTTACTTTTTATTGCCCGGAGGAGCATTTTGAAACTTTTGGTGGGGGAGAGAAAAGGCGTGGAAATGAGCGCCGCGGCGAAAAGCGCGGCGCACCAAGCCGATCCAGACGGGACGAGCTCCCGGGATAATAAACAGGAACACGGACAAGACGGAGCTTACGGTCCGCCGGGGAGCGCCGCGGACCCGCCACATCCCACCAGTCCAGAGAGGGAACCGCGGTCCTCCGCCGCCGATGTCACTCGCATGTGGATTCAGTTCGCCAAGACGTTCGCTGTCATTTTCCCCATTTACGTGCTGGGGTATTTCGCCTTTAGCTTCAGCTGGGTTTTAATAGGGCTGGCCCTTTTTTTCTGGTGGAGAAGGAATAAAGGAAATAAAAATGGCAGGCTGAACAGAGCTTTGGCTTTCCTGGAGCAAGAGGAGCAAACGGTCCGGCAGGGTCTGCCAGCTTCGGAGTTACCGCCATGGGTAAGAGCCTGGCACTTACAAATACGCGT
This sequence comes from Mormyrops attenuatus, assembly GCA_026777985.1. Taxonomy (NCBI): domain Eukaryota; kingdom Metazoa; phylum Chordata; class Actinopteri; order Osteoglossiformes; family Mormyridae; genus Mormyrops; species Mormyrops attenuatus. The sequence continues at coordinate 11,955,825 of JAODKC010000082.1, forward strand.
TTTACTTCTGCTAACTTTTATGCGTCACCATGCCAAGGAGAAACACAAAGGTCTCAATCTGAACTACCTATAATGACAAGGTACATGTTACGTTTTCTGATTCCACGCCAGTGGAAACCCTAACATCATATTATAGTTTTTTCCTGGTCCGCCCATGAATTCATGAGGCTTAATTGATCGAATTCACGTTTCCCCTAACACCCTCCTGCCTACCTTTGTCACCGTACGGTTTGTTTAGCGCCGAAATTAAACTTGTTCCAAACAGAAGTCTGAAGCGCCAAGAAAAATACAGGCTGGATTAGTGGTTTTGACGTTCACTGTAACTGGTCACACCTCACCTGCCGTTAGATTACACATGTCTGCTGTGCACCGCTGAACATCAGTTACGTTTAGGTTCAGACTTTATCTGTTTATCTTTAGTACACATTAACTGCAGTTTGCCTGTTGGTGTTTTTACACACAGGCACTGCCTGATTCAGACTTGCGTTCTTTCTTTAGGGTAAACAGTAATCATCTTCCCCTTTTGGGAATTGAACCCGTGCCCCTCCTGTTTTATCCATTGTTGACCTGGGTGAGTCATCATGGGGCAGCGGGGCTCCTCGTGACCTCGCAGTGCCACAGCTGTCTGGGGGTTAGGGGGTGGTGATGGGGCTTTAGTCCTGGCTGTTTCTCCCAGAGCCCCCTTTCCCACTGTGTCTTAAATTAGGCACCAGCAGTGCATGCCGCCGGGTGGCCAGAGCGGTTATTTTAAGCCGAAAATCCGCCATGCCTCACCGAAAGTTACCGTGTGGAGTTACTGCAACCCAACAAGCTTCTAAGATCTCTGTTTGGAGTGACAGTATGGGGGGGGGGGGGTTATGGGAGTGGGAAAAAAAAAATGAGGGTGTGTCAGGTGAGTGTGAGCAGGGAACACGAGACACGGCAGTCAGTTTGTACTACCAGTGGCCATTTTTAACGTCTCAGAACGTGTGGCTGTTTGCACAGCGCCTGACTTTCGGGCGCGCCCAGCCGGCCGGGGAGTCCCCCCAGCCTCGCACCCTCTGCATCCTGAGATAGCCTCCAGGCTCACCGCCGCCTCCCGCTATCATGGGACAAAGATGGATGGATGCCTGGCTGGCTCGTTAAAATAATGATGGATTAATCTCGACAGGGCATTGGCTAACATTCCCTCCGGTTATTCCTCATTTTGGGGGCTGTCCCAACGTTTGCGTTCTGAGTCCAGTGGAATCGGTCCTCAACGGGCTTTTTTTTTTTTGCCCAGTGACGTTTGCTGCTTGGTTTGAGACACAGTCCCGTTTGCCCATGAGCGTCCATGCACACCAGCCCTCCTTTTTCTTCCTTCACAGTTTCACCTTTTTTATTGCAATAAATCATGTAAATCATGTGACTAGTAACTCCCAGCGTGCTCAAGGCGTGTTCCACATCTGCTTTGGTGTTGTTTTCTCCCTCCTTCCTTTCTGCTATGTCACAGTGAGCTGACGGGAGCTCATTTGACGTCTGATTGAACGCCGTACTCTGACGGAATCAATGTGTTGTGGTGACCGTCTATTACACAACTCATTCTCCTAATTAAGTGCCTATATTTGGGCCTTGCGTTCCTGTTTTCTGCCGACCGGAGGCCTTTCTCTTCCCCGTTGACGTGGAGCTGGCGGCACTGTGTCCACGTTGGCCTCTATTTCGAGGCCTGAAGCTAACCTCCAAGGCTTCACCGGAAGCAACCAGTGCCAATATCTTGAGGCCTTGAGGATTTTCGTTTCACCTCTGTGCTTAAGCATTCGGCTATGCTAATTATTTGAGCAAACGTGCTAATTTCACAGCGTCCCTCGCCTCTGAGGCTGCCGGCAGTTTAAACAGAGCTGGAAAACACACACACATGCTCACAGGGGACATCTGCAACCAGAAAGTGAAGCTGTGGCAGCTGTCCAGTGAACAGCACACGGGGCACTTTGGAGTAGCGTGTAAATAAAAGCATTGTGAGGTCCTGCCTGGGGTATGCACTGTCAGGTGGAAAGTTGTCCATTTGACAGAAGCACTTCCTCACCTTCATAAGCTTTGTTTTAATATGTCCATTTTTCCCATATTTTTGGATATGCTTTCTGCAAGGCCGTAGAGGGATTTCTCCCGACGTCTGAGTCAACAGAGCCTAACTAATGCTTAACACAGTAGCTGCAGTTAGATCCAGGTGTGCTGTTAGCTGTGGTGATGGATTGATTTTTTTACATAAAATGTTTGCCTGTGCCTTCTTTCCGATTGGCTGAGAGGATGTTCTGATTTGCATAGTGAGTCCTCATTGGCCACTCTCGTGCTGTGCAGAGCAGTGGGAAACTATTCTGAGGAGTCTGGGCATTTGGGTCCCTACAGGCCCACATGCTGTCATGGGTGCCCGTTGCGTGCCCGACTCTCCCTCTCTCAGACTCATCCAAGCAGAGTGGTGTAATTGAAGTACCCTTAGACTTGTGGAAAAAATTACAGGAAGCTCTGAGGGGGAAAAAAACAGCTTCTGATGGGCCTCATGAAGTCGTCATACCCCTCCGCCACCTGCCAGAATAAATGGCCAGGCGATGTTGGTGTTCAGAGACTGTTGCACGCCTTGCAGATGAAAGGGGCCCATTGTGTGTCGTGAAAACAAAAAAGTGGGCTTTGAGCGGGAGGAATGTTTATGACACGCCATGTGTCCATGATCAGCTGCACAGCTACCGCTGTGAGTCTCCTGGTTGCACACCTCCCCCCCTCCCCCCGCTCTGTGTTCCGCAGACACAGTTGGTTGGATCCAGCCTTATGGTTCTAGGAGAACTTGCTGATTCAGAGTGGTGTGCCTGCAGCGAAGGCTCTCATCAGCGCCGAGGGCGGATGGTCATTATTTCATGCAGGGATAAGGCTGTTTGCATGTGTGGGTGGCTGGGTGGGTGTGTGGGGGCGTTGTGTTTCCCCACAAATGCCGTCCTGAAGCGTCGCGGCACCTGGAAGCAGATCCTCGCCGCGGCGGATCGGAAGCATGCTGTCACCCAGGCTGCATCTCCGGCCGTCTGTGCTGGCTGGCGCTGGTGGGCTGACTGTTATTTCAGTGATGTGTGTGGGGGTAGCTGGTACAGAGAGGGTACAGTATGCTTTTTTCTTGACAGGCCATCGACGAGGGGGGGGGCCTGTGTGCTAGCGTAGCGGTCCATTACCAGCTCTAATGGGTCTCTGGATGCTTGTGGCACACGATCCCAGTTGGTGAGCCAAAGGCTCCATGAGGTAGACGTCCTATTGTCTATGCAGACCCCACCCATGTCCAGCATGGCAGTCTCTGCCCACAATCCACAACAAGGCCATCCATTACTGAGGAAGCGGGTGTTACAGATGCCTGTAACGCATTTTACAGAGCCGTCGTTGGCAGTCCCAGCTCGTTCAAGCTGGGGCACAAGCTTCTTGTCCCTGCCACTCTGAAGCACTGTTGAGAGCTGTCAAACGCAGCGGGGGCGTGGCCTAACCGCACTGGGGAAAACTGCTGAGGGCTGTACCATCATTACAGGCCTTGTTTTCAAACATCCGCGATGGGTTTCCTTTCTACTTGTACTTCAAAAGTGTCTGCTATTTCTGGAGTAGCTTCGAATGCAACCATGGGCTGTGAAACAGCTTGCTTGGAACGCATAAGCGGCTGTAATGTGACTGGAAATATTTGGCAAAGGGTGCTCCTTCTTGGTTTTCACAGACAAGCCAATTCCCAGATCAGGGCCATTGGGGTTGGGGGCATCGCTATGGCTTCAGTGTCACCGAAGGGACAACCAGCTCCACCATGACACTTTCATCATGTATGTATGCCAGAGTCCTGCATGGGTCCACTTTTGGAGACCTGCACCCACCCGCAGCCGCACAGTACAGCACCACTCCCGCCCGTGCACCTGTGATTATTTCAAAGTTAAATCCGCACCCGCCCGGGCCCGTTAACATTCCGCCCGTTACCCGCCCATACCCGTAATAAATTACACACAATTATTTTTTCTATGCACCTCTCAACGCGACAAGCGCTAGGCCTACATGAATTTTGAATTGAAACGAAATAGTCCGTTTAACACAAAATCAAATCAGTTAGATCTAAGCTATCCATACTGTGACGAGCGTGAAAGAGAGAACACGACGACACGCTCCAGCAAGGATTCTTTATATGGTGCGTTCCATTTGCCCTCGGAACTCGGATTCCGAGTCGGATTCCGAGTTTTGAAGCCGGAAGTGACGACATGCGCGCTCCCGTTTCTCGGAGATCCGAGAAATATCTCGGAGCGGCACAGAGGGTCCCGAGTTCAGAATCCAAGATGGCTGCGCCCTTTATCAATAGAAGGGAAAGTTGTAGTTTTATACTGTTTAAGCACTACTTCTCATTTGTGGCTAATTAATTTGGTAGCACACTCTATACCATGCAACTTATCTGTGGACGTGTTGCTGCGGAGTTTTATAAGTAAGAGAGGGAGTCCCACGCGGTACAGATGTGTATGTGAATGTTTGTCGAGGCGGTTATCTAAGGTACCGACATACTGAACATGATGATGACAATTTGTACATGATAGTCTAATACATAGATATTTTCGCTTATATGTTATTTTTGCAGGCTACAGTACTGTTCTGATTGACCTGCTACCCGCCCGTGTGTAATGAATTACCGGCCCGTAAAATTCCAGAACATTAAAATCCGCCCGTTTCAGCAGGTACCCGACCCGGTGCAGGACTCTGATGTATGATGGATCTTTAGTGATGGCAGCGTCCATGTGCCTTGGCGAAATGCACTTGTGCCATTTGCAGAATCGAGCTGGCATGAACAGTAAAGGGCTGATAGGTGGAGCCTCACTATGCAGACTGAGCATCTCATTTGCAGAGGGCTGGTGGGTGGAGCCTCACCTTGTAGACTGACATCCCATTGGCAGAGGGCTGGTGGGTGGAGCCTCACCTTGTAGACTGACATCCCATTGGCAGAGGGCTGGTGGGTGGAGCCTCACTTCTTCTCTTGTTTGTCAAAACAGGTCCAGGCTATGTGGGATGCTTTTTTCCAACACGTAAGTAGTCCTCAGGGGCGAAAAAAGTTTTCTTTAGACTAATCCGTTCAGGCAGTGTGATCAACATTCTGCTTAATGACCTGCTGTTCACATTCGTTAATGGAATGTGGGATAAACAGTGGCCAGTAGGGGGCAGGATCGTTGAAAAGCTGAATTGCAGCAGATGATGTTCTCGTCTCCGTGCTGTGCCCATCGACTCATCCACACATAGACTGTGAACAGTGCTATATGGTTTGATTCCAGACTCCAGTCGCCTTCTCAAGGCTGCTGGGTTCAGGAAATAGCTTCCTCGTGAGTCAGGGCCTGGCCTGAGTCCCGTGTGCATTTTCCCCTGTCCGTACCGCGCCGCGCCGCGCCACAAGCCTGAAGTCCTCCAGTCCTAAAAAGGAAGAAAGGAAAATGTGCCAGTGTGTCACAGCCGTGTCGATCTCTGCACCTTAGCACCACCCTGCCAGTTTCCTATCCTCCGTCACAGACTCTCACTGCCTCCGACTGCAAGCCGCCGAAGAAATTTACTTAGTGCTTACCGGGCCAAATAGTCCAGGGTGGCATAACGGTTCACGACACAAAATTTCTAATGGTTAAGTTGCTTAATTCCTAGGGAAGGCCCTACTACTGTCCCCAGGGAGGAGGAGTTAACCTGAATCCTGGAGCACCCAGGTGTTTAAATGTGTCAGCCTGAGAATAGTAATAACAGTAATAGTGTATATGTGAGGCTCGGTTTAGCGTATGCAGTCCGGGAGTCTGCGAGCGGCTTGCTGTGCCTCAAGGCATGTTTATCTACTTACAGTGGAGTGTGTTTACAGTGCCGCGCAATTTGGGAAATGCATTTAATTAGGCTGTTTGTCACAGAGCTGCCTGTTTCAGTCACACAAGAGCAGGCTGCATTCACTTCAGCCATGGGGGCTGTGAAGCCTTTAGCTTTTCAGCAGGACCCCCGCAGGTGGATCCGTCCATTATGGCTAAACACTCCCCAGCGCCACATTAGCGGGGAGCGAGCGCACGTTCCCGGCTGACCTTTAGCTAATCGCCTTCTTGTAAATGCTTTTAATGTCCTTGCTCTTTCCTAGAGGAAACTGATGGAATGCGTACTTTTTCAAAAGGCATGCTAATATCAGGTAATGTGTTGTCAAAGATGGACAAAAAGGGCGCCATTCTTGATGTCAGGAATACAGTCGGGGGCAGCTGGTAGTTTTTAAGAAAATGGGATTCCCATCAGAAAAGAACATTATGTTGCACCCTTAAACAGATAAAGTTCTGGAATTGTGTTACTAAAACGTTCTGCTAATTTTCTAACTGAGGTTAACATCCTTGATCTCAGGTTAATGATCAGTTTAATTCTCAAACTATTGCTTGCTGCAGTTGGCTGATGCCCTCAGGCTAACTCTTGTCCTAACCTGCTTAAACTCAAACTAACACTCTGGCTAACCTTGAAGTTGCCATAACTGGCTAAAGCTCTGCCTAACGCTCACGCTAACCCCCTAAAACATACCATGACTGGCTAAAGCTCTGCCTAACGCTCACGCTAACCCCCTAAAACATTCCATGACTGGCTAAAGCTCTGCCTAACGCTCACGCTAACCCCCTAAAACATTCCATGACTGGCTAAAGCTCTGCCTAACGCTCACGCTAACCCCCTAAAACATTCCATGACTGGCTAAAGCTCAGCCTAACGCTCACGCTAACCCCCTAAAACATACCATGACTGGCTAAAGCTCTGCCTAACGCTCAGGATAATTCCTGTTGTAACTGACTGACAGCGCCATTAGCACCCTTGAGCTCAGGGTAATGTTCAGTTTGTCAGACTGTTGTTTGTTGCAATTCGCTAAACCCCTGAAGCTAACTGTAATCTTAACCTGCTAATGTTCACGCTAACCCTCCTGAAGTTGGCATTACTAACTAAATCTCTGGCTAACACTCTGGCTAATGCTGACGACCAAACACATAAAAAAACTGGCTGTAGCTCAGGACAATGCTCAGGGTAGTTCTGTAAAGATACAGTAACTGGGTAATGCTCATACACCTCAATAAACTATAGCATCTCTCTGCTGGGGCTCTGCCCAGAGCTGGACCTGGCAGTTCAACACAGAGTTCCTAATATCTGGTCGGCATGTTGCAACCCTTGTTTCAGATGACGTGTTAACAGCCCCAGGCTGGCATTGTGCCCTCTCGTTCTCCAAGGGACCATCCACTCTCTCTCATCATATCATGCTGTCCCAGCAGGCAGATGTTGGCTCGTCACACACTCAGGCCAGATGCTGGGGGTGTAGCATTGCTTGTCGCTGTTCACTTCATCGACGGTTGGCTCACGTAACATTGCAGATCTACAGCTTTGATGCTAGATGTCTACTTATCTTTCATTAAGGCTTTCCCACTTTGACTATGAGCCTTGAGACCAAAAGTTACCCTGTGTCGATCCAGGATGCTACCCCCTCACACAGGCTCCATGTAGCTGCTTATATGTCCAGTACTCCTGTATTTTGTGTCCTCTAAAAACTTATCATGTGTGTGGTGAGTGGCTCAGTGGGTTACACCTCTGAGACTGTGACCGGAAGACTGCCAGTTCAAGCCTTGGCCTCAGCAAGAATAGTCCCATGTCCGTGGGCCCATGAGCAAGGCCCTTAACTAGGGGTCCTAGCTAACCCTGTGCTTGGTCTCACCTGTATATGTGTCTGTATGCAGGGTTGCCAAATCTCACCCATCTGGCTGACACTCACGCTTTCAGACTCACGCTCGCACAAGAAATCCTATGGCAAATCTGTGTCATTCCGTTATAAACCTAAAATTAGCCACATCAGAAGCATTCGGGGTAGGTTGTAAACTGTACAGACTATTTATAAGGTAATAAAACTCTTGCATGCGTGTAAATGCGTGTGCATGTGTGTGTGCAGACCTGTCTCGAAATGAAAATCTCACTCCAGCCAGTTGACCGAAGTTGGCATCCCTGCTGAATGTCATGGAGAACAAGGAGGGATAGGCCGAAGAAACAACTTCCAACATACCTGTAGTCATACTTCTGCAAACGGCAAATAAAGGGTCATTTAATTTCAAAGGAAATGGTGTGTCTGTCAGTATTAATGCCTGGCTCTTTGATTTCAGGTTCACTTCCCAGATGTAGAGAGGGTAGAGTGGTTAAACAGGGTAAGTCGTCTTTTATATCTTACCTTTCTTTTTATCTCTTACACTTTTTGGATTATTTTTGTTGTTTCCCAGTATTGGTGGGAAGGTAATCCTTTTTTTTTTTAATAAACTTTTGCCCTGTTCCACATTTTCTTGACTTCGTTGCAGCAGGGTGTTATAAATAGGATGGTATCTGGAACTCTACTGGTCTGCTTTCTCTCTCTCTCTCTCTCTCTCTCTCTCTCTCTCTCTCTCTCTATATCTATCTATCTATCTATCTCTCCCCCCCCATTCTGTCATGTCCCCTGGTAATCCAAGGGGATCCAATCTCTGAGATACAGCTTGTCCTCAGGGTGGTGTAAGGACAGTACACCCATACCTCGTTAATAAGGATTTGCATTAAAGCTGTGAAACCTTCGTTTGATTGGTGCTCAGAGTCACATGATACGAAATGTTACTGCAGCATGTCACCGTTTTTTTCCTTGGTGATTAAAATTAATTGGGCGTCAGAGGCACGACTTCTGGAGGTGGTGATCTGTGATCATTGCGGTACGATCGCCACGCACAGAGCGAGTTTTCTTTCACTGTCAGTGTTTGTTCTTCAAGCACTCATTGGTCAATCATTCTGTCAGGCATTTGAGCCACTGAAATGCAAACAATCGAAACCTGATCGCGGTATAGAGAAAAGTGCTCACCGTTTCACATATATCCATGCCAAAAGGCTTTGGCTCTCAGCCCAATGGCTTTGCGGCTATAAGGTAGGTATCAGTAAAACGTGACCTCTCACTGACATTAGAAACAGGACAGATAACCTTCATTAGTGTTTGCACTGCAAAATAAGAGGTCAAAGCCATGTTTGTGTAACTCCCTGAATATTGTTATTCATACAATATTAATTGATACACGTCACATGGTTCATCCAGCACAAACAATGCAGCACTGTATCTTAAACAGACTGTGTGACAATAGTCATTCGTCAAACATTGAAAGTACATGATGATCTGAGACAACCTCAGGGTATGTTTTAGAACAGCACCCTGGAAAGACCACAAACAATATGTCTGGGGGGGAGGGTAACCTCAGGCAGAGTTCCTGTTCACCAGCTCAGACTCAAAGTTGTCCAAGGGGTGATGTAGGACATGACTCTTGGGGGGTGACCTCGGACATGACTCTCGGGGGGGGGGGTGAATACAGACAGTGACTTTCAGACGATGACCTTGGACAGGATAGCCAGTCCACATCTCCATATTTCTCCTATTCTTCCGCAGACAGTCAAACAGATGTGGCCATACATCTGCCAGTTTGTGGAGAAGCTGTTTCATGAGACCATCGAGCCAGCGGTGAAGGGAGCCAACCCCCACCTCAACACATTCTGCTTCACCAAGATCGACATGGGGGACAAGGTAGGAAGCTGAAGTAGCTATTCGGGGGATGTCAAGTTTGCTGATATCCTGACATACAGGACGAATGTCTCAATGCAGCAGTCAAATAATAATTTTTTCTCAATTTTATTTAATCAGATATGTAATTTAGTTACTTTTGAATTGGACCCATTAGCCGCACTTTGAACCGGAGGAGTATGGATTGTTGTGTCCACCCATGTGACCTTGTTTCTTTCTTACTGTTTATCCATGATGCTGTCCACAAAAATGGAGTCCAGGTCCTGTTCTTGCACTTGGACTCTGCGGTACCCTGTACTGACCCAAAGTGGCATCACTCCCTCAGTTCTGACATCTCTTCATCTATCTCGCCAGCCCCTCCGAATCAACGGCGTGAAGGTTTACAGCGAGAACGTGGACAAGAGGCAGATCATCATGGACTTGCAGATAAGGTGACACATGTCGTCCCCCACCGTCGCCGCTTGCTCACCCCCACGTCGCCTGCCGTATTTCCGTGCTGATGGGATATCCGCTTCTGTCCCACCAGCTTTGTGGGGAACACAGAAATCGATGTCGACATCAAGCGCTACTATTGCAGGGCCGGCATTAAGAGCATACAGGTGAGGGGTCCGTGTCATTAAAAAGCTGGCTAGTTTAGTGCCAGTTTGTCTTTTTGGTGTTTTTTTTTGGCGGGGTGGGATTGTGACTAGTTATACATTTCAAATTAAACGAATGTGCTGGTATCCTGTAGCCTTGACAAGGGGAAAATGTGTTTTCTTCTTAGGCCTTTTGGACAGGCATAATATTTATACAGGCTTGCAGCCTGCCTAGGTTTATACAGGACCCATGGGTTGCAAAACCTATATGGCTGGACTATGGACTTGGGTCATATGGAGGCACTATACAAATTTCTGCATCAGCTGATTTTTTTCAGGGAATGTCGCACTAATCTGGATAGTCAGTGACATAGCAGGGCCGTCATTTGTGTCCCTGATAGGTGGCTGCAGGGAACTGTCATAGGGATGAGTCTCTGCCTTAGCACGCAGTGCTAATATTGAACTGGATGCGTTCTTCTCTGCCCCCTGGCGACCTCTCTCTCGGTCCAGGCCCGCCACACGCACGTCTCATTTTGTTACCTCCCAGTTAGTGAGAAGAAGCAGAAACTCATTGTCTTGGTAATTACTGGTGAAGCAGACTAGCTGTTGTTTTCCTCAGCATTCATTTTTATTTGCGTACAATTTGGCGTGTGATTTTTGCTTTTCTGCGCACTGCTGGCGACCTACTCTGAATACTTGAGAAATTTACTGGCGAACAAAAGCAGGGTAAACAAATTTCGGCGACTTTGTCGAGCTGTTTTTTTTTTTCTTTTCATTTTTACCACACAAGGACAGAGACAAGAAAATGTTATCTAGCTTGTAAAGAGTCGTCTGGAGACCTGTTGCCACCCAAATAAGGGTACGTTGATACAAACATGTCATCCCCATCCAGAGCTATTCTGGGCCAAGCAGATCCTTTTAAAGCTGTCCAGGAGTCCATCCCTGAAGCTCTTTGCAGTAGACCGTTGGTTTCATGTGACTGCTGCCACTTTCATTGTGATTCATTTCCTGAGACCCCCAGGGCCGGGTTTGAGTCAGAGAGGTGACGTGCGTGTGTTGAAGTGCGGAATGGTGTCAACAGACGTTCAGGACACATCTGGACATCGCTCCCAGTCATCTGGGCCCTTATTTGAAAGCCCATCAGCCCGATATCCTGTGTGTCTGTCTATATCTATCTATGTCTGATATGACGTCATATATCTTCAAGATGGAGGAAGAAAGCATCCATGGAGTCCTCTAACCTCGAGACACCATCAGAAGATGTTGGTGTGGCACATTACTGGCCATCTAACTGTCTCTGTCCATGTGTATCACAGCTGCATGGTGTATTGAGGGTCATCATGGAGCCTCTGCTTGGAGACATGCCCTTGGTTGGAGCCTTGGCCATCTTCTTCCTGAAGAAACCGGTATGTACTGCCTCTTGTCTTCACAAGAAACTAGTTTGTTCTGGTTTCAGTACTATTTTAGATAGCATTCACTGGACACACCCTTCCTATTTAATCTCTTGCTGTTTGTCAACATCCTATGCTGATCAGAGCCCGATAGCTGCTCTCAGTGGACACTCCAGCGCCCCAAATGTGCGGAAATTACTCTGCCTCACCCCGCATATGTGTACTGATAACTCCCAGAGGTGCAGCGAGTCCTCTGAGGATCCAATCGGGAGGCCAGAGGGAGGTAGGGTGGGACTCTCATAGCATTGTCTCACAGCTTGTGTTGTGACGGAGAACATTGGCTTGGGACTTTTAGATACCAAAGGCCAAAGGTGACCTCAAAACTTCTCAGACGTCCTACAGCCAGGACCCATATCATGCAATGTTTGCTTTCAGCACGTTGTAAATTTCAGGTTGATATGTTCTTTAGCAAACAAATGGCACGGGGAATACAATTTCCCACAAAGCCCTACCCTGTCCAGCTTCTGAAGGACAATGCGGTATCTCCTGTAGCTCTGTATCACCGGAGGGTCTCCAGTGGCTTCAGAGAGTGGAGAAAGTTTGGCGTGTGGAATTGCTTCCCACTGCCAGTGTCCTCTCCATCACATATTGACATATATGGTCCTTGGAGATCTGGAGACTGGAGTAGCGGAAAGAGCAAAGCTAACTGTTTCGTTGGCTTTTTTTGGCTCTTATAATATTATGTTAATTTATTGCCCAGCTCTCTAATCCAGAATCACTGCACCTTGTATCAGTTGTGGTGGGTGAATATTTTCTGGGGAATTTCAGTAACTTGGCTGAGTATGAGACAGCAAGACAGTCTTTCCTAGGGTTTGAAGTAGAAAATCAGGTTAGTCTGTGCCCTTAAACTGGCATTATTTAATCTGTGTAACTAACCACTGTCAATCCCGGTCTGCAGAAAGCATGATTAGGCATTGCCTGTTAAGTCACGTGGTCTGACATCAGAGGGATGTTTTGGTTTAAAAGCTAATTGACAGTTGACAAGGCGATGGCTGAGGTTTTCTCCAGGCATAGTACTTGCTCTGTGTATGACATGCCACAGGGCAGCTTGCAAACGGCTCTTAGCAGATGACAGGAAGTGGCCTTTTGACTTCCTGCGGTTGCTGTTGACTGCTATCTGTGGGGTTTCTCTTGTGTGGGGGCTCCGGTGAGGCACTGAGGACTCTCTGGTGTGTCCTAAGGCAGAGGCTGCTCACTGCTGGACTGGGATGGGAAGACTTTTGTGTTCTGAGACACAGCTTGTGGTTTTAACAACTAGGACTCTAGGCCCTTAAACACGACCACGTTTCTTATTGCTAGTCATGAAAATGCCTCGGAAGACAGATGACCTTGTAAAGACACTATTAAATTTTCACAGGAGAGCTACAAAACATTGTTCCTTTAATCAAAGGGATGTGATCATTTAGGGCTGTCGTGCCGTTACGGGTCAAGTTGTATTATGCAGGCGAGTCCTTTGCCTTGTAAACTTTGGTGAGATTAATTGCCCCGCCCTAGTCCCTCTGCCTCGGTGGGGCCCATGACCTGGACAGATTTTCTGATTTTGCGTGTTTATTTGGTTACCATGGCAGCTGCCCGACTTAGTTACCACCACTCACAGGCACCTCCCGTCCTTATATGGGAATAAAAGCTTTTAATTGCAGACTCCAGTCACATGGGTCATAGCTGCTTTGGACGTTATTCATGGAGACAGCGTAGCATCACACAGACTCTCTGAGAGAGCGCCTTGGTCCTCCCTGCGGTTCCCCTCTGACTTGGACTTCGTGGATCCAGCCCTTTGTATTCTATCTGTCCAAGCCAGAGCCAGGCACCCAAAAACCACTGCAGCAGACATCCTTTGCACCTATACACACCAGTATTCAGAAGCACTTCCAAACGTCACTCAAACATTGTCTTTGAGGTCGTCAGGCCTGCAGGTTTTAGAGTGAGTTTAAACTGGCACCTGATTGACACCTGAAGCACCACGAACAGCTCGATTTGATCTCAGAGAAAACTGGAGTTAGAGAGAGGTCTAGCCCCCCCTGTTGCCCTGGAGGTCCAGTTTCAACACTGATGTGTGCTGTAGGGAAGGTATTTAGTCACATTCTCTACCTTCCGAAGGTTCTCCACATTCCTCTCATGGTGAACTGAACAAGTCATGACGTTGTCCTTGATGATTCATGGTGTGAAAATTTGCACAGGTCTGCAAACCCAGGGTCAAATTGTGGGAGTCTCTTTTCGCTGTGAGATTTCACAAAACACCCTCATGTTACACCGGGCAGTGGGATGGTGTTATGATGTTGTCGTGTGTATGTGTAAACAAGGACACCGTGCTGTTATTTATTTTCTTTTTTTGTTACTTTCTATTTTTCTGCCGCGTAAAAAAAAAGTTCCCTAAACTGGTGTCCAGGCGGAGGAGTTCTTGTTTTTATTGCCAAACGACACACTAGCGTAGTCGTGGGCGGCAGCCCGTCTGTGGTGTAACCGTGGCGACCTGCCCCGAGGACAGCGGCTGGTCTTTAACGGGGGTGTGGCCATGATGCAAATCGTCACTTCCAGCTGTCGGCCACAGACGGGCTGTGGATCCCGCTGTTACCGCTGCACCCAGTCTGTCCTGTACTCAGGCTGTTGTGGTTTAGGTACCTAAACAGACCTACATTGTCTTTTTATTTTATTTTTAATTTAAATTTATGCAGATGAATTTTTCAAAGATTTCCCAAAAAAAAACAGAAGAGTAGGGACCCACCAGCCAGCTGCACCCAAATCCCATGTCTGCTACCTTCGCTCACCTCCTGAGGTGTTTCTAAAGGATTTAGAAGTGTTTGCGTGACCGTGAGCGTGAAACACACGACCACAAGGGGCTGAGGCGGCACATCTGTGTCACTTCAGCGGTACTTCCTGCCGCTGTATCCCCTGGCAGACCTTCGTTGCAAATTCCCCGACCCATCATATTGTGATACTGCATAGACGGTCTCTCAAGGTCCCGGAAAAAACGTCACATCGCATGACTTATTTTATTAGATTGCATGTCACATTTTTCCTGTTTCTCTCCTCGGTTAGTTCCACGGTAATCTGTAAAGAGTCCGAGGTTTAAACCTACCTTTGATCCTTTTCAAGAAAGGAAGTGTTTGCTGAGGTTGTAGTTGACCCTAAGAAGTGATTTCTGCTGGGCGCCACCAGCAGGCCTCGCGGTGCATTGCAGTGTTCCATAGGAGATCAGGTCACGTGACCCATGTTTTTAGTCATGTGAGAGATATTGCCCTTGTAATCGTTCTGCCAGCACAGTCAGCAAGAGAAAAGCTTTTTTTTTTAAGCTTTTTGATTTGACAGACCTGTTCTAGAATCTTCGTTTAATAATAGCTATGATACAATTAAAGCCGCACATAATGAAATGGGTTTTAAACCGATTAAAGGACTGAGTGGAGAATGTAGGGTGCAGCCCAGCCGCAGCTTGTCCGAGTGACTGCCGTGTCCCCAGCACCTTCTCCGAGTGACTGCCGTGTCCCCAGCACCTTCCTCCTTGCTTGTTCTCCTTCAGTTTGTTGCTCAATGTCACCAGTTCATTTCCTGAGGATCAGGGACGTGTCGCGTGCCACTTCATTCCCCTGCCCCGCCCCCGTTCATCCTCGCAGGCATAAATCCTGTGCTATAATGCAGCCGTCTGTGTTTCAGAAGGTCACTCTGTATTTAGTACAAAAACATTTTCCGTTCTGTTTCCCTCTCCCCCCTCAGCTTCTGGACATCAACTGGACCGGCCTGACAAACATGCTGGATATTCCTGGGCTTAAGTAAGTTCTGGAGAGACTCTTGTATCTGGTTCGTTCGTCCATCAGTAGAGGTCGATTTGCATTTCGGTTTAACTCTCAAAGTTTGTGTGACATAGCAACCCCCTTCAAGTGCAGAAATGGTACAGTCCAGCCCAGCTGCTTTCACTACTTGGGCAAGCTCCCAAGAGTGGGTCACTGTGATCAGTATGGTGTGGGGCAGTAGGGCGCTGACATCCCAACCGCCCAGGCTGGTATGACCTTCTTCATCCCTGGGAGGATCTGTTGTGAAATTTGCTCTCAATCCTTTGCTCTGGAATGTAGCTTTGTGGGAGCTCTGGTATTGGTCTATGTCGCTCTAAAAATGTGGTTTCCAGCAGCATGACCTTACCTCCAGCTCCCCTCCAGTACTTTTTTTTTTGACAAGAATTGCTGTGAAGCCATTGGCTCGAGACCATGATGTCATGTTTTCTGAAGACGCCCCCCTCCTCTGCAGACCCTGGGAGCTGATGGGACGAATTGGGCCAGCTGGCAACCCAACACCCGCCCCTCCCGGCGCCACCCCCTGGATGCCTCAGCCTCTCCCATCACGGCCTCCGGGGGGGCGAGGGCTGGGAGTCTCGGGTTACCTTTGGGCGATTTGTAGTTCGTGCCAGAAATGTATAAAGGGGATCTTAGCTCCGGAAATGGATCTAGTTTATTTTATTTAAGTCATTTTGCCTGTGAGAGGGCAGCTTTGGGAGAAGGGGAGTCCCAATTTTGCCCCAACCCCTGCATCGTTGTCCCTGAGTGTGTCCGACCCACAAAGAAGGATTAAAGTTTCCGGTCACAAGATTCCCCCTGTCACCATTTAAAAATGTTTCAACCTATTATTGTTTTTCTAGCATGCACACTCATCCAGAGGTTCCTGAAATAAAATGCTAGCATGCTACGCTAATCAACTTTTAGTGGACGGTGGTTGTATTTGTCTGGAAAACCACGATGTTCTGGGAAATAAGTGCCCAGTGATTTAAGCCCCTCTGCTGCAGTCTGGCAGCTCCCCCCAACAAACAAGGGTCTCTGTTTCCCTTCAACGGCCGCAATTAAATATGTTGTAAGTCTGGCATTTTTCTGCAGTGAGGGAGCCTGTGGGGGAGGGATTAAGGTTTATCATTGGAAAGGGGGGCGTTCTTTAAAACAAGCCCTCTGGTTGGAGTCAGTTCCAAAGTATGCCTCTGCCCCCTGGTGGCAAAGGGAAGCCTAGCAGTCTTGTGAACACAGTGAGACAAATCAGAATTTTCAGCTCTACGTATCCAATATACACAGACCGTAACTATTCCTGCCTTATTTGTGGCTAAATTATTGGCCTCTGTAGAACAAGTGGGAGGACAAGAATTTATTTTGTCAGTTGTTTTGTTGACATTTTTTTCCCCGCGTAATCTTAGTTGTTTGTTTGCTTTAACAGATAAACATTATTGCAGCTTTCTTGATGTTTCCTGTTGCTTTCATTGGGTGTGGTTGTTCAAAAGCTAAGCCAGACGTAGAGGCGTTGGCGCACCCTCCTGCCTCATACTTTAATCATGAAATATTTTCATTTACTCTGTTTGCCGTTTCGTTTCCATGGTGCTCAGGTCCCCACTTCTGGTGCCGGGTTTGAAGTGGGTGACACTGTAAAGGAGCACTATTCATAGATGTTCTGAACTTCTGCTGGAAAGTAGGGTCTCTGGCCCCGATTGCCTCTGGCATGAGCGCAGCCCAGTTTATTACAGATACACGTCTTTAATAGGAGGGTTTGTGCACCTCGGAGGCAGCGATAGCTAAGCTGTGGGGGTAACGTCCTGCCCCCCGCCCCATCTCTCTCTCTCTGCTGGCAGTGGCCTGTGCGACAACCTAATCCAGGACATCATCTGCAACTACCTGGTCATGCCCAACCGTATCACCATACCGCTGGTGGGTCAGGTGCAGCTGTCACAGCTTCGCTTCCCCATGCCTAAGGTAAGAGGCTACATGTGACTCTACTCCACTCCTGGCCACCTGTTGGCCCCGCCCATTAGCCACTCTAAGTGACCACACCCACAGTCCACCCTGACTCCGCCCACTACTTGGCCTCCTGACCCAACACATTGAACTCGCACACAGATGTTGTATACAAACCCACACTTAATCTGGTTTCTTGCCCAGGGACCCCATCTGCTACTTCTCTAGCTGGCAGCGTCTACTATTATTATCGGGATAACATGGATTGGTTTATAATTCTCCCCCACACAAATGTTCTGTAGCCATGGAAACTGCCCCCATATTGACACTTTCTTCCTCCCATGCTTTTCTCAGGGGATCCTGAGGATCCACTTCCTGGAGGCGCAGGACCTGCTGGGCAAAGACAAGTTCCTGCGGGGGCTGATCAAAGGGAAGTCGGACCCCTACGGTGTGGTTCAGATTGGCAACCAGCTCTTCCAGAGCAAGACCATCAAAGAGACAGTCAACCCCAAATGGAACGAGGTCTACGAGGTATGCAAGGCCTGTGTGTTCAGGCGGGCATTTCAACCCAAATGAAATCTGTGAAATTTCACCATCTTAGAACTGTGAAGCCGGCTTCCTAGTGGAACATGACCTAAAAAGGGATGAAGGGGAGAAAACGGTCAGTAGGTCCCTGGGGACTGAAAATATCATCTGCGGTGAAGCATATGAGCTGCTTCCCCCTTAATGAGCTGGTGTCTGAGAGACCTTCTGTTTGTGGAGGTGTCCTGTTTGCTGTCTGTCAGCTTCTCTGTTTGTGTGGGTGTGCTGTGTTCTGTCTACTGGTCCGCCATACACACTCTCTGTGCTGTAGGGCTCTCTGCCTACCTGTGTCTCTCTCTGTCCTGTCAGGCTCTCTGTCTGCCACCCATCGCATTCTGTCCTATCTCACTCTCTGTGTGTCACCTACTGTACCATGCTCTCTGTCCTGTCTCGCTCTCTGTCTGCTGCCCGTCGTACTCTCTGTTCTGACAGAAAAGCACGGTTTTGGACTGTCTTCATTACCTGACCTTAACCCTCTCTGCAGGCACTCGTGTACGAGCACTCAGGACAGCATGTGGAAATCGAGCTTTTTGACGAGGACCCTGACAAAGATGACTTCCTGGGAAGGTAAAATATCATTGTATCATTTACCCCATCCATTTTCATTGATCTGGTTTTCCTTAAATCAGCCTTGCCATGCAATTAATACTTTTTTTTTGTTTCTTTTTTTGTCTCTTGCAGTTTAATGATTGACATGACAGAACTACACAAGGAGCAGAGGGTGGATGAGGTGAGGGTTACAGAAATCCTATTAGAGTAAGTTTATATCCCAGCCATTTTTTTTTTGCAGCTGAACATCCAGATACAGGAACCTTCTGCTGGGTAGAACTACGAATCATTTAACTACTACGCCCCCTGCTGCCTGAATAACAAGCGGCAGCCTCTGGAGAGAATTTTAAGCTCTCCTGCCATTCTCGTTTTCCAGTGGTTTGAGCTAGATGAAGTCTCCACGGGGAAACTTCACCTGAAGCTGGAGTGGCTCTCCCTCCAGCCCACGCCGGAGAAGCTAGACCAGGTGAGGTTCCCACTGGCTGAGGTGCACTGCCAATCGGGGCAGAGAGGGCGGCGCCACTGCTCACCCTCAAGTAGAACTCTGCAGCCTTGGGTGCAGGCAGTGATGTAGCCCCTTGAGGTTATTTTTGGGAGCTTCCTGTCCGGCAGTGCCTTCCAGCTGTGTGTGGGTCAGAAAAACACCATAACTGGTCAAACTACTTGGAGTGCCATGTGGTAACATCCCCCCCGCATCCCAAATTCTCCTCCTCGCAGGTGCTGACAAGCATCAAGGCAGACAGAGGGCAGGCCAATGATGGCCTATCCTCTGCACTTTTGCTCATTTACCTGGACTCCGCTCGTAACCTCCCCGTGAGTACGCCCCCCCTTCCCCCGCCAGGCGATGCCTTTTTATCTCTATATCTAATTGGCAAGTAGCTTGTGATGGGAGGAAGGTTTTAGCGTTAAATCTGTATCCGTGTAATTATTGCTAATACCTTTGTGTTTTTGGTTAGTTTGAATGCTTTTGGGGCTTCCTGAGCATTAAAAGAAATGCGTATCTGGTATGTGGCCTTGCGGTGCGCGTCTGTGTGTTTCCGTGTCTGCGTGTGTCTGCCTAGAGTGTGCCCTATCAGTTTATTAATGTTTAATAAATTGAGTCCCAGTGGCAGCGTGCTAAGTGTATTCAAGCACCTTCATGCCACCGCCGTTCGGGTTGAACCTCACACAGCGCTGAGCTGAGAAACGACTTCATCTCCCAAGTGACTAGGAATGCTATCCCACAGGGCTGGAACCCCTGCTCATGACATGGGGGGGTGACGACACCACTTGCAAAAAATAGTTGTGGCAACAAACAAAGCCAGTACCACACCTCTCTGCACTACAAGGTTGTTAGTTCCAACCCAACGATGAACCCTTCTGTCACACCTTAGTATAAATGAGTAAAAATCTCAGGTTGCTTCAATATATTAGCTAAATAATTAAAATTCAGTTTTTAATACACTAGAACATCTTCCGCAGCGAAAGTGCCATCTTTGCACAGAAATGTAAGGCTAGCATGGATTGTGGACCAGCGGTGCTAAACACTAACACGAAGCATGTACCTGAGCGAAACGCAGTTACATACTCCACCCATCCCGGGTCCGACCTCCTGCCAGCATTGTGAAGTCCCACGATGCATTTCATCGGCAGCATCACCCAGCGTGACACCGCGCGTGCTTGCCCTTTCCGTGCGTGACCTCATCCTCACGCCGCGTCACCCATTGCTAAGGTCCCACTCCTTCCCTAAAGTCCAAGTCTCGTTTCTCGACTTGCCTCCACCCCCCGTTTATCAGCCCAGCTTCCAACGGCCAGACATTCATCACGACAGGTCTGCATGTCGCGTTACGTGTCCAGATACGCACACATTAATGCATGTAAGGTGTCCCCTACAGCGATGCTTTCTGTGTTTAGCGCAGGGCAAGCTTCAGCGGTAACTGTGGGGGCGGGGCTTTTTCGTCTCTTAGTCCCATGATTCTCTTCTTCTCTCCATTTCCTCCCCTTTTAAGAGTGTCTTCGAAGGCAGCTTTGGCAGTGGATACTTAAAAGAGAGGAGAGCTTCGGGCCTAGTCTTTTGTGAGAATACTACCTCACTCTATAGAACGTTATTTGTGAGTCTCCTGGAATTTTGCCTTTTAGCATTAGCCGAAGTGTGATTGGGTGTTGTCGTGGCAACCGAAACAACAAGGATGTTTGCGAGAGGAAAAAAAAAAAAAACGCATGTGCGAATGCCTCTGCTGCACGGTTGAGATGCTTAACACGGCTGAACATGCACAGTGCTTTCAAAGCCAGCAGCATTTCAGTGATGTTTACCTGCTTGTAGTTCAGTAATGCTGTGAACTTATCGGCGGAAGCCATGTAGGTAAAATTGGGGAAAAGATTAAAAACAACAGGCCTTTTTTAAATGGATAAATATGACCTCTCTAGTCTGACCTCTCTCTGGACCATGTCATCTTAATTCTTTCATCTCATTGGCTGTATTTTTTCCCCCCATCCTGCTGCTGCTGCTTCTGTCCTATCAGCCGCCTAGCATTCTGAGCAAGCCCACTGCATGCTGGGTAAGGCTTCTCTGCGCACACACAACCCTTCTGCGAATTCCAGACATAGCATGCATGCCAGAAATGTCCAGTATGGCCCACACCACCTCCCTGTTCATTCCATTAAGTCCTTTTGTTCCACAATTAGAGCCATTGAAGACATACAGACTAAGCTAAGCAGGCATCCCTTTGTCACATGATTCATTTAGGCTGTTATTATTTGTGTATGTTTTTTTTAATCACTTCATCAGACTTCATCAGGGGCTGCACACAGTCTCTCCTCCCAAGTCAAGCTGTCATTCTGGGAAGAGCTAGGAGTCTGTACACCACAACTCTATCTGAACCAACCCAACCTACACAAGTCCAGTTATTTTTGTGGGAATCTCATCTCATCCTAACAGCAGAGACTCAAACCCCTCTAATCATTCCTCTCCCTCGCCGCTGAACCCGCCATCGCATCTCTGTCTTGTCCTTTCGCTGTTTTGTGTTATTTCCTTTGCTTGGGGGGAGGTGTTTGGTGTCTGGGAGGGGGGTGCTTTAACTCCATAACCATGTCAGTATGTGTGTGTCTGTGTGTCCGTTTCTGTGGCCTGGTGTTGATGTGCGTCCCTCATCTCTGCATGCCTAAATAACCCGGTGTGTTCATTCTCTCCTGCCTGGAAAGCGCAATCCGTTAGAGTTCAACCATGACGGGTTGAAGAGAAGCTCAGTCAATAAGGCCCTCAAGGTAAAGTACCAGCACACACACATGTGGGCCTGAACCAAGGCATGCAGAACACGGCACTCCCTGCTAGCGCCCCTTAGGACAGGACGGGCCGTGACGGCACTCTCAGTGCCGAACTGACACACTGTGACCATGATAACCACACACTCTGTCACAACATGATACCCTATGACCACACACACTTTGTCATGATGTGACTAGCTATGACCACACGCTATCACGATGTGCTATGATCACATGTTGTCATAATGTGAAATGCTAAGACAGCACGTTGTCATGACATAATGCACTATGACCACAAATTGTCATGACGTGGTATGGTATGACCACACTCAGTCGTGATATGACACACTATGACCACATACTTCATTACGCAACACACAAAGACCAGATTGTCATGATGCAACACACTATGACCACATACTGTCATGACACGACGTGCTAAGACCACACACTTAGTCCTAATGTGTCACTACGACTGTACATGTCAACATGACATATAACGATTGCACTGGTGCCCTTGACCATGCATCCTGACCCGGTCACCACCCACCCAGTGCACACTCGTCCATCCTTTGCGTTTCCCTCAGGCACGTTGATCAGTAAGACGGTATGTGAGGCAGGTTGTGTGTTTGTGTGACCAGCTTGTATATTAACAGAACCAACTAAAACCTCTAACGCCTGTAAACTGAATCCATGTTCTATGCTGTATATCTGTCCATCCTAATGGAATAACCTTCAAGCTCTTGATATGAAAACTGACTTCTTAGTCTTAGTAGGGCATGTACACAATCTATCCAGTTTGCCTGGTTTTTATCCAGTTTTACCCCTTCTTGTCCCAGTTTGATCTCCCTTTTTTGATATGACCATCGAGGTTTTGCCAAGGTTCATGGGCCCAAGTAATAAAATGATTTAAATACTTCTCTGGGTTTTACCTCCTCTCCACGTTGTGGGATGTTACGAGAGCTAAATTTACCTCCTTGGCTGACACACGAAGGAATCGGCAAGGGGTTTATTGACTGGTGTAGTTCTTATGTCATACATGCAGTCAGCCTAGAAACGGAAGGATTCCAGAAGTTTCTGCAGAACGTTCCGTTTGCCGCAGGTGGCTGGCGACCACAGCTGGCTAGACGAACATGTCGACATTACGTCGCTTGTAATGTCGTACTCCAGATATATTGGTATATGCATAGTATATATTTAGTTTGTATACATGTATATATGGAATCAATATATTTATGTGGTCGTCATGAGTTCTGTGGTATATTTAGATGCAATCAGTCTCACCCCTGAGAGTCCAGCATTTGTCAGACTAATTTAATTGGGAGGGCTTCCAGAGATCTGACAGGAATTAATCCCCACATCGATCCAAGTCAGTCATCTCAAAGTCATTTCAAACAATTAAGGACAGTAAAATTTGCCTGTAAGTGCTGCTTCTTGGGAGCATCCAGGAACACAGAAAACAGCCGATGTTGTCTGATGCTGAGTATCTGATGAGTTTCAGCGAGGTTATTTCCTGTTTCCCTTCGCGCAAAATGACTACTGGGCTGAGGTCCGTGAGGCATCGTGAGGCCCGTTGAACTCTGGCTGGCTTGTTTTGTTCTAGTAGCTTGTATGGCGGCCATTTTGAAATTGCGTTAATTTGTTTTAACCTCCAGTCCGGCAAGAAGGTGAGCAGCGATCCCAACCCATTCGTCCAGTTTACTGTTGGACACAAAACCTTCGAGAGCAAGGTGAGTGGGTCCTAAGGGCATGGGAGCAAGGGCGCCGCCTTCCTGTGTCTGTAATGTCGCTGGGCTTTTTGGCTCCAGTGTACAGACATAATACATGCGACCTTCTTATCCTGTTGTAGACCCGACACAAGACCAATGAGCCGGTGTGGGAGGAGGCTTTCACCTTCCTTATACACAACCCCAGAAGTCAGGAGCTGGAGGTGGAGGTACAGGAATGTGTGTGTGTGTGTGAGCAACCATACCAGGAAATTGTGTGTCTATATCTTCGTATTCCATGTCGCTAGACTTTCCTACCTCAGCGATCAACAAAACATGGACGTCTCTATCTGCAGGTGACATTAATCTGACCTCATGCATCTCTCTCCAGGTGAAGGACGATAAGCACTCCTGCTCCCTGGGCACCTTGTCCCTCCCCCTGCGCCGCCTGCTGGAAACCGAAGACATGACACTTGACCAGCGGTTCCCCCTCTGTAACTCCGGGCCTGAGTGCGCGCTGAAAATGAAGGTGGTGCTGAGGGTGAGGGAGAATATCCGCGGGTTTATGCACATTCAGATGTGTGATGAAATTTACTTTTTGTTTTTATTGACTTATACTTTTTTAGTAGATGCTTTTGTGTGATGAGATGAGGCTCTATGGCAGGGGTGTCAAACTCCAGTCCTGGAGAGCCGGAGCCCTGCTCATTTTTGGGTTTCCCCCTCATTTAACACACCTGATTCAACTCCTTGTGCTAATTACCACGCAGCTCTTGAGCTGAATCATTTCTGGTGGAACAGGGAAAGAACTAAGCTACACAGGGCTCCGGTCCTCCAGGACTGGAGTTTGACACCCCTGCTCTATGGGTTAGGGCTGTGTCTGTGATCAGAAGGTCACTGGTTCAACTCCCATGGCTGGCAGATCGATGTCGCCGTAGGGTCCTCAAACGAGGCTTTTAAGCCCCATCGCTGCAGGGACTGTAGCTGATCCTGCTCTCTGATCCGCTCTCGTATATCACTTTGGAGCAAAACCAAGTTTAAAGCAACATATGAGTGGGGAAGACAGTACATCGCTATCATACAGCTGTCAAGGAGCCAACATCAGCACAAGAGCAGCTAGGCGGAGCTTCCAGTGAGGGACCAGTAACAAATACAAGTTAGCAGTGGGGCGAGAGCTGTACAGTGCATTAAGGAACATGGCAAGAATCTGACATCAGGTGAGCTGTTCAAATCAAAACTCAGAAGACAAATACAAAAGTAGAAGAATGTCCAGTGTTGATAAGAAAACAATATAGACAAGTGGCGGGTGTGTGTGTGTGTACAGGTCTCTGCATACATAAGCAGATGCATCCATACATGTATATTATAGTGTGTGAAGCATTTTCCTTGTTCGCATACAGGTTCTCTGCTTGGAGAAGCTTCACCCATCGGACCAGCCATCCTCAGTCCAAGTGAGGAAGGCCAGCGTCAGTGTCAATGCCGGTAACAGGACGGGGGTCAGTGCCGGTGACAAGACAGGTGGGGTTAGTGCAAGAAAGGAGCAGCCCCCCACCCCGGTGGCCAAGTCGGCCGCGAGCAGGACGCCGGACTCCGTGGTGGCTCCCCCGACCCCCGCAGCGGCGCCTCCCACGTTCGACCCCGAGCGGCAGGCGCCGGAGTGCCCGGGTAGCCCCGCCCAGCTGGCCAGGGCGGGGCTAAGCTCCTCCAGCCTGGCAGTCTCGGGCTCCCAGACCCAGCTGGCTGCCAAGGAACCCACTCCCAGCATCGCCTCCGACATCTCCAACCCCTTCGCCACTCAGGAGCTGCAGCAGAGACTGCGGCAGCTGCAGAAGTAAGCCGCCCACCCCCCCCCCCACCTCCAGCAGGGTGCAGCTGTTTAAAGGATCGACTCACTTTAAATTCATGCGGTCGGTTATCTTTAGACAGAGACCCTCTCTCAGAACTACATCAGGATGTATTTATAAAATACACAGGATCGCCAAATTGACGTCGACTTCTCAGAGCTGTGCTGGGCTTCAGCCAGTATCTGCTGGCTTTGTGTGGGACAGTGTGCATGGCGATATCAGCATCTTCTTTCCTCCCACAGTGGTTCAGCCCCCAGCTACTTCCCCCTGGGCGAGGTGCAGCTGACAGCGAGACACAGCTCCCAGAGAAACAAGCTGGTGGTGGTTGTGCATGCTTGCAGGTGAGCCTGCCTGCAGGGGGTACCCTTCTCCTGAAACCAAGCCCTGGACATGACTCTAAGCTTAGTACTGGTTCACGCAGGAACCTCATCGCGTTCACGGAGAGCGGCTCGGACCCCTACGTGCGTTTGTACCTGCTTCCCGACAAGCGGCGTTCTGGCAGGAGAAAAACCCACACCATCAAAAAGACGCTGAACCCTGTGTATGACCAGACGTGAGTGTCAGCCCTCACAGGAAGCCGTGGGTCACCTCCACACCTTCATGAACGATCATGGTTTTTATCCACGTGGTTCAGGTTCGCTGATGCCTCCTGCAGGACAGTGGCTGAACAGCAGTTGTATCTTTGCTTGTTGGCAGGTTTGAGTTTAGCGTCTCTTTAGCGGAGCTCCACAGGAGGCCCCTGGATGTGGCTGTCAAAAATGGGGGCGGGCTGCTGTCCAAACACAAGGGGCTTCTGGGAAAGGTATGGCCGCTACTTGCTCTCCGACAACCAGAGTGCCCCCAAGTGGCAATAACCCAAACTGGCCTTCTGTAATGTGGCATATTTAACGATGGAAAATATACCCATTTGCAGGTGCTGGTTGATCTGATGTGTGACGACATTTCCAAAGGCTGGACTCAGTGGTAATGCAGCTTCTCCCACTGGCATCCGTCAGCTGCTGTGTGCTGCTGAACGGAACAGAGTCACAGGCTGAGATCGGGGCTTCTATATCAGCTGAATTTAAATTACTTATTTGCCACAATTTAATGTGATTATCATACAGTATTTTTCATTTATTTTGCAAACTTCGGTGCCATTTTGTCTTCGTTGATAAAACCATGAAGGATGTTCATTTACGCACACAGACCATGAAAGTCTTAGAAGTAAACATACTACGCAATATTAAAACGACATGTATCTAACCGTGCAGAAGCGAAGGTACTAGAATCTTAGGAAGCAGCTTAATCTGCAGGTTTTGGGTGCTAGGTTTTATTGCCCCCTGCTGGATGATACAGGATCCGCATGCTGCAAAGTTTTAGCATCAAACCTATCTATCATAACTAACACAGTAGGACGATCGTTATACCGTTAATTAAAGCTAATAGTTTGTTTCCATTTCTTCTCCCCCATCAGGTTTGAGCTGACGGAGGATGGCTCGAGAAGAACACTTGACACTTAAAAGAGTGATACGGGGAGGGGGAGGGACTCGTCATATAACTTTGTTCCGTTTTTAAAAACATCACTAATGTAACAACCTATTCTAAAGTGTTACATTTTAGCCATCATGATTGTTATTTAAAACACGCGAAACCTAATTTTCCCTTTATATGATTATATCTTTATAAATGTCCCTGTTTCCCCCGTTTTTTGCTAATGTTTTGTGTGCAATAGGTAAGAGGAAATGTGTGGTACCCAAGAACGCGTCTGCGTTTCAATTAATGATGTTCAGGATTTATGGAGAGTGTCACGCTACCTGTGGTCCGCGTACGGCGTGTGATTATCTTCGTCCAGATGGGCCACCGATGGGGGTGTCCAGTGTTACCTGATGAGCTGTATCAAGTATTTTTTAAGAAGGAGAATTTACATTGTGCTTTTCAGTGAATTGAATGAAAAGTAAAAGCTTGTTTGAACCTAGTCCAGTCAGCTGGCGCTGGCCGATTTTACGATCTGTCAAAGACCAACCAAAGAGGCAAGTTTTTCATCGTGTTTCCGGTGCGGGTCGAAGCCAAATGCATCTGTACGTCGTGCTTTATACTCCTCTCGTGTATTAAATTTAATTCTCGTAACGGTATGTTTTTATCCTTATTTTTTGTTTGTATTATACGCATAACAGTCCCTGCACGGTACTGCGGTCGGACATCAGATAATTCTGCTTCCATTATTTTCACATGCCATCTCAGAAATCAGCCAGGAGCTTTTTATTCTACTATGGATGTTCTTTTGTAGTAACGGTCTCACTGCAGATTTAGTTAAGCGCACGTACTTTACGCACACTTCATATTTAATACGACCTCGCCGCACTGCATGCAACATGCCTTCTGAGAGGTATCACGTTGATCTGTGTGTATCGACGGGGTTCACTGCTGTAGTTGTCACAAAACACATTAATTACGTAAATGTTTTTGAATGCATATCGGGTATCGATGTCCTATATTTCTGTAATGTATAATTAGAATGACAATCGGGACTACAGAGAAGGTTTCAGACAGTTTCATGTTTTAAATGGACCACGTCATTTTATGATGTCGTTACCAGATCTTTAAATATTCGCTCACCTTTTTCCTTTCTGTAAAAGGGAACTCATGAGAATGAAAGTTGTTTATTTGGTATTTTCCTACTTCCACTGCAAGCTGTTATGCCTCTGTAACTTATTTATCTGGTGCCTTAAAAAAGACTATTCAGATATGTAAAGACGCTTTTAAGGTTTCTGTACTTGAGAATGTCTCCTCAAAAGCTTTTAAATAAATAAAGAGCGATTACTGTACTTGAGGCATTGGGCCCTGTGTGCTGTTTTTGTCCTTTGAGGTTATTTCTGTAAAAATGTCATGTGCTTTAAATCCTGCTTAACATAAAAATACGCCGAAGATGGCAGTGAAGACGGCAGTGGCCAGTGCTACAGTCAGAGGCTTCCAGGCCCAGGTTTGGAATATCACCCCTGCTGAAACCTGTGGGCACGTGAGCTGTTGGCTCTAAATTGCAAATGTGGCATGCTGCCATGTCTCCTTCGCATAGAGGGAGGGACTCCAGGGTTACCGTGTCATTTTACTGGGTAAGTGGTTGCAGGGGATAGGGGCATGGCTAGAGATTTTGGACCCCTTGAAAGCATATCATATTGGGTCCGTAATCTGAACTAATCCAGTTTTGTTCCAGATTTTTAAGGGGCTCTCACTGAGGAGCCCTTAAAATTAAAATTGTCATAATTTACCCCCCTTCATGGTGCCCCTGATGGGATTATACACATAAATATGTGAACTCTACGCCTCCCCCACCTTGCTCTCTTGAGGTGAGAGCAATCTGGTAGCCACCCATAGCAGCACCCAGACAGCTGGGGGGGTTAAGGGCCTTGCTCAAGGACCCACAGATGTGCCGAGGCTGGGCTCGAGCCGGCGACCTTCTGATCGCAGGCACGGAACCTTGGCCCGCTGAGCCACACACTGCCGCCGTTCCCCTTTGGTTCACCTCTTAATGAAGGGATCTGCGATCTGTGCTTTTCTCGAGAGCGCAACAGCTTGCCCTATTTTACCAGCTGCCCTGCAGTGAGGATTTAGCAGGGCTGCGACGTATGTGTGAAACGGTGCGTGTAGTCCCGTAGAAAGACCAACTGCAGGTCAGGATGGAAAAAAAAAACAGGTCAGAGTTGCGGTGTTAATCATAGAACATGGAATGGTTTTTCCAAATACCCAGAACTATAATTGTTCGCAGAATTGAATAACACTCAGTGAGAGCTTTATTAGGAACACTACACTAATACTGGGTAGAGAGTCTCCCTTTGCTCTCAGAATAGCCACAATTCCTCCTGGCCTGGATTTTGTCATTTTTAATCCATCATCATGCAGATTCTGCAGATTCATCAACTGCACATCCATGCTGCACATTTCTCGTTCTACCACATCCCCACATCAACATTCTATTGAATTCAGGTCCATTGACTGGGAGGCCCACTGAAGAACACTGAACTCATTGTCATGTTCATGAAACCAGTCTGAGATGACTTTTGCTTTGTGTCGTAATGTATTATGCTGGAAGTAGCCAATGGAAGATGGGTAAGTTGTATGCATTAATGGATGTGCATGGTCAATAACACCGAAATAGGTTGTGACATTCATGTGATGATTGATTGGTATTAATAGGCCCAAAGTGTGCCATGAAAGCATTCGCTATGCAATTACACCACCAACAGCAGCCTGGACTGTTGACACAAGGCAGGCTGGGTTCATGGATTCAAGCTGTTGACACCAAATTCTGACCCCACCATCTGTGTGCCTCAGAATTCAGCAGACCAGCCAATCCTTTTCCAGTCTTCAGCTATCCAGTTCTGGTGAGCCTGTGCCCACTACAGCCACAGCTTTCTGTTCTTGACCGACAGGAGTGGAAACCGACATGGTCTTCTGCTGTCGTAGTCCACCTGCCTCAAGGTTCAACATGTTGTGCATTGTGAGATGATTTTCTGCTCACCACAGCCTGTCAGCTGGAACCAGTCAGGCTATTTTCGTCTGATCTCTAACATCAACATAACATTTGCATCTGCGGAACTGCTGCTCACTGGATGTTTTTGTTTGTTTGTTTGTTTGTTTGTTTGTTTGTGGCACATTCTGAGTAAATTGTTTGCATTGTGAAGCAGCCTGTCCGGCACCAATAAACGAATCGGAAATCATATTTTTTTCACACTCTAGCTGTTTGTTTGTGAACATTACCTGAAGCTCCTGACGTGTTTCTGCATGATTTTATGCATTGCGCTGCTGCCACACGACTGGCAGAGCAGATAACTACATGAACAGGCAGGTATACTGGTGTTCCCAATATACTGCTCAGTTAGTGTACATGAATCCTAAACACGATTACTGTGTAAGCTAAGAATATACGGTGTTTATTTTGTAAACTCAATAGAAAGAAGTTTACTTTTTCCTCTTCCGATGCAACTATAAATACTCCAGAGCTGCCCTTGCCCCTATCCATGCCTACCCACTAGAACAAATGTATGCATTTATGTTTTTTCTTATTTGGCACCACAACACACAATATTTACATGAATGTGAAGCCGGTGCGGTTGCTCAGTGGGTAGCGCTGTGTCCTCCACAGGTCCGGCGTGAGTGTTTGCGAGTGTGAACCCCACCGTCCGCTGCGGGGTCTCCCCTGTCTGTCAGCCTGCGTTTCTTAAGATAGACTCTTTGCTTACTGTCATGCTCGATTGGAAAAGCGGGTATGGGAAATGGATAGATATGGCAACATGTATATTGCATCAAAATTAATATTACATAATATAAACAATGATGAATCTACATTTGCTGACTGGAGCTTACTCATGTCATTCTCTCGTGTCTATTTAGAAAACTGATATATACCTCTAGAGCATCAGTGGGGCTGTGTTTTACCCCCCTCCCCCCATTAATGCACACTAATTAGTTAAATCAGATCCTGCTAATTAAGACATATCCTCCCCCCGCCCCTCCCTTTTCATAAATCAACACCACCGCTCCTTGTAGACCTCCTTTAAAACATCTGCTTAGCATATTTGAAGTAAGGATCACGACTTATCTAATGAACACCACTGATCAGATCAATTAATTAAATAAATAAATTATTAATTTGAAAGGCTTGTAATCGTGAGAATCCCAGTAATCCGAATTTTAACTGGAGTTTATCGACGTGTAGCTAAGATTTTCCTGTATCCTGGCGCCATCTTGTGGATCCTTGCATTATTGTATCTTCTTATGTTTGCCTGCAATATTTTGAAAGGTTGGGTGATTTTACGACATTTTGCGAAGCTTTGCGACTCAATTACACATTTATGGCATTTTTTTTTTTTTATTCAGTATACGTCAGTCGGCAGAAAGTATGTCCCATTTGGTGTCTTTTAAGCGTTCTGCAAGTGTTGAATTCGACTGTATGTTAAAAAATATAAATAAGAATAATATATCTGGTTGGTCCTGTAAGCAATTTTTCATATTCCAGATGTATGGAAGCCCGTTTCCGCCACTGTGGAAAAAAAAAAATATATATATATATACAATTTAAATCGAAATTTCGACTTAGTTGTCTCGTGATGAATTAGTCTTATGAGGTCACCACGTGGTAAAGTGCAACGTGATATTAATTCGTTAAAAATATTAGGGCGTGTTGCGTGGATGAGGGACCAGCTGCTGTATCATCCAGCAGCATTCAGTGTATTTGAGGCTTAGTAAACACAGTCTAATAAGTTCGGTTTTCCGATAATACAATACGATGAGTCCGTTTTGAAGCATGTCTTGTGCTGCAGGTACATTGCGGTTGGAGATAACACCCCGGAAGACTTAAGTCTTGTGTAGATCTATAATTCCAGGGAAAGACCCGGGATTTACTGCACCCTGAAGTGCCCACATGGGCTTTTTTTTTTAATTCAAAGGCGTAACAGGACTCTATGTGCACCACAAAGCCTTCTCACCTGTAGAAAAATATTTCAGTTGCTTCTTTAACTGCGCCTGTGTTTTCAGCTACTCATGTTACTTTGACCTAAGTCTGTACCCTTTTTGGGTGAGCAGGCGTCTGAAAAACGTAGCACAGCCTTTAGATCACTGTCAGGAAATTTATTGATGAATGAATCTGTGAATCAGTCACACTTAATTTAACATGTCATCCGTTCATTGTCAATGCGGAGCGAGATAAGGTGGAATCCAATGTAGAACCGACAGGACCGCATAGCGATTGTGGCAATGCTTATATGTCCATTTCATCCGCCAGACTGGAGTAATTTGATAAAAGGATATTGTATTGAGATCTTTTTAAAGTTATTGACCAGACATCCAGAATGTTATATCTCTGTCTGCCGCAATCCAACTGCACTATTGATAATAGCGTTCATGAAATATTGTCATGAAGGCATCCTGACTTAGAAAACCCGAAAATAAATTAAAAGCAATGAATGGGAAAGACAAGTCTGTCAATCAAACATATTCGAGTCCATTTTTAGTTGTGATATTTAGAATAATAACACATACCGAGGTTTTTTTCCCCCCAATGTTGTATTGTTAAAGTGAATCTAACAGTCCGCCCCCCCCCTTTCACACTTTTGAGTGAGAAACATTTGTAGTACATTGGCCTGTACTGACACCCACGTCCCCAAAAGACGTGGGTGGCAAACATGGTGGCAGTATGACTTATCTGTTGGAGTTCTGGAGCAATAATTAAGCACAGAAGCATGTGATAAAAAAAACAGCAATACTCAGACTGAACTGTTTTTCCCAGTGTGTAAGTTTTGTTCTTTGAAGTGAATTATAAAATTATTTTTTAACAGTACAGAGCTGAAGAAAAGAGCTGTGCATCGCAACTGACAAGCCAATTAGGCCCCTTGCATCAAGCAGGTCTTGTTTTTCTTCTCTCATTTTGTGACAGGAAGTCCAGGCTTCTAATCTACATTGCTTCCCGCTTTAAAATGTCGATGTCTACACCAAAATGTGCACCGGTGACCAATTCAGCCCCTGGATTAGTCTGATTATACAAAACTCGACATTTTCACTTGAATCGAACATTGCCATGTTTTTTCCTCCCGGAAGTGTTCATTGCACTTTTCTAGCTCTGTCTGCACCTAGAAGAGATAGCCGTGTTTGTCTTTTTTTTTCTAGTAGTGCTGCTGTAAACCTGCTGTTAATTCACAAGGTAGAGCAGCCGCTGGCTTGTTGCCATTCTTTGTTGCCCATTCCGCGAAGACAATGTGAGGTCTGATAGCATTCAGTGAAACAGAGAGACCTTTGGTATCGCAGGAGGTCTAACCCGGTATTACTCCAGCCGAGTAGTCCACTGAGGTCCTTGCGTGTTTCTGAATGCGAGCCTCACATGGTATGAGGAGATTACGGCGCCGTTCGTGCTCTATTGATGGGGATACACAAATAGCATGGACCAGTCTTTTGGGATTGTGTTTGACTCACAGCTTGCAGGTACAGCGATGATGCGTTCCCTAGCAACAGCCTCCCTTGGCTCCTAAATGTTCTCAGAGTCGGTTTTCTCATTGATTAGACAGGCACCCTGATGGGATGAAAATGTAATAATTGTCTTTTGTAGCATTTCCCTTTAGAACATCGAAATGCCTGTCCATCCATCTTCCATAACTGGTTGTCTAGTACAGGGTCACACACAGCGAACATACGCGTTTGTCGGAAATTCATATTTCCATGTATGTATGTAGGTTACAACTATAATAACACTTTTTGGAATCACATTGTAAACAGCGCTCTCATATCTCTGTCATATCCTGGTATCTCACTAGGACTCCACCATGTCAGTGACCTGCCGCGTTTCTCAGTCATTGGGGAAGGGCTTATTGGCCAAAATTGGGAGTGTGTGTGTGGTTATGTTAGCCAAGTCTATAAAGTTAATGTAATTGATAGTATCTGAATTACTTTTTTGGCCTTTGAGATAGTAAGATACGACATGCTGTATGTAACAGGTTAGTATTCCTTTAGCTCATGACTTATTCGTACGCAGAACAAAAAATGATTGGTTCAGAGAGATAACCAATCAGATTGCAGAAGAGGTGGGTCCAAGCGAATAGAGGAGGCAGGACCAACGAATCAGATGTCCTAGTCCCGCCTCCTCTAGTTGCTTGGATCCAGCTCCTCTACAATCTAATTGATTATCTCTCTGAACCAATCATTTTTGTTCTGCCCTCAAAACATTTTTATGTAAGTTAAATTACCACAAGAGTTACAGTACATCAACTTGTTGAAGGCCTACAGCAGTCACCAAAAAACATCCTGTTATGATCTTCAGACAGCCTGCATCTTTGTGGCACTCTGTAGGCAGCCAGATCTAGTCATTTAGTGCATGTGTAGGCTCCTTGTGACACTGGTTTTGCCTCATGGGAACTGGACAGATAGATAAGGGATTACGGCGTCTTTACACCAGTGAACTTTGCCGCAAGGCGCATCTGGGGGATCGATGCTATCGCTCACTCCTGGCCAGACCCAACGACTCCCGGTTCCTCTGTGATTAATGGCACCTTATAGGCCAATCTGCTAATTCCCCTTTATCGTTATGCCAAAACGCTCTGGTTGTTCATCAAATAACAAGGCCCGCCTGTGTAATTGCTGCTTAAGGTGCCAGTGGAGGGATAAATGCATTTCTGCATCCCATGCGAGCTCTGGAGAGTCATATTCATGGCTGGCATATCTCCCATGCCGCCGGTTTGGGGTTCGAAGAGTAAAGGCACTCTGTAGGGGGTTTGGGGGAGGGCTGACAGCGATTCGAAGGTGTGATGGCGACACAGAGGAAACCTTTCGTGACCCTGACACATGTTGTCTGGGAGTTGTATATTCACAGACAAGCGTGTCTCCTTAGCCTCCCTGGAGCACCATCTTGGCTCTGCTGTGGCATTAGGCACCAGATGGAGCATCAGTGTTCTGTGTCTAGTTGTTCTTAGACCCTCACCCTTTCATCAACGCCTAATTTGTGGATCTTGACAGTGTTAATGTGACCACAATATAACTGTTAAACATGATGAGAGCGATAGTCCTATAGTATGATGCTGGCATTGAAGGTCTATAAGGAACAGCACGTGTGGAATAACAGATGGGTATGCCTACCTGGAATGTGAAAGATATTTCTACTTCGTTAACAATTCTATATTTGATGTTTCACGAATGATCTCAGTGCCTGGATGTGGGTGAGTCCTTCCCATGATGCCTCTGAGTGGGATGGATAGACCGGATGTGCGGCCTAAGCAAATGACTTTGGTGAGTTCAAACTCAAACGCAGGACTATTTCTAGTACTGGTGGTGTCACAAAGCTGGATTTCTTGCTTAGCCAGATAACTTGTCAGATTTAAGGTAGTCTGGGCTAAATGTAAGAGAATGAAGATAAAATCCATTTAAACTAGGTACTTTAAAGTGGAAAACTTCAACAAGCTATCATCCGGCTAAGCAAGAAATCCTGCCTCTTGATATAGGCCCCTGGACTTCAGAGAAGATTGTTGGCAACCACACAAACTCGAAGATATTCAGATACATGGTTTTCACAGCCAGATGATCCCTGAGGTATTGCTACTCTGTTTTTGTTTCCGATTTAAATGTATTTAACACCTGTTTTATGATTGAAACTTTAGGGCATGTGACTTGTCCAAAGCACTCTTCCAAATGACCAGATTACTCCAGCAAAGTAATTAAAATCCTCCTTTGAGCAATAGCAGCTCACGCTGTAGCCCTAGAAGGATGGGATTGCACTTTGCCACTTTTCAAATTTTTTGGATTTTCCATTCTTTCCAGTATCTTCATTCTTGCCAGGAATTCTTTAAATGGTCTCTGCGTTGGAAAAATCTGTGCTTAAAGTGAACTGTTATAGTGACAGATCCAGAATGTGTGCCATTCCGTGAAGCGTTCGAGTGATGTAATGGTCATGTGCAAAGTGGTAAAATGCAACAAAAAAATCTCCATGAATATCCATAAAATACACTTTACGGAATCTTCTTGAACTAAAAAAGAGTTCACAATCTCAACTGGCACAGACAAAAAAATTTATTGCTCCACACTTTCACAATCCTTCCTTCCATCCAACTTACTTGTTCCAACCAAAACAAGTGACTGCGTGCCTTTACACACAGACAGGGTCATACCAACCCTATCAATAAAGGGGTCTCCATTTGCACATTGCTAACCGAAACAGATATTACTATCTCACTGAAATATTCAATAATATGTATACAAAAATAAAACGTACATGAAATTATTGAATGATGCATAATAAATTACATAAGAAATTATTGATGGGTATAATATGAGCTGTAATGGCAGAAATTTCCACGGTTTGCCTCAGCAGTGTTTGCAGTGTTGGCCTGTCCCTGTTCTGTGTGCCTCAGGGTGCAGTGCTTCCTCGCAGTTAAACCTCCTAAGGTCATCGTTTGGACAGTTGGTCAACTGAGTCGGTCAAGTGCTACTTAAAATGTAGTCTGTAAGCTCTCAGGGTGCAGAATAAGCTACCGTTTTCACACACACACACACACAGACCTGTACTCATCTTTATGGGGATCATCCATTAATTTCTTTTTTTTAAATGCTTTATTTATAGTTTTTCATTTGCATAGAAGACGGGAAAAAAAGAAATAACCTCATTCCCCACACCTACCCACCCAGAGTTAATAAACAAGATAAGAAAAACTGTTCAAAGATTGGCAGTGCCAAAACATATGGCCTACAGTGGCTGGACCTTGACGGCAATGTGAACACGTTCGACTGACGTTAGGATACATTCTTGAAGGTTTATCGTTTGAATAATGCAAGCGATGCAGTGCTTTAAACTGAATCAGGCACTGTTTGATACAAAAAGAGGAGGTGTGAATGCATTCTAAGCAACGTTGCCAGATCTCACTGGAAAGGCCAATATTTAGGTCCTCTTCCCATACCACTTTTGTTCTGTCCCATGAAGGTGAGTTAATGCTCTGAATTCAAGTATAAATTTTAGATGTTACCTTTTGTGTAGGGGTCTTGGGAAAGTATATCGTCAACAACATTCTTCGCTGGCAAAAATGGGAATCTAAAATGCTTACTAATGAAACTGCTAATTTGTAGAAATCTGAAAAAAATGGATTTTGGAATGTCGATTTCGAATGACATAAGTGTTCCTTTTACGAAAAGGTCTTTAACAAAAACCAGTCTGTTTCTGTGCCAAATTTGAAATGTATCACTTTGAGATGGCAGGAAAAGGTCATTGTTCACCAGAGGAGAGAATGAGCTCAACTGCTTCATGCAAAAGTATTTCCTAAACTGGTTCCAAATTTTTAAGGAATATTTTACAGCAGGGGTAAGGATATGGGGGGGGGGGGCTAATAGGTATTGTTGAGCCCACTAATGAGATGGGAGAAATTACTGGGTTGCTATCCAACTCCATGCCAGCCCAGACAGGACCTTGGTCTTACCCCAAGTGGAAATCCAATATAGTAATTTGCCGATGTTTGCTGCCCTATAGTAGTGAATAAAACTGGGAAAACCCAGACCTCCTGCTGACCTGGACACTTCCAGAAAAGATTTCCTCATACGTGGGACAGATTTGTTCCATACAAAAGAGTAAAAAAAAATGGGATCATTTGAAAAAAGTACAAAAAGCAGGATAGGACTGTCATCTTCATCATATTCACCCTCCCAGCCAAAGACATGAGCAGCAGAGACCATCGAGTCAGATCTTGTTTTGTGTGCCCTAACGAGGTTTTAAAATTATGTCTATAAAAATCTTTATATGAACATGTAACTTTAACTCCCAGGTAAGTTAGTTCCATGGCTCGACTAAAGGGGAACGGGCTAAGATCCAAGGTTGTTGCCAACTGGTTAATCGGAAGAAGAGGACTTTTGGAGAAATTGAGTTTGTAGCCTGACATTCTGCTATACGAGTGTAATATGTCAATGAGGACAGGTAGGGATTCCAAGGGATTTGATAAATATATTAAAAGGTCATCCGCATAAAGTGACACCTTCATCTATTCATTTCTATGGGCAAAACCCTAATCCTGCCAATGGTGACCCTAACCCTAACCCAGCCCCCTAACCCAACCTTAACGAAACAAAATACAAGACTTTTGGCATTTTTAGTTTTTTGATTGCACTCACAGATTTTTAGGAAACTTGAATTTCCCCTTGTGGGGGTCTGAAAAATGGAAAAATGAAAAAATGGACAGCAGATTTTATCACATTGTGGGGGCAATGTAATGTATACCTGGACCACACACACACACACACACATACACACACAAATGCCTCTGGTTTTCCATATATGGAAGTCAAATTTGGAACTGGAAAAACCTTTATATACATGTGAGATTAGCAATGCTGTAATATCAAACTGAATCTTATGCGAATCGGTTTGTAATTCTGGCAAAGGTGGGACTTCCAAGCCTACATTGAGTGGGATTGCCTTGGGCTGCCAGTCAGAGCCTGTTTTAGCCCGGTGTGATGCAAATAAGTATAAGGAGATGGTCAAACCAGGCTGAGATTAATGTCACAAGATAATTCGACCTACCATGGATTCCAAAGCCCAAATTCTGCAACTGCAGGCAGTTTATTACACAGAAATTTGTGACCCACTTCTTTTCAGAATGTTTTAGGACACCGGGTGAGAGAGAAATTTATGATTGGATGTTCATATGCGTTGTAAGTTCTGTTAGGTCTGAATATGAGTCAATGTGGCCTTTTCGTTTGTGTTCTACTGTTTCCGTCTGTACAAGGCCTATTACGCATTTCATTGAATGAGCAGGAAGTAAGAGTCTCTCTTGTTCTCATTAACTCCAATGTGCCATTCTGCTTAATGCTTACAATTATTTTATTGGCTCGCAGTTCAACGCTCGCCTGAGCACAAGCAAACGTCTGTTCTGAGGCCCGAAGAAGATGCGGGTCTGAATCTGTGTCGGGCTGCTGTCGAGTCAGGATGTCAGCCGGCAAATCAAATCAGCGGTGACCAGCTGAAGACGCCATAGCAACCAGATGAAGACTCCATGGCAACCAGCTAAATATTGCATGGCAAAAAAAAGGTTACCTTTTCGCACTGTAAAGTATTTCATATGTACATAGCCTTTTTTGGATGGATGAGGCATGATTTTTTATTGACTGGTTTATATTTTAGGAGAACTACACTCCAGGGTATATCGCAGTCTTAATTCAGTGAACCCAAGGAGGCACAGAAAATAATATACAACACAACACAGATTTTCAGGTTATGCAAATATGCATGTTCTTATTGTCATGAAAGGTAATCTGATGTCTAGTCAGATATACCCTGTTCACATTCTGTGTATGAATATATATCATTTTCAGTAAATACACTGTGTACATTATACAGAGTATATTTACTGAAAAATAATTTTCTTACAGATTAGGCACTTAGCCAGATAGTGAAATTACTGACCCCCCTTTGAAATTTGCCTCAGCTCCCCAGGGTATGTTTACAAAGAACATCTTTGCAAACTATGTTAGCAACGTACATAGCTGGAACTATGCGACTGAACAGTTCCAGCTATGTAAGTCGGTAATGGGAGCTTCTGGGAAACGTACCCCAAGTCAGCAAATTCTACCAAAGGGAACACTCCATCCTCAAATTGGCAAAATATACCCAGGGCTATCAGACCCCCCCCGAAAAAGAATTTTGGCCATGGGCCTGCATTACAGAGTTGAACAGGCATGCTTTTGAGCTGGGGGAGTCACTTTTGGGTGGTTAAGGGTGTGGTTGTCTTTAATAATGTGCTTCAGCAATTAAACCTCATTGAAGTTATTAATTTAACAGGTGACCTCACATGGTGTTTGTGTGAATTAGCCACTAATTAGAAGGTTACTTTACAGACTTGGACTGCTGGTAATGGCACTGTGTATTGTAAGTATGTGTAATATTTTGTTTTTATTAGACACAAATATCAATTACAGCTAATTGGGGTGATTTGGGCCACCCTTGGCACAGTATGTGACTTTGAAAGGTAAGATTAGTTCACTCATGTTAGTATAAATCACTGCAGGCGCTTTTCACGTTTCTGTATTGAACTGGTGTTAGAAAACATTACAGTTCAGATGTGATGCATCTTCAGACAGGTGAAGTTGGATGGCTTGTT
The DNA here is from genome assembly GCA_026777985.1 of Mormyrops attenuatus. Classification (NCBI taxonomy): domain Eukaryota; kingdom Metazoa; phylum Chordata; class Actinopteri; order Osteoglossiformes; family Mormyridae; genus Mormyrops; species Mormyrops attenuatus. The sequence continues at coordinate 11,995,606 of JAODKC010000082.1, forward strand.
TATCAAAGTGGACCTGTATGTAATTGCATACCAATACGTAATCGCTCACGTGGTTTTATACGTCCATGTCCCTAATCAATTACTAGTAATCTGTTGTTATAATCGCGTGTTTGTTAAATAGTTTTCCAAATGACTTTAAATCATATGTCATGCATAATGTGCAGCATGGTTAGGTATCGCGGTTGACGGGTTGTGGCTGCAGCAGTGTATGCGTGTGTATATGTGTGTGTGTGTGTGCTTCTCTTTGACATCACTAAAGGAGGGGCCTGGGCGAGGTTACTGTTCTCGACGTAGTTTCTAGTCGCTGCCGGGAGCTGACTGCGGGAGAAGACTGGGCGGCTGCGCTCTCGCACCGCGCTCGCATCCTATCTCTTTACATCTACGCTCCACTCTCCATCATTTTGTTCCCCGGAGCAAGAAGAGAGAAGAGGAAGAACAGAATAAATAAAACGAAATGGGTTCTTAGTGGCTGAGCGGCGTGCATCGGTGAAAACGATGGATTCCCTGCCTTCCCTGATCTTCGTCCTCTTGGCGTTTCATATCCAGCTGATCGCATCCGCTGACAAGAAATTTGGTTAGTTCATTCATTTTTCTCTGGCGTGTGTTGGGGTGATCGTGCACTTCTTCCACATTTCTTGTCTAAATCGTTGTATGCACACACAGGCGGAGAGAGCTGCATGTGAATTACTCTGTGATGTTTGTTTTGGACCGGTAGTAATATTGCACTTGGTAATGACACAAAAAGAAGACATTATAATTATTTTTAAACAAAAACCTTTATCAATTAATAGGATATGTCTGTAGCAAAACTTTTAATCTTTTCAAAATAATCTAAATATTCGAAAGGCCTTTGCAAAATGATGCGAATATGAAAAATATTGTATTTAAATACACTTGCCCTATAAATGAGCTCTTTAAATCTATAGATGCGGTTAGATTGCAATTACCAATTGAAGTCGGTGAAAATCGTGCTGTATTTTTATGTTAATGAGTCGAAACGTTCCAGATTGCTTTGATTTTTGGCTTTCATCTACCTAAAATGTCCGTGGTATTAGATTATGCACAATGCTTCCGAAAATAGACAGGCTATAGCCTATCTAAAGAAGGCAGCCTTGTTTCATGCGGGCGAAGCTTTGATTGGCTTGCGCAGTTATCTACCGGCTCAACGTGCAATATGAAATTATTTTCTGCTAGTGGTCCCGAGCTTTATCTAATTGCGGTTATTTACACTGCTGCAGTGCCTGCTTCACTGATCCTGGCTACGACTTAAACAGTTATGCGAAAGACAGGAAGCTGTTTATTCTTATCCTCCTAACTATGTCAGTGTGCAAGAATATATTATCATAATAACAACAATAATAATAATAAATAATGATGATGATGATAATAATGATAGGCCTAATAATAATAATGACAATACTCGGTAATCTACAGATCGTTCCCCAGCAATTACATGCGCTTGATCACCTGCATAGTAAATAGGCTTCGTTTCAACCTAAACCCTTGTGTTCGATAAATAATCCCCAGATTTTTCCCTATATCAAATCACATATATGTTAATTCAACCCTGTCCGTGTAAAAAGTTGACGTTAATATTGTCCATTTCTTTGGTAGTATTGCTGACGATGTATTCAGTTAGGAGAAGTGTGTTTAAATCCGCGTGGACCGATTTGGGTGCATCAGTCCGCATGCACTGGTAATAATTGTAAGTATTTTGTTTTGTGTATACCTTTGCGCCTATAGTTTCCTAACACTTATTATGGGTCAAACCCAAAATTTGCTTATTTATTTCGTTTGCTTCTTATTTATAAATGTATATATTTAAGAAATGTGTTTAAAAAGTCACCTGTTCTAAGTGTACCGACAATGCTAGTCCGTGATCGTGATGTTAATGGGTCTCTGTGTCATTTATTGAGTAAGGTAGCCAGGTCGTGCCACCTGCAGCTGCTGCTGTGTAGTATCAGTTGGAGAGGCGCTACTGTAACCTCCTGAGACCCGGGCCATTCATTTGTGTCCTCTGTAGTGGACATTTTGTTTTTGCATCTATCTTTTCACTGATGT
>JAODKC010000082.1:12006533-12033557 GCA_026777985.1 Mormyrops attenuatus
AGGGCTGAGAGGCCAAAGACTATGAAGACTAAGGCTAGTGGCTATGGGATGTGGAGCTAAGGGCTGAGAGGCCAAAGACTATGAAGACTAAGGCTAGTGGCTATGGGATGTGGAGCTAAGGGCTGAGAGGCCAAAGACTATGAAGACTAAGGCTAGTGGCTATGGGATGTGGAGCTAAGGGCTGAGAGGCCAAAGACTATGAAGACTAAGGCTAGTGGCTATGAGTCTGTGTGCTGTAGGTTTTGGTGCTAAATTTAATGCGGCTCAAAGCTGTGAAGAGTGAAGCTAGTCGATATGGGACTATGATTTAATAGGTCAAGGCTGTGGAGAGTGGGACTGAGTAACCAGATTATATTTAGGTTTTACCTATTGATGTGAATGGTGTTCGGTGTAGAGCTGTATGTCTATGGGCATTGGGTGAGCGAGGGTAGTCAAGACAAAGAAAAGAAGCCATATGTTTGCAAAGACTACTGTTCTGGTGATAATCAGCCTGGTTAAGCTTCTAAAGCATAATCTGGGGAGCATTTGAAATGATGAATTTGTTTTTCTAAGTCATCAGTGTTCATTATTTATTCACTGTCAGTTGAGTGTGTGTTTGTGAGTGTGTTCACTTCAAAACACTTCTGAAACCAACAACATTTTATACATGCAAGAACCGTACATCACCAATGGGATCCTGATCACCTGCAGGGAGTTTTTCATTTATTTAAAATGGGAAAGTAATAAATATATAAAAAGCATGTAGATTGCATGATATTGCGCTCATTTGGGTTAAAATAAATTCAGGATATCCAGTGGAATTTGAAAATAATGAGAGCTGCTATGAGGAGCCAAAAGAAGGAAGAAATATGGAGATCGCTGGAAATTGCGCGCTAATAAAATTCGAGGTCATTTGCATCCGAGATGGGATTGAGTGGCAGGCGTTGCCATGGTTACGTTCCCACGGGTCTCCCGGTTCTCCACACTTGCTGACAACAGCGGAGAGAGATAGGGAGAGAGAGAGAGAGAGAGAGACAGTAAGCGAAGGCGCTGGTGCAGAATCAGGGGGAAAAAAGGGAGGGAGCGAACAAGAAGGAGAGAGTCACACAGGAAGAGACTCGGGGAACCAAAAAGCAGAGAAATAGGGAGACAGGGAAGCGAAAAAGAGGCATGCCGGAAAAAAAGCAAGAGCCAGTGAATCTTTAATCAGTGTTTAGCCTGTGGATGGCTCTGAGTTGCATTTGCACAGTGGGGATCAGTTAATAATGGACAATTAAACATGCTATTTCAACACAGATGCAGCGGTGGGAACCTCGGGAATCACTCACCTCCATTAGGGGTTTATCGATCATATACCGCACATGCATTAATATCCCGGCTGGTGTAGTCCACATGCTATGTGCAGCTGATACCCTGAAGGAACAATTATCGCGAAATCCCCTCACAAAGGGCGCTCAGTTTGCCTGGTGTGCTGTAAGTGCTCAAACCATCATTCCATACCAGTTTCAGGGAAGATCTCTCTGTCCTTTGTAACACTTATATGGTACAGGCAAGGTCTACCGTAAACACTGAGTCTGATGAAGACTCTCCGACTGTCTGACTGCCTGGTTTACTGCTGTAGAGCTACAAGAAGACACAAACTTTGTCTCCTGTCAGCAGCCGTGATAATAATATCCATTGCTATTTTAAAACTGATCGTAATTAACGCTGTCCATGAAGCTCACCCTGTAGCCCAATACGTATAATGGACTGCAAGCTTTTCTTCACTTTAGCTTTAGCCATGATTGTCAGTGAGTCTGTCTGGTACGCTAGGCACAAAGCAGGAAGTTAGATGTTCCAGTGCTCGGGCTGACAATGTTCGGGGGACAATAGACAACTGTGATGCTCTTACACCATCTGTCAGCAATGGGCTGGCCAGGCTGCAAAGGCCCAAAACAAACAAATAACAGGGGGGTCTTGACACATCCCCCGGGGGAGGGCTAAGTCATAGCAGGGGACAGGCTTCGAGACCTCGAATACCAAAGAGCAAGAGGGTCTCCAAGCTGTGAAACCTCTGGGCTGAGTTTCTGCAGGACTTCTGTAAGACCTCCCAGGCAGGCAACCTCAGTGTCTTTCAAAGAAGCCAAAAAACTTAAACCCATGGAAGGGCAGATCTTCTGCAAGACAGCTCTCCCCCAGCCACCAGGCGCTCCTTCTGATGAAAACCTCAGATAAGCTTGGTCAGTGTTCTTTCTCAGCAAGGAAGAGCTGAACCGATATGTTCGTGATGTCTTGTGAAGGAAGGGTCAAGTTCTTAGCTTTCAGTTAGAAGTTCACACAGTCCCTGCACATTTACCTGTTTTCCACTGATTACTTCGATGAAGGTCTTAAAAAACATGGAGAGTTTCAAAGGAAAAATAACAGAAAACAAACCTTGACGCTATTGATTATGGACCAAATAAAACCCAATAAGCATCACGGTCTCACATGATCCTCAGAGGGAGAAGATCACTAAAGTCCTTTGGCTAGTATTCTCCGCACAACCCCGGACAACCATGTACCTATTGATCTATTTTTCCCTTTTTTTATTACACGCAATCAGCCTTGTAACATGTCCTAACCTGGATATTCGTAACCTTTGATGATTTGCAGCTTAAGTTGTCCAGGTTCCAGCAGCACCAACCATTTCCACATGAGCAATTTGGTTTAAGTGGAAGAATTGTAACATGAGCAATCAGCAGCGGGGAATTTCACAGCAAGCCTGAAAACAAAGGGCATTTAGTGTCTAGAGAAGCTATCCAAACATCATTTGAATAATCACCCATCTTGGTCCCTCATTCATTTTTGTGTCAGTCTGGAAAAAAAACAGAAACACAAATATTTCTTAGCCCTGATCCTGTATTCTGGCCTTTAATAGTTTTACAGGTTGATATTTAAACCAGCCTCGCACAATGTTTGAGGATAGTTCTCCAGCTATCAGCCTTGGTGCCAAAGTCCTTTAGTATTTTATTTACTACGTAACATTTTGGTGCCCAAGAGGAATGAAAATTAATCATTGAGTTTTCCAATTGTTACCTAGTTTGTTGTCTTTTAATGCTAAAATCACATTAATGCTGTGTTAATAATTTCAACATTGCTGGGGGGCGCGGCCGGCCCCCGGGGGCGGGGGGGGGGGGGGGGGCCCCGCTCAGGCACACCATAGAGGGCCAGTGAATCACTGTGCCCATACAGGCTGTCCCCTGCCTTGTGTCCTGTGCCTTCTGGGGTAGGCTTCAGGCTCTGTACAGGATAAGCAATTATGGAAGATGGATAGATGGATGCAAGGATGATTAGGAGAATAAAAGCACCGATACAGCGATCAGGATGAATGACTGACTCCGTTCCTTTAAAATCTAAATGGATTTCTGACACATGAACCAGCTCATTAATGGAGTTTCTATTTAAGAACGGACCTTCCTGCTGCCCAGAACTGTGCAGTCACCAGTGAAGGGGGTTGGTCTGTGCAAGCAGGATGCCAGCCCCTGGTGACAGTCCCGCTGTAGTAGATCCCGCACATCCCGGGAGCTGTCATACTCCCCCTTTAAATAAACAGCCGTAAGTCCAAGGTGTCCCAGTCACAACACCAGTACAACCCATTTTTAACTGATGTCCTTACAACCCCTGCTGGGCCGCATGCTTGTTTTAGTGCCGTAAAGATTTGATTGCCAGTTCAGAGAACCAATCAAATGTTTGCATCACTGCTTGGGCAGGATGGCGCTGATAATATTGCTGATTTTAGGCCATGCTGGGACAATGCAGTGCCTCAATTTTGACAGAGAGACTGTTCTATCAAAAAAACGTTTATTGATCAGTACTGGGGCTTTGTTCTGGACGGGAGCTGGGTGTTTGGTGATTCTGAGCTGGTTTTTAACTGTGGGCAGTTGCAGTATGGATGCGTGCATAGCGTTGTGCATTGCTGTGCATGTGCACATGCGTGTGAGATCAAGTGTGCACACACGTTTGCACATCAGATGTGCACATCCGTGCGTGTGTCTGCTGCCGGAAGCGGTTCACATGGACATCCTGGAAAGACAGTGGCTGCGTCACTGGGGGTGAGAGGCCAGGGGGCAGTGTGACAGGGGAGACGATTGGGTGGCAGTGTTATAAACAGACCCCCCCCCCCCCCCGTTGCCGATGGGGTGATTAATATTCCTTGTGCTCCTTCCCACTGTGCAGATGACGCCCGTCCTGCTCGTGTCCCGCCCCCGCATCGCTTTCCACCCCCGCCATGGGGACCGGCTCTGCACCATCGCCGTCGACGACAGGCACAGCCTCGCAGGCAGCGTGCACCTGGCTGGGGAGATGAATTTGCATATTGGGATGAGGGGGGGCAGGCATGAGGAAGACGAGGGTGTGTGCGTGTGAACGTTTTAATAATCCACGAAAAGGCTTGCTGCATCCGCACCGGCCCGCGCTCGCTGCTAATTAGAATTCCTGTGCTAGCCTGGGGTGAGCGATGCACGATGTCTGGAAGGATTAGCAAATAAACACGACAGATGAACGCAGCAGCAGGCGGCGGGTAAAGTCTCCAGGCATAACCAAACGCTCCCAGATATGGCATGCTGATGGATTGCGTCAAGTTGCGCCTTACGGGTCCTCCTCGGGTCTGTTAAAAATGAAAAGGTTGTCAGAAAACGATCAGCTATTGATTAAGCTGTAACACTCCCCCCCCCGACCCCCCCGGCTCAGTTTGATGAGGTTTTTCCAACCGCTGAGGCTTTTATTACCAAACGTCATCACGCCATTCGGCATATTTATGGTTAATTAAAATTGTCGTTAAGCCCCCAGGGCTCCGCTAGATTTTCTTGTGAATTGTTCAGACGGTAGCTGCCCAGCATTGTCACGCAGAGCTCAGGGCCTGGAGAGGTGGCTGTGCCGCCTCGCAGTGCCTGACCGCAGTGCCCGGCCACATTGCCCGGCCGCAGTGCCCGACCGCAGTGCCCGGCCGCCTTGCCCGGCTGCAGTGCCCGACCACAGTGCCCGGTCGCAGTGCTCGGCATCCCCTAAAGTGTCCCCATCGCTTGAATGAAAGCTGTGAGTCAGCTGTCACCTGGAAAGCTGCCCAATCTGTAAACTACTCACACCTGCAAATCCAGGTGCTGCCCGCGGCTCGCTGCCCAAGCAATGAGCTTGGTTAATTATGTTAGTGCAGAATCAGAGGTGCCCCTCTCTCCTCCCCAGCTCGCCCCCTTGTGGTGTGATTACACACTCCTGGTTTATGTCATGAACTTCACTGTTTTCACGCTGTGTGTGTTGTTGACTACAAATCATTTTCAGCGGCGGGGCGTTTAAGTTCACCGTCCTGCCCCACGGAAGCAAACGATTTCGCCTCCACTGAGGCGATGATCCCAGTGGGCGGGCATTCTGCTGTTTCAGCCAATAGGTTGCTTTGCCGCTACAATGCCCCGCCTCTTCTGCTCCGCCCCACCAGCCATGCCCCACCCAATCCTGCTCTACCTCAATCTCCAGCAGGATATGGGGGCTTGTCTTGTGGTGATAAAAATCTTCTCAGGGATGAACAAAGTCTGCTATGTGTCTCTGCCCAGCTCTGAAATCAGGCCGTTTTCATCGCTCCCTCACAGAGCCGCTTCATCTCTTTTGGATGGTATTTTTATTCACACTTATGCTTTGTTTTAATCCACCTGATGCCTAGACAAATCGCAAAGCCCGGCAGTACCTGTATGATGTCACTCTGTGTTTAGGTTGTATAGCAGCAGGTGCTTTCAATCTAAGGGCTTTACAGAGCCACCCTGACCCGCTGTGGTAATGGTCACCTTGCAATCAGAGGTTCCTCTATACTGGCTGTGCTAATGACTAATTGGTCACAAAGCCAATGGTTCCCGTTTTTAACTATTAGGCCCCCTACTGGGAAGAAACCAGTGTACGGGTGTAGTCAGTGGTTAGTTTTCCATGATCAGTGACCTATGCTGTTACCCAGAGGAAAGACTTTCAAAATTACCTACGGAATGAATATAAAGTGGACTGGTTGAACAAAAAATGAACAAAGAACAGCATGTAGACTAAATATTTTGACCTGCTCACCAAAATAAAGGTGGGAGCTTCGTGACACCAGGAAGTGCTGCCACCTACAGGCCTCTGATGGTATTTCCTTCTCCCTGCTTTCCAGGCTGCCTGTTTGAGGATCAGCTCTGCTCCCCGTATGAGATCTGCACCAACGGTAAGTCAGACACGGTGGCCAGACCTCCCCAAACACAACCTTTGGCCCCGCCGGGCCCAAGTGGGCCCCAACTGATCTGCGGATGGCTGAGAAGAGGCTCGCGGGATGCGGTGCGGAGAGGGAGGATAAGAACAAAAGAATTAACCTGAGCGGTCGGATGTGATTAAAATCCGTGCGGTGGGAAAGCCAGCTGAGACGGGCGGCCCGGATTTGGAGGCAGGCGGCGATCGACAGAGATGTTCCATCCCGCTCGGAACAATTTGCCCCCTCATTTCCTGCCCTTTTCAGCCTGCCGAAGTGGTCTGAGGTTCCGCTTCAAAGCCTGGGCCTGTGAATCACAGGCTGTGCGATGCACTGCTCCCGCTCAGCCCTGAGCCCTTGGTGCCAGACTGTGGCTGCTGCTGCTCTCTAAGTCGCTACTATCACTCCCAATTTTATCGTGACCTTCTAGTGTTTAATCTGCTGATGTCAGAACCTGCCAGTGTTTCAACCTCCTATTGTCTGTCTTATAACCTTCCGGTGGTATGTCCTGTCGGTTTAGAATCAGAATCAGAAAGATCTTTATTGGCCATGTATATTAAACATACAAGGAACTGTATGGTGGGTGAACTCTGGTTTAACATACAACCTGCAATTAAATTTAGTAGTATGGACATTTTACACATGCTTTTCACACTATACTGTCTACTGATGCAGTTCTGTAATCCGCTGGTGTTACAGTTTATAACACCAGAAGGTTGCAAGTATTGTGACTTGCTAGTATTATAACCTGCTGGATTTGTAACCTGCTAGTGTTATGAACTTGTTTTGTTATAATGTGATAGTGTTTTGACTTGCTGGTGTTACAGCCTGCTACTATCATAGCCTTCCTTTGTTATAACCCGTTTGCAGTGTAACTTTCTGGCATTGTAACCTCACAGATGAAGTTTTAGATAGTAAGATGGGTAAGTAGATTCTATGGGGAGATAAAAACTGAGAAACGCTAACCAGAAAGCGCACGGATTGAATCCGATCTGGAAAGCTAAGCGTGTTCATTATTCATTCGTAACACTCGTGTGTGACAGGGCTGCGGTTTCCCTTCCCGGCGTTTCACTGAGAAATCGCGGCATGCCTATTGATGAACTGGGGCGGACGCTGTGTCACATCCCTGAAGGACTAACCTGGTTTTTTTAGCATCTCTCCGCTCACTCACTCTTTGGAAGGGCTCCCCTGGGAGGACGTTTCCCTCCTCATCCTGCCTGTAAGCAGCTTTTAGCTTGTTGTCAGTAACTTCTTAGCGCTGCTGGGCAGCCAATCATTCAGACTTATGCAAATCAGGAATAGAATAATTAGACCTTTTTCCTGCTCAGGTGCGTTCAGCAGAGAAGCAGGAAGAAATTGTGTTTGACAGTATCCTACAGCTTCCCCGGCATCCCTGACAGGTTTACGTTTTGAAAACAACCCTCACGCCTCTAAAAAAAAACAACATAATTGTGCTGATGGGCTGCCTAGCAACAGCGGGAGATGGTGCAGAGTCGGTTGGCATGGAAACAGCCGGATCCTCTGTTGTCTCCCTTGTGTTGTCTTGGCTCAGGTCTTGTCATGGGACATTAACACCAGGTTCGTTTGACATAGGTGGCCAGGTCCAGGATTTGTAGGGAGCAGAGGGCAAAGCGTGTCTCTTTCATAGACCGGGAGTACCACGGCATGTGGATTGAGGACGCATGTTATGTCATGTCAGTGAGGCAGGTGGCCAATTACCTTTTGACGAGACAGTTGGGGGAAGACCTAGGACAACCCAATCGAGTCTAGTACACAGAACAGCATATGAAGCGTCACTGATGTTGAGGTTGTCATGACAACATTTGAAGGGACATGCCAATCCCAGTCTACTCCAAAAGATTCTGTATGCTTACCTAAACTAATTTTGCAGTTAAGTTTTGGACTTATGAGGAATGTCCATAAAAAATGTAAGTTGCAAAATGCAAAATTGCAGTTTTGAGATCAGCATTATCTCTTGCGTGGCCTTGAAGTCCGTCCACTTGGTAACTAAGACCGTAGCTCTCAGATGCATGCTAATAGCTGCACTTCTCATGTACCCTTACAACAGATATTATTCCTAAGGGGTCTGTCAATAGCCCAGCTTCTGAGGGAAAGATTTAATGCTTAGCTAGCTTCACTGCCACAGTTAATGCAGTTCAACGCAGTCGGCATTTTTTTCCCCCCTCCGCAGTTCCCATGGTAGGTTCGGATAAGTGCTTTCGATGAGATGCGCACTTCCAGATTTCAGGAAATCGCAGGAGATCGGGATTATGCGTCGCCTCGGTTCATCGGCTTTTCCTGAAACCCAGCTCGGTATTCCTGGGAAGGCGGGGCCTCCCTACTGTCAGGCGCCGGTCCGTTCTTATGACGTCGACTTTTGCCTCAGAGTGCATCCGCTGGCTTCTAGAAGATGAAACAAATTCTGCTAAATGCTCGACCGTGCTCAGGAAGACGGAGTGCTGTTCATTTCCCGCGACTCCCAGCAGCTTCGGAAATCTATTGTGCTCCTCCGTTCCCTGAGCAAACCCATTGTGCAAATGCCAATAACACTCCTCCAGCATGTTAGTGAAAATCTGCCCAGCAGGAGACCCACAGCTACCCACAGTGTGGGTCTAGAACAGAACAGCGATATTGTGTATTTGTACCGCATCGTTTCTTCATGAGACACACAGACACGTATACAGGTGACAGCAAGACGGAGGGTCACAGTGCAGAGTTGGTCAGTGTCCAGCACCCATGGAGCAGTTGGAGTTAAGGGCCTTGCTCAAGCCCATGTGAGTTTTACTTACACAAAAAGGGCAGAAAGAATAATGATTGGTTCAGAGAGATAACCAATCATATTGAATAGGAGGTGGGTCCAAGCAACTAGAGGGGGCAGGGCCAACCAGTCACATGTCTTGGTCCCGCCTCCACTAGTTGCTTGGACCCACCTCATCTACAACCTGATTGGTTATGTGTCTGAACCAATCATTTTTACTACCGCCCCTATAACATTTTTGTGTAAGTAAAACGGCCCAACGGTAGCATCACCCCGCTGGCCGGTGGTCGAGTTAAATATTTCAGAGGCGGTGTTGGAGATGTATGGGGTACCTGAGGATAATATTTTGCCTATGATAAATTTATCAGGTGGGCTCTGCTGGAGACAATGATCACATGGTCCGAATTAAATTGTGTTTCGCTCCGGAGTCCGCCAGTTGAGTATCCCAATATAGTCTTTACGAGAGTTACAACCACACAGTTTCGGGGGATAGAGGGGGGTGTATTTTTAAAAGGGATGGTTTTTGTAAATTTTTTCCCATGGGGGAATGGCGTTCATGTGCACCCCACTACAGCTCGAGCCCTAACCCTAACCACACACTGCCATATGCCTTCTGTGGAGTAGTTCAGGTCCAGAGGTCTGCAAGGCTCTTCTGTGTTTCCTTGGCACCGTGTTATTTACAGTTTTATAACATACTGAGTAATGGGCTGGCCCTGTTCCGCCTGTACTGGAGCTAAACACAGCCTTCACTGAACTATCAAGCTGTGTAAATGGTTCAACTGTCCCATCGCTATGGACGGAAGCACATATTAAGGCATAAATGATAAATAGGGACCGAGAGCCATCTTATACCCTCGCCACCCTTGGTCACAGTCAGCCAATTGTGGCTGTTTTTCCACCTGGTGATGGTGCTTTAAATGGAGCGCTGATCTTTGACAAATGTTACCTCTCAGATTCTCTGTAGGTTTGTATATTTGTCCTAATTCGGCAAGTGCTCTATCCACATGATAGATGTGTAATGCTTCAGCGACAGTCCGCTTCAGCGACAGTCAGCTGCAGACACCATTTCAGTCTCCACCTTGTGGCCATTTTCGTGTATTACATAGTTTGAAACGCCAAGAGACGAAAATTGTGTCACACTATCCATAATTGTGATGTTTCTTTATCAAAATGCAAATTACACATTTGAACGAAAGGACTCAAACCATACACCAAAACAAGCAAGTATCTATAGAACATTCTAATTGCCAAGTAGAATATTAATAAAGGGTTTATTTCAGATACTATTAGCATTTGTCACCGTTGGTTATCGCATAATTTTGTTTCTGGAGAGTGAAAATGATCCTGCTGTTTTTGCACTGGACCTCTAATGTAATATATGCTGTGAATTATTATGACAGCTTAGTCAGCCTCTCGGCGGCCACTCGGCGTCTAACGCGGGGATGTGCGGCTCACTCAGCGGTGAAATGGAAACACTCAGGCGCCGATTGTGTGCAGCATCTGTAACCGACACTTATTACTTCTGGGTCTTTTATACCTACATTACACAAGAAAATGTTTTCTACTTTTGTTAAACGTATGGCATTTAAATACGGTGTTTTAACGAAATCACATAATCAGTAAGACGTGTGATACAAACGATCGTAAATCGAGTAAAACACCTGACCCGTGTATTAAAACATGGATCAACCTTTTTAAACCAATTAAATGTGGTTTAAAATGCACCACATCAGGGGACCCCCTAATACTGATGCGTGGTCTTATAGTTAACTAAGGACCGGGCTGTTTTAATAGCCTACTTCTTATTTAAATATTTCTGGCTCCGAAACGTCTCTCCGGATCCCAGCCCGAAAATCCATGTGATAAACGACTTTATATGACTTGATTTCCGTTCATTGTGGTTAATTGCCCCTGGAAACACAGACATTAACCCCGGAGTGGAACGCTTATAAAGGTAAATTTGATGGTAAAAGTCTCTGGCCAAACAGCGGAATTACTCCTACTACTACTAATAATTATTGGTTTGATTGTTGTTTATTGTTATGTATTCGGATCACTCAGGGATAGGCTGCGGACCCCCCGCGACCCCGAATAGGACTAGCGGTTACAGAAGATGGATGGGTGGATGGGTGGATATTAGGATCAGAATCGCGGCTTATGTGGATTTATTCCAACTTCTCATAGAATTAACCCGAGCGCCACATCGCATTTTTTTGACTCCGTTGCTTTATATTTAAGTTAGATACAATCGATTCACTAGAGTGTAGACATGGTAATAATTCATCGACTGAACTAATGATCGCTGTATAATGTTTATTGTGCGGTGCAAAAATAGGCGGAGCGCTAGCTATTTATTTTAACTTACGACATCGATCAGTCTGAGAATCACCAGTGCTTGATTTAAGCCCTACACTCGTTAAATCAGCTGTATACTTTCATTAGATCGGCAAATTAATTAACAGCCAAGCTGAAAGAAAAGCCAACATACACTGTCAGTTTCTCTGCCTTGGATTTGAAAAAGTATACAGTACCGATGTCCGATCATAATCCTATGTAACAGAGCGAAGCGTTAAAGTGAGTGTTTTTAAAGTCTTTAACTGCTTTTATATAGATATAATATATTTAAATAGTCGTGTAAATTGTTAGGCAAAACTAAGGAGATAATGGATTGTAGTAGCCTTGAAGGAGGGGTGCAAGCGATGATGATGATGATGATGAGTTATGCCACGGGGAGGCGCCATGGAGCAGAGTTCAAGCGGCCCATCGCAGAGAACAGCAGAGGAGCGCAGAAGGGCTGTAAAAAAAACAGGAGACAGAAGGTCTGCGGATCGCAGCACAGCGAAGCGGGGAGGCAGTGACGCTCAGCGCGAGCGGAGACAGACGGAGCGAGGCAGACGGCAAGGCGAGGGGGACGGCGCGGAGTGGCGGGCGTGCAGGCCGGCGTAAGCCAGCCGCGGCTGGGCTGTCGGGGAGCTGGGTGGAGGTGGAGGAAGAGGAGGAAGAGGAAGAGGACGAGCGCAAATGCCTTTCTATAGATAGAACAGACAGGAGTGCTGGATGATGACTGGGAGGCCGTGGGCGTGTGATGCAGGTCTGGCACACAGATGTCAGGGATGAGGAAAATAAACTAGCTGCCCCCCCCCCCCCACACACACACACACACAGTTCCTGTCATCATGGAGCCTGTTCATAACCCCCAGCCTTGCTCACCTCAACCAGGCCTGAGCAGATCTCATAATCACTAATAATTATACGCATTTTCTGCCATTATAACGGACCTACAGAACGGCAGTGATGTACGGCTGCTGTTGTACTTTGGATTTAATTGTTAAAGTGGGAATTTGTCTGAAGGAACAGGGAGGTGTGGTAGATGGGCCAAATTGTCTTATTCACTTTTGAGCTCCAAACCGATCTACAGGTACTGACCCAGAAGGTTCAGGTCCAATTCTGGGCTCTCATTTATAAACCGTGCATACGAACAGATCTGTGTATAAACCGTGCATACTCACATTTTTACACATACAATGATATTTATCAGTTTCTTCTTGTGCATAGAAATGTGCATATACATATTTACAAAAAGTCCCGGTCGCACAAACCCCTAGCAGCAGAGAAGCATAACTAAAGTAAACCGGTCGGCACCTAGGAAACGCTTAGACCCCACTTAACTCTCACGCCTCAATAAACGAGTAGAATTATCTAGTTATGTTCACACAACGTATGTGCACGCAGGCCACACTAATGACAAGGAATCATTCCCAAGTCATATAAGGTCCATGTCCAAAAAAAATAATATATCACTGTCACTAAATATATGTTTTGCAAGACAGCTGATGTGTCTGGCTCAATTCTTTTTCAGCAACATTCACTTGTCAGTCTATGTTGGTGTTCCACAAACGTTACTTGCTGCAGCCAGTCAAACAACCACAAAATTACCTTCCTATTTCTGATCGCCCGGCCTCATCCATGGGTGGTGGAGCTGCACTGTCAATGTCACCACCGGGAATGATTCCTGTTAGGGACGTTTCGCTTATGATGGCACCATCCTGAGGTGACACTGACGTGGTACATGGGCCACCCCCTGCGGCACAGACGCGGAATCTGTGGGCCGCGATCGTTCATTGTGGTCATTTACAGATCGTGTTGCTTCTTCCTCACCTGTGCCACTGTTCTCCTTACAGGTGACACAGCATTAACTACACATGTCACCTGTCCTCCTTGCCAAATTTCAAAATACAGTTACAAACCAGCAATACAAGTGTATAGTGTAAAATATATAACAAAAAGGATATACGAGTATATGTCTCGTCAAGGTTTCCATTTCGGCAACATGTTCTCCTACTGCGCAGTTTGACGTGTTATGCGGAAGCTATGTGCCCATATATGGTTATTGAGGGTGTTTCTTTATTTAAATTACGCAGGAGTGATAAATACCAATTTGCCTCTGTACCAGTGATTCATATGCACACATTTAAGACTTGTTCCATGCACACTTTGATAAATGAGACCCCTGGTTCCCCACAGCCCAGCTGTTTGTGTGTTGTGGGGTTCCTCTAAGGAGTTTGTGCCATTTCATTCCATGGATGCTCTCTCCCAGATCTGCTGGTTCCACCCCCACATACTTTCTGTGACTCAATCCATTGCTCTGCTATCTTCTCAGCCTGACTCTGTTATCGATTGTATAGCCTGGACACGGGGATTAGGAGCCTTGGGAGGTCGCTGTTACCACTTGGCCCCAGGGCCGCTCCCAACCCGAGCCCCTGCAATATGTTTACTGACAATCCTGTTTCCCTTCGTGCCTTAGAGTCAAGATGGCTACTTCTCCCTCATAGAGCGCAAAGAAATAATTATACCTTATTTTTTTCGTAAATTGAACAAACAGAAAATGGTCTGAAATATAAAAAGCCATCTGTTCCAGACAGTTTGCCAGTGGCTTGAAATAGTCGGCATTGTTTTTTCATATGTAAAAAAAAAAATGTTGCAAGCTGTGAATCGCAGAGGGATATTTAGCACAGTGCCCCCGGTGGCCATGAGCGGAGGCAGATGGAGCAGGCTGTTTGTCTGTCTGAGAGGAAGTCAGGCCTGCTGATCATGGGGTCACTCCCGTTAGGGATTAGTCAATTACTTTAATTAATGAGTTGCTGAGGACATGCGTTTTTTCTGTGCTGCTCGCAGATGTACACAGGTGGATTAATTTAAGACGGATGGGGGGGTCGAGCATGTCCAGGGGTGAGGCAGACTCAGGTGACTTATCATCAATCAAACGTAACTCTGACTCCTGTTTTTTTCTCCGGCCCGGAACAGACGTCCAAGCGCTCATGCCTTGGTCCAGCCTCGTCTCTACGACCTGACGCCTGTTTTGTTGTCTTGTGCGTGTTCCCTTGTGCTGATAAGATTACCCCACCGCCCACTACCACAATCTCCACACCCCCTCCCTTATCCCATATCCCATGATTCTTTTCACCCTCTATTGC
This sequence comes from Mormyrops attenuatus, assembly GCA_026777985.1. Taxonomy (NCBI): domain Eukaryota; kingdom Metazoa; phylum Chordata; class Actinopteri; order Osteoglossiformes; family Mormyridae; genus Mormyrops; species Mormyrops attenuatus. The sequence continues at coordinate 12,020,962 of JAODKC010000082.1, forward strand.
CCACAGCAAGTCATCTAATTATCAAAATCTGTTTGCTAGTGTGTACTTAAACAGAAAGAGCTAGCTGACAACCTTGTGTTTCCTTAAACACTCTGCCACCTTCTGGGGAAGAAAAAAAAAACAACATCCTGACAGGGATGGGAAATCGTATTCTGTGTGAGCTTCCCTACTAAGCGTCCTGGTGTTATTACGGGGCGGTTCTGGCTGAGTCGGCTTTCAGATTCTCCCCGGCTGCAGCCCAAGCCATAAATCAAACTGAAGAAAGCTATTATTGAACTACCGCTTCGGGGATCTCTCTGTGACAGCGGACAGAGTTAAGCATGCGTGGGGGTAATTATGACCCATCATTGTAACTGATCCTTTGTAGAATGTTTATAACCACACTGCCAAGTTAGAAATGTGCAAAAGCACAGTGATAACAAAGTATTTGTTCACCTCCCATTTAATTAAGCAAACTGTCAGTATTATACACTCTTTATATCTTTTTATAAAATGTAATATCACAGTCCAGCGCGTTGCAGTGTGGGCGGCTTCATGCGCCGAGGTGTAGATGGCCCAGGATTGGATCTGGCCGTCCACATCACATGGGGAGCTCGTCCCTAATTGTAGGGTGACAGTTAAAATGGGGAATACCTAAAAATAGCTTTCACCGGGCTGATTGCAATCATTTCGCTGGGATAAAAGCTCGACCTGATTAGATGATACCGCCTCTCACCTCGACTGCGACGGCGGCGCAGGGCTCAGCCGGGCGCTCAGCCAGGAGACGTTCCAGAACGTTCCGTCGGCTTCCAGGGGCACTCTGGTGTCCGTGGATCTCGCAGGCGCCGGCTTTTACGTGGCTGATCGAACACTGCAAGGAGGAAGGAAAGCGAAACGGTCACGGTGGGGGGGCACGAGGGCACGAGGTGAAACCCAGCCAAGAGCCCCACATGGGAGTAACTGGTTTGCTAAGGTTTTTTTTTTTCCTTTGCAATTATTGCTGGGGGGGGGCTTTTTGTGACAATCTCCACCCCTAGGGTCTCAAGAGACAGGGACACCCTCTGTCATCAGGCTGGGGTCCCTCTTAGCCCCAGTAGATACATTTGCATACCTTACAAATCCCACACAGGCTTGGATCGGCTGCTGGAGATGAGCAGGGCTTGAAGTTCCAGTGTCTCATGTCTTGTCTGACTGCACCACTTTCCTGTTTTCAGACAGAAATTGATCATCAGCCCCCTTCCATGGTGATGAAAATATACTAATCCCCCTGAGATCGTGTCTCTTTCAGACTCTGTCATCCACCCTCCCCTCGCCCCAAAACACAATCCCCTGTGTCCCGTGAACTCTTCCGGTCAAGACAGCATCTGGAGTGCGGTTCCTTTCTGCTGCTGTGAAGATGGCCGTTTGTAGATAAAGCCTCCTTATAGATGTCGTGCTGCTCGGCTAAACCCTGATATGATTCCGTCGGAAACGCCATCTGTCACCACCCAAGCAGAAGATCAAGATGTGCGTGACCATGCAGTTTGTCGATGACGACATCATTTCCGAGGCCTTTGAACAGCAGGTGGCGCTGTGGTTAAAGAACTGACTGTGTACTAAAGAAATATAAATTCCATGGGAAAACTACAGACTCATCTTATTTTTTTATGAAAAATAGTCAATACCTTTAAAATATATATGCAATTCCTTTAGATTGAGTGTTTTCAAAAGGTTTGCAATGACAGCCACTCCGCTGAACGAAATGAAGTCGTTAAAATGTTTCTTTTCCGTGATTGAAATTTTACTCATTATGTGTGTTTTGTTTTTCCCCTGAATGCGATTTCACACTTTGCGTGTTTTCACTGTTTTCTTTGAGTGAGATTTCTCATATTGTGTCTTTTTCATGAGTGGGATCTGAATTTTTTTTGTTCTTTTTCTATCAGTAGGACACCAAACATTTGATACTTAAAACAAATGGGCCTTGATGTTATTTGCTGACGTCCTGTTTCACGGTGACCGAAGCTCGCAGCCGCATACAGGACGGGTCACTGTGTCACTGATTGATGGCTGCCATTAAGTGGTCACTGCGCTGTATTAAAATGTCCGTTTCCAAGGACCCGACTGCATGTAGAAATATGTGTGTCGGAGGTATTAGAGTGACGAGTGTGTCTCTGTCAGCCCACCAATCACTTGGATTGTCATAATGGGTTTGATAGCAGTCATTGCTTTTACCTGGACCACCCCAGTGCTGTCCCTGGACTGTCCGCAACCCTGTCCCTGGCCTGTCCCCATGCTGTCCCTGTTCTGTCCCTGGCCTGTCCCCATGCTGTCCCTGTTCTGTCCCTGGCCTGTCCCCATGCTGTCCCTGTTCTCTCCCTGGCCTGTCCCCATGCTGTCCCTGTTCTGTCCCTCACCTGTCCTTGTCCGGTCCCTGCATTGTCCCTGGCCTTTCTTCATGCTGTCCCAGGCCTGTCCCCGTGCTATCCTTGGCCTGTTCACATGATGTCCTTGTGCCATCCATGGTCTGTCCCTGTCTTGTCCCTGACCTGTCCCCATGCTGTCCCTGTTCTGTCCCTGGCCTGTCCCCATGCTGTCCCTGTTCTGTCCTTCACCTGTCCCATGCTGTCCTTGTGCTGTCCCTGCATTGTCCCTGGCCTTTCTTCATACTGTCCCAGGCCTATCCCCATGCTGTCCCTGGCCTGTCCCTGTTCTGTCCCTGTTCTCTCCCTGGTCTGTCCCCATGCTGTCCCTATTCTCGCCCTGGCCTGTCCCCATGCTGTCCCTGTTCTCTCCCTGACCTGTCCCCATGCTGTCCCTGTTCTGTCCCTGTTCTCTCCCTGGTCTGTCCCCATGCTGTCCCTGTTCTCTCCCTGGTCTGTCCCCATGCTGTCCCTGTTCTCTCCCTGGCCTGTCCCCATGCTGTCCCTGTTCTCTCCCTGACCTGTCCCCATGCTGTCCCTGTTCTGTCATTCACCTGTCCCATGCTGTCCTTGTGCTGTCCCTGCATTGTCCCTGGCCTTTCTCCATGCTGTCCCTGACCTGTCCCCATGTTGTCCCTGTTCTGTCCCTCACCTGTCCCATGCTGTCCTTGTCCAGTCCCTGCATTGTCCCTGGCCTTTCTCCATGCTGTCCTTGGCCTGTCCCTGACCTGTCCCCATGCTGTCCCTGTCTTGTCCCTGGCCTGTCCCTGTGCTGTCCCTGTTCTGTCCCAATGCTGTCCCTGTTCTGTCCCTGGCCTTTCTCCATGCTGTCCCTGACCTGTCCCCATGTTGTCCCTGCTCTGTCCCTGGTCTGTCCCCATGCTGTCCCTGTTCTGTCCCTCACCTGTCCCATGCTGTCCTTGTCCGGTCCCTGCATTGTCCCTGGCCTTTCTCCATGCTGTCCCTGGCCTGTCCCCATGCTGTCCCTGCTCTGTCCCTGGCCTGTCCCATACTGTCCTTGTCCGGTCCCTGCATTGTCCCTGGCCTTTCTCCATGATGTCCCTGGCCTGTCCCTGTGCTGTCACTGTTCGGTCTCCAGCATTGGTCTGGTGTATGTGATCGGGGCTTCTATTGAGCTTTGCATTTTTTTCTCTTGCAGATGCTGTGTTTGGGAGGTGCTGGCCAGTCCCAGTGACAGACCTCTACACCTACCAGGTATCTCCAAATGTCCTGGAGCGCCTGAGGACCCTTTTGCAGAGGCTGGCTCGTAGAGGTATGTGTTGTCCATACCTCCACCATCTGATGCCCTCCATGCTGTCTCACAATAAACTCTCTGCTTCTTTCAATCTCACCCACAATAAAATATTTCCTTCGCTTAGACTCACAATGAATATCTCTTGCCTTCACTCTGACTTGTAGTGGTGGACTCCTCTTACATTAAACTCGATTTCCTTCAATTAACCTTGACTTCTTCTAGAAATAAGAGCCACCGTAAGGTGACTATGAGTGAATCTCTTTGGAGATTTTATTCTATGTGTCAGCAGAAAGCAGAATTATTCCGATTTTGAGGCACAGCTCTGTAGTCCTGCCTCTTGTTGGGGGGGGTTTGTGGATATGAGCTATTAGTGTCCTGTAGTTACCATATTGTACTGACAGGGGGCAACAAATCCCTTTACATTAAAGAGGCAGCCTACAATTTCGTCTCATAATTATTATTTTTAAGCAAACATCCGTAACCGCTAAAGCTAAAAACCAGAAAAATCATAAATCACATTTTATTCCAAACGAAACAATATGTAAACTTTGTTGTGTGATCTGATCATTTGCTCGGGTCACATGACTAACCTTTTGCACTGATACCTAAACTTGTTATAACTGTTAGCAACAGGTGCCGTACATTAACTCAAAGGAGGTGAAGTGCCTTCGTTAGGGAGAAAGGCTCACATCCTGGACACAGACCACAATGTCCTTTCCCTCACCTTCATCTCATCTGAGAGATAAGCATCTTTTTGTGGACCTTTTTCTGACTATGCGTGATTGACGATATCTGGACCTCTGCCGTAGGGCAGTCATTATTACTGCCAGCCGTAATTTTAAAAAGACGTGGAGATTGAGTCGTGATCCATGGTGATGCAGGCGACTGGGCGTCCTCCGACGGAACAGCACAGCCTGTGATGTCGCTCGGTCAGATTGACCGCGGGGACAGGAGCTCCCAGTCGTCCTATTTCCCCTCTTTTGTCGAGCTTTTCTGCTATCCTGCTGGGAGATTGGATCACAGCGGAGAGGCAGAAGCACCCCTGGCACTGAGGCTCCACCAGCGCCCCCCTCCTTTGTGATCGCGAGTTGGGCTTCCCGGCGTGCCTGGCCCCCATCTCCTCTGCCGCGAAGCTGCCATGATGAGAGCAGTTTAGCCTTTAGCATTGCCGTGGGGCGGAGCAGGGGCGGGAGAGTGCCGCGGAGTCGGTTCGCCGTCTGATCACGCCATTATGCAGCTGTCAGCCTCCGCCGAGCTGCAGCTCTCCACTTAATCGCTCGAAGATGTCCGACACGTTGGACAGGAGCTGCTCTGCAAGGTTGTTCAGTAACACTTTATTTAAACCAGCCATCATGATGCATTGTAGATACCTTCATAATGCATTCTAATGTATTATAAACACGGCTATAATTCTATATTAAAAGGCATAACACACAGTAGCCATGTTTATTATGCATTATGAATGCTCTGTGAAGCTCTCATCTATAATGCACTATAAATAACTTCATAATGCAGTACAAAGCATCCTTCATTCTTATACTAACCATTATAATGCATTATTATTATTAGTATTATAATGCATAGAGCATTCAAAATGCATAATAAACATGGCTATAATGTGTTTTGCCCTTTTATAAATAGTTATAGCCCTGTTCATATTACTTTATGAACGCATTATAATACCTTATGATGACTACTTTAATTAAAGGATTACTGGTTGTTCTTCCTGTTTATTTTTGAATTTGCAGTCTGACATGGAATGACTTACACGTAATGATGATGTAATTTTCTCTGCAGTCTAGTCACATGCATAGAGACACATGTGCAGCAGTTACACGCAAAGTGGAAATGGACTCCTGGTAGACTGAGCCAATCTGAAACCAGCACGGTCACACCACCCCCACTATAGGACCTAATCAATGAACGTGAAGTACCAAATCTGATCTTATTCTTAACAACACCACTGGACCCCCAAACCTATTTGCCGAACCAAAATCCCAAAGCACCTGAATTACAGTGTTTGTTCTCTGGCGGTGCTCTCTGTTAGGTGCTTTGGTTTGAGGTGCTTTTCGTTATGGAAGATGCTACTGCTTAACCCCTTCAGACTAACCTTAACTTGGAGAATGCAGCGAACGATGCATCTCTGCAGGGCTGGTAAACCTGTGGCTTTAAGTAAGCTAAAAGTTAGAGAATTAACGTTATTTTTAGCATGATGATCCACGACGGCCGGGGTGATCTATTCCCGAAGAGGCACTTCCCAGACACTCAGCCTTGCCTCATTGCTGTCGGCGTAGATAGGCTTAGTGAAGTAATCGCGCCATCAAGTGCGTCGTGTTCATTACGAGGCACTTTGCAGGAACGTCGCGCGACGGTCCGACGGTTGCCGATCCGCAAGACGGCCCTCGCTCCCGGCGGCTTGATTAGCTCCTCGTCGGGGAGCTGTTGATTAACGAAGCCGCCCTAGCGGATCTGTCTTTTGGAAATGAACGCCGGCGTCTCCTCTGTCCCAATCGCGCCCCCCTCCTTTTGTGCACGATGCTTTTTGAGGCTTTTTGCTTGGCTGTTGAGGAGGTGGGAGCTGTATGTGCATTTTCGGGCGATATCAGAGAAGGGGATATTTCTCAGGTGGTCCAGAAACATTATCCAGAGTTGCCCTAAAGAGAGAGAAGCCAGTTTCCCTCACGTACTGGAGACTGCGTTCATCAGGGATCCTCCCTAAATCTACCCCTTAAGCAGTGACCATAAACTCCTTTAGATTGTTGTTAATATACAGATGTTCAATTGGGTGTAAAGTTCAGTGGCACCTGCTGCTCTGTGTTCCTGACATTCTCCTCTCCACCTGATCATGTGACGGGCGTTCTTGGCAGTGCTGGCAACTCGGATCACCAAGCAATGCGGTTCGCCAGCCCTGGGCGCTGTGCCGCGAGCTTGTCGCAGCACCGTGATGGATTACAGTGACATTTAAACAAAGCCTTGCCGTTTGTCTTGCCCTGAAGGAAGGCCCCGCGCGATCCATTTAAGAGCAGTCTATCTTCCTCTGCCGCGCACCTAAGAGCTTGCTGTCTTCCCGACAAAGGGACAGCGGAGGGGGATCGGCTAATAAAGGGACGCACCTCTGCGGGAGGCATGCAGGCTGGCTATGGCTAGTGACATTTTAGTGGCAGTTTTCGGAGAATTTCCACTCGTCTGGGGATCTGCATCCTGCGAATGATAATGAACCATAAAGACCTCCGAGACCCAGTGGAGTTTTGCTCTCGATTGTGGGGCAGCAAATTGTGTCAATAATGGGGGATCGTCTCTCCCCCCCACCCCCAACTCTTGCTGTCCTGAAGGTGGACGCCGGCTTGTCACCGTGAAGTGAGGCGCCCCATTTGTGTCCCAGTGGATGCCATGAAATGATTGGCTGAGAAGTAGGGCAAATGTTAAGACTGCAGCATTTCAGGGGTGGTGGCGAGTGGGCTGGGGGGGTGGGGGGGCGGCGCGGGTCCAGCTGCCCGGGCGGCACGGGGTGAGGGAGTGTTCCGCTTCCGTGGTCACGCAATGCGGGGGCCTCGGAGCAGCTTGGCAGGGGTTGCCGTTAATCTAACCGGCGTGTCACACGCCGTCTGTTTAGAAAACAATTGCGCCTTTTGCCGTTACATATCCCATTAAGACGATCATTGACTGCTGATACTTTTATGTCGAGTGAATGTTAAAGCTGGATCTATCCCCATCTGGCGAGAGCCGCGCTCGCGATGATCTATGGAGCGGCGGCGGCCGGCAGCAAGCGGCACCTCTCCTGGCCGTGTTAAATCTGCTTGGCTGCGATCCAGACTCCCAGGCTTCGGACTTCTGTGTCATGTTCAATGGTGTCATGGGACACATCTCTAGCAGATCTGCATAGCTTGGCACCTTTGTCTGGTAGCCATGAAAACAAATTTGCATACTTTATGTACGCTGATGAAAAATTGGGCTGCTGAGGTCGTACCTGCATTTTCCTTTCGTCATCTTTATGTAGACGGTACAGTCTTTGAGGATTCATTTGGCAACAAAGGAACGCTGTTGCCAGATTGAAATGTATGGGGTGGGTATTTGAGCAGTTTGAAGTGTCAGTAACAAACATGGTGATACAATTCACCCATTGCTGCAGATTTTCAACGTTATATGGCAATTTGTAAGGGTTTCTAATTTATTTCATTTGATATGGTTACCTTTTGGGCTGTGTGAGGCTCCAGTGTTCCTGCAGTGTGTCTTTGCATCATAAATATAACTATGAATCACGTCCTTGGGTATGTATGGAGTGTCAGACATGAGGAACTGTGCAAGGAGACCTTCAAACATCTGCGTGTTCTGTTGTAACCCCCGGTGCAGGATTATCCTGGGAGGATGACGCCACTCAACAGGCCATCGCTCTGGAGCTGTCCAAACTGCGGAAGGTTTCCTACCGATATCCAGACACCGTCTCTGTGGACGGCAGCACCAAATCTAGGTCGGTGCTCACTGTTGGCGGAGTGTCCTTTAACTTTGCAATAAATGTTGTCTACGTTGGACGACCAGTGAATTTACTGAGCTTATCAAAAGCCTGATTCTTTAGCTGAATGAATTTGACCAGCGATCTTTTAATGTTCTTGTGTAATCTTGATGGATTTTTTTTTAAATGCTTTTTGTTGTTGCCATACATCGAGTACCCAAATTTCCCCATGGGGATTAATAAAGTATGTATGTACGTATCTATCTATCTATATGCCAACCTGCATGTAGATTGATCTGTAACTGATCGTACCACTCCCAAATCTTTCTTCTGGAAAGATTTAATGATGGGCTGGTTGTTCTATTACTGAAAAAAATGGTGCTATTCAAGTTCATCTGATGAATGTTCACACAGAGTGTCTATAAGGGAGACGATCTACAGGTGCTTCACTGAAATCAGCATGTCTGTGCTTCAGGAGGACCAGGTTACAGAGATGCAGGACTGATGCCAACTTCTCTGCATTTCTCCTGCTGTGACAGGGTGTCCAATCAGAACCTCAAGCCCACGGAGGCGGAGCTGGGCCGCTCTCTGCAGAAGTATCTGCAGCATGCGGGACTCCATTACCAACTAGCCACTCCCACCGGCCAGAGGCCCAAGACTGGGAGGCCAGTAAGCCAGGTAAGGGAGTCCTGCCCTCGTCCCAGGTAGGTAAACCTGGGCCTGCAGCCAAATAGAAGACCTTGTGCTAGGCACGGAACCTTGGAAACTCTGAAAGAATGGACCAGCTTAATGCCCAGTCATCAACAATGTGAAGTTTACTAAAGGTATAGCAATAGCTATAAGCTAATAGGTAAAGGTTGTGAGCCAGTTTAGTTTAATGAACAAATTAAAAAATGTAGTGTCCTGTGTTTTTCGGCATACGTGTCAGCCTAAATGCAGTGAAAATACTGAGCTAAGTGAGAGAAAAAATCTGTATTATTTGCTGAAAACAGTGAGTCATCAAAAAAACTGCTCATGGGAGTTTTTCTAACACAAAAATGTTCTGGGGGCAGACGGAAAAATGATTAGTTCAGGGAGATAATAAATCAGATTCTGGAGGAGGCAGGACCAACCAATCAGATGTTTTGGTCATGCCTCCTCTAATTGCTTGGACTTACCTCCTCTACAATCTGATTGGTTTTCTCTCTGAACCAATCATTGTTCCTTCTGAACAATTATGTGTAAGTAGAACTCTTTCAAGCCTAAAAACTGTGAAACCTGACACCTGTAGTTCCGTGTCATTACCCGGGTAATACATTCTCCTTGTATGCAAGTTTTTCCACAGTGCAATTGCACTTTTGGTCTTAGAATACATGTAACTGCCATGCATTTCATAGGACGGCCCTAAGAATCTGGCAGATTACTTCCGTCCGAAGTCCCCGGCCAAAGGGGGTTCCCAGAGCTCCCTGCTATCCCAGGGCCCCTCGGCTGCCAAGCCCCCACCGCCAGGCTCCCGCCTCCCTGGGGGTCGGTTGGGCGAGGACACGGAGCTCATCACCGCGCTGGAGAGGTATCTGGCGGGGAGGATGGGGGGCCGGCCTGCGGCGGGTGGACCCCGGGGAGAAGCAGAAGCATGGGCACCGGGACTGGCGAAGAGCCTGGATGGGCACAGGGGGGCAGCCCCTCCGCAAGCATCACCCCAAAGGCCAAAAACCGACAAGCTCCTCTTCAAGTCTGGCTCCCGCCAGACAAAGGAACCCCTCACCAAAGTGGATGGTACAAGCCTCTTCATGAATATTCACGAGCAGCCGCTGTGACAGTCACTGTCCCTGCTCCCTGCCTTTTTAGGTCTTGGTCTCTTACACGGCAGCACAGTGGCTCACTGGGCGGCACTGTGCCCTCACACCTTCACAGACAGTGTGTGAAGCTTCTCCTCGCTGTGTCCCTATGTGTTTCATCCAGGTCCTCTGCTTTCCTTCGTTAGCCAAATGGAGATTGATTAGATGGATCTGTCTCTATGAATTATCTTCAGAACGTGAATGTCTGGGCCTGCATCCTGTCATGGAGCAGTCGTACGTTCCAGGCTGGCCTCGACCATTGTATTGAAAAAGCAGTTATAGAAAATGGATGGATATTGTCTTACCAATTACATCATCCATCCGTATTCCAACTATTTATCCAATATGGGGGTGCAGGGAGTCTGGAGTCGATCCCAGCCAGCATGTGGTACTAGGCAGGCGATACCTTGGATGGGATGCCAGTCCATTACAGGGCACATAAATGCATAAATGAAATTTAGAGATGTTGATTAAACTAAGTGCATGTCTTTTGGCGGCAGAAGAGAGCCTAGACAGGAGGAGAATGTGCAAACTCCGCCCTCCTGCCACTATGCTGTCCTTGTAACAGTACTCTTTATTTAATTAGTTAGCCTTTGTTCGTTGTCATTGTAAAAGCAAAACGGTTTGACTGTTCATAATCCAGTGTGGGACAGGAATTAGAAGCAGCACTGAGTCTCGCTTTCAGTCTGTTCCCGGATCTTGCGTGGGCGGCTTTGGTTATCGTGGGGGCGCTTACGAAGCCCCTGCCGTGTGTCCTTCCCAGAGGAGTTCATCCAGAAGGTGGTGTCGCAGCTGGGCAGGCACAGCGTGGATGTGGACGCCCTAAGCGGCCGGCAGCTGGAGGAGCTGGCCGACTCCATCGCCGACGCCCTCCAGGTGGTGGACTCAGAGGCTGCCGGGGGTGCGCGGTTCAAAGGGGCCCAGAGGGAGATGAAGAGGGACCCGGCGCCCACCTCATCGCTGCCTGAGGATGCCTCGCTGCAAGGTACGTGTCAGTAGGTAGCACTGTGGTTAACGGGCCCGAATTGGAAGATGATTAGAGGAAGGGCAGTTTTTCTCAGCTTTGTGATACCTGGCGTAGGCTTCAGGCCTTCATCATTCTGATCAGGATAAACGATCGGAAGATGGATAATCTCTTTTATGCTTCTTTTTTCTGACAGAGCAACAAACAGAGGAGGTGGAAAAGCCCAACTCTGGTGATAAGGTATTCTACCCTGCATGTATGAACAGAATAACGGGTTGACAGAGTGAGTGAATGTTACATATGTGTTTCAATGTCACATACATGCAAATAAAACCCTGTTTGACTATTTGAAGCAGGTGGACGATTTGATCAACTGTATTTCCATTCTGTAACTGAAAAAGGGATGGTACTTACATCAACAATATATAGGGCAGGTAGCCTGGAATATAAATATACAGAACTTTGCAAACGCCATAGGCAGTCAAAGAAAATGTTTAATTGATCTTCATGTTGGTGTAAAATTATGATATTATGTCTGTCACAGTGTGTCAGCTTAGCCAATTAAAAACCTCTCCTATTGTCATCCCAGTTATTGCAGCAACCTTCCAATACACCCATGTAGTTTTTGACTTGACCACGAGCATACCTTGAATGGCTAATGAGCACCTCATTGACTTTTTAAACTAATTATATTTATTAATTAAGAGAGGTGGTGAAGAAATGTAACGAATCCATGGAACGGCTGAGGTGCCCCTGAGGAGAGTTTGGGAACTGAAGCGGTGTTCATCTAGCCATCCAGCTAGATATCAGTAACTTTTTTGAGAAAAGAAAAAAAATCCTGCTAATTTTTTATTGTGTCACTGTTAATTTGTGTATCTTTCAAAGCAAGATTTTTGTTTTGTTTTGGGCAAATACACACTCACTGTCTGCGTAAACAGCTTTAAGCATTTCATTTGACTGCCCTAGACTTTAGCACAGTATTGTATTTATTGGTCCCAGACATGGATAGTTCAGGTCCTGAAAGTACAAAACCATAGCAGGATTTTGTCTCAACCAACCACTTGAGTTCTCTGTGAATGTGATTCTTTACACTCACCCGGTTGGTTGAAACAAAATCTTGGTCTGGATTTGTACTTTGTGGCATGCAGTGGGTTTTGCCCAGCAGTTTGTGGTAATGTTAACCTGCCTATTTAGGAAAGTCTGGTTTATTTGAGTGACCCAGTACACTGGAGGTGAGCTTTGTTTGTGCTTGTTAGTGTCGGCTAAAGCCCCCCCCCCCCCGCCTCTTTAACGTCTACACGCAGGATCCCAGCCTCGTCAGCAAGCTACTGGAGTACCTGGACCAGGCGTCCTACAGTGACACCCCCCGGAGGGATGCCTCGGAGGAGGAGCAGGGGGGCCATGGGGCACCAGGATCCCACGGGATCGGGGTGGAGAGCGTCAAGAGCAGGACCACCCAGACGGATATCGCCGTGGAGAAGAAAGAGGCGGCACCCCCCCCTGCCCGAGGAGCCGAGCAGACGGCGGACCCTGCCCACCTCGGGGGTGTCCCCGAGCCGCAGAAGAAGGACATGCGCTTCGAGGAGGAGCTGCAGCTCGACGTCAAGTCCGTGTCCATGGCCGAGAGGAGGGATGACTACGGATACATCATCACTGACACCGAGTCAGTGTCGCGGGGGGGGGGGGGGGGGGGGGGGGGGGGGGGGGGGGGGGGGGGGGGGGGGGGGGGGGG
>JAODKC010000082.1:12039192-12054024 GCA_026777985.1 Mormyrops attenuatus
CCCACCGGGGGTCCCGGGTTGGGGGGTGTCGCGGGGGGGTTTTTGGGGGGGGGGGGGGTGGGGGGGGGGGGGGGGGGGGGGGGGGGGGGGGGGTGGCGGGGTCGCGGTTTATCCGCGCTGGGTTCATTGCTGACGACCCCCTCTTCAGGTACTTATACGGACTCTATTTTGCCCCCCCATTTAAAGAACAGGCAGCAGGAAAGCTTTGCCGCGGCCACCCCACGGGGAGACGCGTGTGCTCCTCTCTCTCAACTCCACTCTCCTCATCTCCTCCACAGGGTGGTTGGCCCAGTGGTAACCTTCAAGGTGAGGCCCAACGCGCGTAACCTCTCCACGGTGGACGTGGCTGACATGGCAGGTAGGAAAAAGCCAATCCCCCCCCCCCCCCCCGTCTCCTCCTCTCTGCCTCCTTCCATTTCAGTTTCTCCTGCCACTGATCTTTCATCTTGTCCTCCCTGGCGATTTTGCTTTGCCTTTATCTCCATCTCTCTCCATCTCTCTCTCTCTGGTTCCAATGCGACGTGCAGCTGATGATGAAGTCTTTGCTCGTGTGGACTCCACAAATTGGGCTGCGGGCGGAGTTAGCACCTCGCAGGAAAAAGTGGCCAGACAGATACAGAGGCATTCACACATACACACGCACAAACACACACACACACACACACACACACACATTTCCGCACAACCTTGTAGACACACATGTCTGGATTTGAGACAAAAGTCAGGTATAAAATACAATAATACTTTACTTGGGGGGGGGGCATGATGTGTACCTCAATGGGCTAGGATACAGTGCCTGTGATCAGAAGGTCACTGGTTCAAATCCCAGAGCTAACAGAATGATGTCGCCATTGGGCTCTTTAGCAAGGGCCTTAACCTCCAATTGCTCCAGGCACCAGCTGAGACTCCTTCCTCAAAAACAAAATGCATGTCACTTTGGAAAAAACTGTCTGATAAATGTAATATATGAATGTATTCTGGGGGAAATAGTTTAAACATAAAGAACATAAATATACTTCAAAAACATGAGAAATCGGTCAAAAACAAGCCTTTTTCCTATTGTGCAAACGTTTGGGAGTCGGGAGTCTGTCTGTAGCTCTTATTCCAAATTCTGCTCGTTATGTTTTCCTGCGTTAATCTGCAGAAGGCTGTGTGTCTAGGTTCATTTCACTGTATTATCACAAGAAACGTGAAAGATATGTAACACTAGCTAATAAGTAACAACCCCCACCCATTCACTGAAGAAACTGTGAGACAGGAAGTTAATATCTTCACACCCTCTCAGATCTGAATAGGCAGGAACGTGGGTACCCCCCATGCTGCACTGCTACACGGACTCAATTCGCATGTTCCCGCCTAACGGGCGTGTCTGCACTGGCCCCCCCATGAGAGGTGCACACCAGGCACCCGGGGCTGAATCTGCTCCTCTGATTCTGCGTGGGGGCTATCGGGGGAGACCACATCAGTCTGGACAGGTGGTACCGTCCCGTTTGCTCTGGGCTGAGAAGGATGGTGAACTAAACCGGGCTGAAGAGTCTTGTGGGTATCAGAGCTATTTGGGGAGGGGGAACTTGGAGAGAGGGGGAGCCTGGAGGTACCCATGGCCATGGGACTGGATCATCCCCTCTACGGTGGTCCGACGTGTCACATGATCATTCTGGATATTAAAAGCCCGCAACTGGGGGTCTTTAGTGCGGCAGCACCCAGCTATTAAGGATAGCAATTCCTGCTAGTTACGAACCGCGAGTGAGTCTGGAAAAGGTGCCGATCCAAAGAGAGCCTGGTGCATTTTCAGGGCTGTATGTTATCTGTATACCTGTCCAGGGTCGGGGAGAATGTTCGGTGACACCAGGTTCTGCTAAAAGTCTGTGCCTGTTTGCAAACCCTGACAGAAAAGAATAGTGGCCAAAATGATATGAAATGAACAAGCTACATCAGTTCATAATTTTGTAACACATAACTCTGGTGCCTTAATATCTGATGATGAACTTCTGGCTGGACAGCTCAAAAGCAGCTGGGGACTGGGTGTTTTATAATGAGTCGTGCCCTTTGACCCGGAAATGATACATCTCAGATTCAGACATCATATCCATACACTTTTTCTTGGGGCATGATAAATAACTGAAAGGGGGCCTTTGTTTGGCCCAAGGAGCCACAAATACGAGCAGGGAATTGAGATGTGATGTTTCATAACTTATTATGAAATTATTATTATGAAACCCAGTCAGTTTCCAGGCTTTGGGATATTTTGATCCTTCACTCCCCCATCATGTTTCTCCTTTCGGTTTTGGGAAATGCCGCTCAGGACAGTGACAAACGGTCTTGCTACTGTCCTCTGACATGTCACACGTTATGTGTTAAAGCCTGGGTCTGCACTGCAGCTGCCTGACGATGTCTGAAGATAATGTATGGGGCTAAAGTTTAACATTTCCAGCCCAAAAACCCGCACCGGCCCTCCATGGATCAGGTTCCCTACCCCTGGTATAGTCATATGTCTATCCATCTTGAAACCTATTAGACTCTGTCAAACACTTTACCTCAATTGCAGATGACTAGATGTATGTATTTGTGTTTTTTTAACCCTTCTGATTGGTAGACATCATACTCAAATTTTGTATTTGCTTCTAGTTCCATTGCATATTTGCAATACCATACATTTGAAGATAGTATACCAGACTTATTTGCTAAAAATGACTCCATCCATATGTAGGTTATTTCATATATTATGATAAATATAAAAGAGAAGGAAATCTTTGGGACTGTGAAGAGTTCCATCTATGAGTGTGACATTTGTCCAGCGATTGGTGCTGTACCTTTAAGACAGAGCTAGCTCCGCCCACTCCTGTCTGAACTGCGACTGGCTGGGCGGCGTGACGGCAAGGGCCCGCCCTACCTGTTAACGTTTTCTTAATAAACACGCAAACATCTATCTATCTATCTATCTATCTATCTATCTAAATTTGATTTGATTTGATTTGATTTTTTAAAATTCATTTGTGGAACCTGAAGCCAGCTGAGCCCCGGTGGTGTGCCAGGGTGCGCTGAGGTAAAAATAAACGTGCTAATGGTACGTTAAGAGGGTGTCGTTGGCCGCGTAGGCAGGCCGCGTCCCGTTGAATCTCGCAGGAGCTGCGCAGGATTCACCCCCTTCCTGGCGGGTTGGCACCGCTGCCCTTTGCCGGCACCTCCTCTTGGATTTCTCCCGCGCTATTTCCAGGCACATTACACCATGTCTTTGCCGGTATTAAAAACAAATAAATAAATAAAGGAACAGTTTTACTCGTTCACTTATCCCGCATTCTCGGCGGGAAGAGTTTGGTACAGATTCATCTGTCTAATGAGACCACCTGTGCATTTTGGATACAGGCGAGATATTTTCGTCCAATAGGACAAAAACACTATAGTGTAGTAAATAATCGTGTCTTCTAATTGTTTAAGACGACAAAAAGGCCCCTTTTCATTCTGCGCCCTTGCTGAACCCTGCTTACGGACCTACATACGCTTGTGGTCCCTTGGCTCACGCCGGCCATCTGATCTGAAATCAGAGGGCACTGGCACAGTGTGATCCGGCCGCGGTGCCAGGATAAAGTCCTGTCCCTCGTAATATTCAAGGACGTTTTATGTATGGTGCACGCCAGCAGCTCCCCACCCAGCGCCCGGCCACAGGAAGCCTTTAATCCCTTTATAAAGGTACATTATTAGCCGCGACGTGGCCCGTAAAGTCTTCTCTGTCCGCACTCTCCCTCGCTGCGTGTCTCACGCTGATATTCGTCCTTTTGCCTTTGCCCCCGTCCCGTTAAGAAAACGGGAAGCGCTCCCGACGTTCTCCCTCTGCCCCGACTGCCGTTAACCGCTTGTCCGGCATGGGGTCGCCTTGTGGCAGTTCAGGGAAGCACAAACTCCAGATCCAGAGCTGGGTAAAAGGCCAAATCCAGGACCGCGGGGAGTCCTGCCGAACTCCCTCTGTCATTCGTTAAAGTCCATTCCACATAGCTACTTTTCACTCTACGGCTCTGTGAAGGCCTCATTCACGCAGGCAGGTCTCTGTGAATCTCGCTTTAATAAACACACATCAATTACCTTAATTAAGGCCCGCATTTCTGTTTTGATCAGTTTAATTAATCTTTCCGCGGATATGTTTGTGTTGGTTCTTGCGGTCGGGTTTAGTCTCCCGCCTCGATGGTGCCGGTCTGGTACTCTGAATGCCCCCCCCCGTCCAGGATGGCGTGAGCGCCCCCGCTGTCTCCCCCGTTCCCTGAGCGAGTGAGCCCCCATGGGACGGCTGAGAAGCACTTATGCTGTATCATCTTTCACCCCCGACAGCTGTTGGGGTCTCTGTTCTGGTGTGGGGGGGGCGAGGTCGATTTCTGCAGACAGATGAAAAATGGGGCGGGGGGGGGGTGTGTAATGCCGCTTGTCCTGTTGTGGCATGGGGGGGGTCTCCTCTACAAGGCACCCCCTTCCCCCCCGTAATCTTCTGTCTCCTACTGAAGATCCAGGATGGAGGGGAGCGCGCCCCCGGTCCCCTCATGTCACCCCCAGTGCTGTGGGGTCCTTTGTCAGGGGACTGCAGATGGGCGGGAGGTGGTGCACCCTATTGTCACCTCTTCCCAGCTTTTGGGGTAGGGTGGGGAGGGGGGCAGGCGGTCATTGTGGAGACAAAAGGTCATGTCCAGCGGTGCTCGGGCGTGAGAATGTGGGGGTGTGAATGCTGGGGGCGGCATGGGGGCAGCTCCGGACGAGAGCCCCCCTCCAATCTGCTCCATTCACTCCGTTCCTGTCTGATTGCTCTACATCCCCATTATCTCTGTGAATGTGAATCTGAGAGCCCAGCTAGCACCGCCGCTATTAACCTCAGAGCTGAAACTCACAATCTTGGACCTTGCGGGCCACCGTCCTGCAGGTTTTAGAAAATATATTTAAATTAGGATCCGACTACTCCTTAAAACACAGAGTGAAGGTATGCAGACTTGGCACAATGCTGTTACTGTTAAGATTAAGAGCTAGTGGTGAGAGGGAAGCCAAGCATCATGCTAGGATTATGTAGAAGAATGAATTCATATAGGACAGCCTCGGCTATTTCTGTGGAACATAGATGTGTGTATGTGATGGAGTACTGTGTGTGGGTGTGTGTGTGTGATGGACTACAGTGTTTGTGTGTGTGTGACGGACTACAGTGTGTGCGTGTGTGAAGAAGTACAGCATGTGTGCGTGTGACGGAGTACATTGTGTGTGTGTGTGTGTGTGTGTGTGTGTGTATGATATGGAGTCCAGTGTTTGCGTGTGTGTGTGTGTGTGTGTGTGTGTGTGTGGGTCATGTATATATTATATTGTGGGGACCAAATATCCCCACAGTGTGATAACCTGTTATTTTGACCTTGTGGGGACATTTTTTTGGTCCCCACAAGGGGAAACTTAATTTAAATAGAAATCTGTGACTGCAATTAAACTAAAACTGGCAAAAGTCTTGTATTTTGTTTGGTTATTTATGGTGTGTATGATGTACTCTATCTATATATAGTATAGTTGTGTGAGATGCAGTGCAGTGTGTATGTGACTGTGCAGTGCATAATGTGTGTTTGCTTGATGCAGTGTGGTGTGTACATGATGGTATATGTGTGATGCAGTGAGGTGAGTGTGTGTGTGTGTGTGTGTGTGTGTGTGTGTGTGTGAGAAAAACACAGTGTGTATGGAACTGTATGTGTGGTGCAGTGCAGTGTGTATCTAACAGTGTACAGTGTATTATGTGTGACGCAGTGCAGTGTATGTGTGTGGGGGCGTGTGTGTATGAATGGGAGCCACGGGCTGCGTTTTCCCAGTTGATGTCCAGCCGTCTGTCTTTCATTCGGAAGTGAACCAAACGATGCTCGGGGACGGCAGCCTTGTCCTCCGGAGCGCGTCACCATGGTGAGCGGCGGCTTCGGCTCTCATTTCCGAAAGTACGGTCTCCCCTCCGGCTGAGCAGATCAGCACGGCTCTCGAGTGATGACAGCGGTGACCTTCACTTCTGCAAACACTTGTCAAGATGCCACATGTAATTACTGGCCTCTTTAGGACGCAGTAATGGGCTCTATCCAGTGCTGGTTTCCGCGGCGATGAGAGGGGTCGGAGGGGGGAGGGGTACCCACGCAAGGGTCGCTGGAGATCATCTGGTTTCGTTGGGCTGTGATGAAACATGCCCAGGTAGAATACTGATGAAATCCGTTACGTTGGCTTTTAACTCCCTGACTGCGAAACTGCGAAATTCTGCATTTGTTGGCCTTTGGACTTACAGTGATGGTCACAGGCATATTTACGTAAATCGAGCTATGAGTAAGAGTTATTCAGAAAGCACAAAGAGGAAGAGTCGACGCAATCTTGCACCTCCATACACGTTTATGTCAAATGGTAAGGAACCTGCAGTAAGCCGACTTTGGGAGACCGGAAGATTAGTCACTGGTCAGTAGTCATGGCGACCTGCGTGGCCAATGAGCATCATTTTTAAGATCAAAGAAATATCTTTAGTCCAGGAATTACGGCGGATAAAGGAGGAAAAGCAATCATCTTTGCCGGATAATGACACAGAGCACATGGATCTTGTGAAACGGGGGCACAGTGGACAGACTTACACACACTGATGGGGGTGAAAGACAGCAAAGCAAAAGTAATACCTAACTATTGCAGGGATTTGATGTTGGATCCGGGGCATGTGGTGCAGAATCGCTTTTTAGAGCAATTTAAGGGCTGCGTGTGTGTTTTCTCAGTCTGGGTGAGGAGGAGGACCTGTCAGGATGCACTCCAAGGTATCAACAGGCACTCACACTCCAGGCTTGGCTGAAGTTAGCAAAGTGAAGTGACATGACAGGCTACGAGGCCGACCCCCGGCTACAGTCTGATGTGAGCTTCTCTGCTGCTCAGGTCCAGGACTGCGGATGGCCCTGCGTCCCAAATCTTTCTGATAGTTTGACTAGGAACTATTAAAAATCATTTTTAGTAGTATGGACATTATGGTAGTCTGTTTTGATGGAGGGCTTACTCACGTCAATAAGTGCTAGTCTTTTAGGTCAAATTAGTTTAAAAATTAGTTGTACGTCACTTTTAGCTTTTGATAAAGGAGAACTTGGGTGAAACAAGTTTAAACGTTCATCTCCATCCAGGATTTGTGTCCCAGAAGACAGGGTGTCCAAGGGATCCATCCCCGTCTTGGGCGAGTGGAAGGATGCTTCGAAAAAGGGACCTGACTCTGTCTTCTCGGGCAGCTCATAAGAAGTCCCCCCCACCCCCCCCCATTTCCAGGACCAGTATAGGCGGTACAGAAGACTGGATCGGCGTTCGGCTGCTTAATTTGCTGAGGAATTAGGATTTACACTTGGACAGTTAATTAAAAATCCCCTTTGGCGTTAAAGGTAATCCATTACCCCTGGTTTGGAGACAGTGATTAAGGGAGCTTGCGTTCGTGTCAGGGCAATACTGTCTGTTTATTCTACCGGATTCTTTTCTTTCATTAGTTTTTGTCAACACCGAATGTAGACTCAGTCATTTTTCTAAATGAAGGAAGCCGATGTGTATATTTAAACATCATGTCGGGCACGGAGCGGGGTGCTCGTGTGTGTGAAAGCACGTGGGCTGGCGGCCACGGGACACAGGAAATACATCACTTACAAACGAGGGACGAGCTGACCACGGAAGGGTCTGGAAGGTTGGAGACCTTTCACGCACTGTCACGTGGAGACACCAGTATCGTGAAATTCTTTCCAACACTGGGTCTGAACACATGGGTGTAATATACAGACACATGTAACGGAGGATTCGTTGGAGGACCTGCGTCAGAACTTCCGGAAAGCCATATCTGGCGCCGTAAACAGTATCTGTCTGTCTGACATGCCGAGTCCTTCGCCCGTGCCAACCTCCCGGGTGACTCACCTCGCAAAATGGCCACAACGCCGTAAATGGATTATTCATAAAATTACCAACCAGGTTGGCATAGGAGTTTGGAATCTCATGGAAGAAGCTGGGTATTTCCTGAGTTCAGGGTAAAGGTCCCTTGCTCGGCTAAGTGTGTGTGTGAGTTTGCTGTGTGTGTCTCAGTTTTATTATCAGAAGGCATTAGTAGTGTCTGTTAAGTTAAATATGGATTATGGTTTTGACTTGTAGCAGCTCAGCTGTGATCGACTGCAGGATTACTGAATCATCTCCATCCTCATTTGAACTTATTTTCATCTATTCAACCTGCCGTGATCGATGGCTACTGCGTTTTGAGAGCGGGTTCAATCAATGCATATCAGACCTGCTTAAGACAGATCAGCCTCCCCATTAGGCTGGGCAGGTTTATCTCAGGCTGCCCTGTCCATTCTAAAGCAGGTGACAAGGTGAGGCCATCGATTTACATATCACTAGCTTGACTCATGCCTATAGAATGTTCTGGCAGTTCTTCCATATTTCCAAACTACTCGCCTGGCCTGAATGGAGGCACACCAGTCCGGTTCAGTCTACCCCAAGTTGTCTTGAGACGTTTGTCTCTTTTCCCACAGTCCCGTCTGCATTTGCTGGTGGAGCGCAGCGGTTGGCTGAACACATTGAACGGCCAGACGCATTGATTGGCTAAGCACGTCGATTGGTCTGACACTTCGATTGGCCCACCTCACTGTGGACGCTGATCACAGTTGCGTACATCTGGGTATAGCGCGACGGTAACAGTCTCTGCGTCTTCACTTTAATTTCCAATATTTCAACCCACATCAAGAGCAGACATTTAATCAAACGGTGCAAAGTAAACTGTTTTGGTTTCACTTTGTGGCATTCGAGAAATTTGATATACACAAACTGTTTAGACATATAAAGTCTAAAACTTAACAGAGGCCGGTTTTGGCAGTTAGAGCCTTATCAGGAACAGACGGGCTCCTCGACTCGAAAAGGGCCAGCTGGACCGCTGCAGGGAATCCGTTGCCTTGAAACGGCCGGACCCAGCAACTGGGCGCCGTTTCTCCGTAGCTATCAACAGCTTGATATCTCCAGAATGCCAATGGCCTCACAGAGGAGGGGATAGACGGGAAAATAGCGAGGGAATAAGCCTTTCCCAGCCTTCTCAGCAAGTCCTGGGCGGGGCAGCGGGAACATGCAAGGTGCCCCCAGGCATTTTCTTGCATTGATCGCAGCCGGGTCAACTTATAATCACTTTTTAAAATGCGTTAGCGGGATATCTAATGAAGAAGAAATGTGAGGGTGTTTAGTCATCTGAAGTCACGGCACAGTGGAAGGGCTCTTTTGTCTTTTGGTCTGAGTTTAAGGAAACGTGGGTATGTGGAACCGTGTTTAATTAGAACGGAACGAGCTGCAAAGGAAATTAAACTGCGAAAGTGCATTACAGGAGCGGTGTGGCGAGGAGACGTCGGGGAAACAAAAGAGAAGAGAAAACACCGGGAGCAGCAACGCGCAATTAGTGCCGGCAATTTCTCATCAAAACACCCCAGCGCTCGAAAGCCATCACTCTCAAATCGCTAATTCCATTTTCAGCTCAAACGGAACGCTGAGACGGGTTCGCTTGTGTATTTGGAACTGGCGGGCAGGTGGGAATGTCAGCGTAAAGCTGTCCCGGGTCTCTGCGTCCGCTGAGGTATGTCAGGAGGTCCTGACGAATGGAGAGGAGTGGAGCAGAAAGAGCTCCTCACGCCATTCAGCGGCAAGAAATCGCGTGGTTCCTCCACTAAACATGGGTTAAGTTTCCCTCTCCAGTCCACTTAACCTGGGACCTTCAGAGTTTGCAGCGTTTTAGTCTAGTGTTACTAGGCAACTAGGCAAATTTATGAAGACATTTCTGTACATTGCACCTGTATTTTTTGCCATTATCTTTTTTATTTATTATTATTATTATTAGGGTTAGGATACTGTGCCTGTGATCAGAAGGTTGCCAGTTCAAATCCCATGGCTGGCAGAGTGATGTGACCATTTTGCCCTTCAGCAAGACCCTTATCCCTCACTTGCCCCAGGGATACTGTCTCAAAATGTATGTCACTTTAGATCTCATAAATAAAAGAAATATCGTAATCTGTTATCCTCACACTTTCAGGGCAGGGGGTTTAATTCCTGCCACTGTCTCTGTTTTGGTGTGGGGTTTATATCTCCCCCCATAATTTTCTCCCAGTTGCACCTCTCACAGTCCAAAAGCATGCAGTAGCATGAATGGGGGGTCCTAATTCTCCACAATGCGTGTGAGTGTGTGTCCTATAATGGGTTGGCAGGGTCGAGTCACCAGCCTCGTGACCTATTGTTCCCTTGGAACCTTGACTTGAGTAAGCAGTTGAAGAACATATGGATAAGGATTCAGGGATTCAAATGGTTGAATCCATTTGTACAAGTATAATGAAATGCGTGTGCACCTCCCTGCAGACTTAACATATATAACAATGAGGAAGAATGACTAGCAATAGCAGAATAGTGAACAATAACATACAATATGTTGTTAATACAACACTGCTTCCAATGTGCCTGGAATGTTGGTTTTATGCACAAATGGGAAATAAAAATCTTGTATCTCGTATCGTATCTCGTAATATATACATGCAAAATACATACAAGTAGGACAAGGTATAAAGTGGATAATAATGTGGCTTACACTTGGGTGGTGCACATCAATCGTCATGGGCTCACGACACACTCACTACACATTACTGGGTGACGATGTCACGAATTAGTAAAGGACTTTTGTGTTTTCTGATTCGCGATTCACGAATGTGACTAAAAATAAGTCTGAGCACTACGCGAGGCTTTGGGTGTCAGATGACGGGGATGCTGACGTCCCTAAATCACTCCGAAAATGCGCATGGGAAACTTTGCCACTTGATTTCTGTAGTGCGTGTCGTTCCCTTTTTAAAACACATCCCACGGCCGATGAGTCACCGACGAACGCGAAGGCGGCAAGGTCCACAAAAAGTGCTCCGCGGTCTGCCACGTGGGCGTGCAACGGCAAGGGAGATGCCGTCAGCGCTGGGCGGCAGGTGGTGGATGAGCTGCGGGTCTCGCCAGAAGGTTGCTGGTTCAAATCCCATGGGTGCTGAATGGGAGACTCTGAAGACTTTGGCAGAGCTTTAGTAGATATCTAAAAAGATATAGGGTTTGTACTTCCTGTAAAGTTGTGACAGTGCGTGAAAGAGAACCTACATGAGGATCTGTTCCAGAGAGCGGAGATTTATTGGAGCAGGCAATCATCAGAGTCAACACAATCTGAGTCAAAACCAAAACGGGCAAAAAGTATCCAAAAAAATTGGGCAGTAGTCAGGAAACAGGCAAGGGTTGGGCCATTAGTGATCAGATGATCAAAGGACAAGGCAAACTCCGGGTCTTGGGGCAAAAAAGCGTATCAGCAAACGTGAAAGACTTGGAAGAAATCGCAGGGACAGAAACACTGAAACTCCCAGAAGCAGAGAACATCTCGCAACTGCCCTACGTAACATAGGAATTAAAATAGGGGGAGTAATTAGCAGCACACGCCACAGCTTGGAAAGGGCATGACTGCACAAATAGATCTCAGTGGAGATCCTGGGGTGCGGACTGTGCAGGGTCTCCCTGAGTGGGCGGGAGTGACGCGGTAAGAGATTCCCCGGGCAGGTGTGTGACATAAATGACATTGACTAAGATAAAGGATGAGTACTCATGAACATGAACAAAGGTACATCTAGAATTGAGGTAGCCTGATTCCTGGGGAAATAGGCTTAAAAGTTATTGTAGACATAAAAAGATTCGATCAAACGTCCATCTGTTCAACTGGGTCTACATTCATAGGAAGTAGATGGCTATTTCCAAACCACCGTCCCTGCTAGGAATGTTCTCATTGCGTTGATCTAAACCAGTGCCATCAGTGTTAATGCTCATGGGAGTTCTACTTACACAAAAATGTTCTGAGGGCAGAAGGAAAAATGATTGGTTCAGAGAGATAACCAATTAGATTGTAGAAGAGGTCTGTTCAAGCAACTAGAGAAGGCAGGACTGACCAATCTTGGTCCCACCTACTGTAGTTGCTTGGACCCACCTCCTCTTTAATCTGCTTGGGTATCTCTCTGAACCAATAATTTTTCCTTCTGCCCTCAGAACATTTTTGTGTAAGTAGAACTCCCACAAGCATTGCTAACAATAAAGTAGCCATTATTGCTAACCTTGTCTGTTCTTTTAGGATTTTATGCTACCAGTCTAAGATTAAAGATTTGTGATTCACTGTTGTCGTTTAAGATCTGGAATCACTCTCACTGCTCTCATCTAAGCTCATTGCCAAGTTGTCTGGTGTGTTTGTAAGCCTCATTAGTGCAGTACACAGCCAAAGCAAGACTTCCTTGCACTTACAGAATGATGTTTTTCTTAGCAAATCATGGTTGTGGATCGGTGGTACATGAACTGTACTATTCCTATCTCCAACCAGTTCTAAAATATGGTAGCTTGTTAATAATTAGCTGCTGTAAACATACTGTCAGATTTGTTTGGTTTAAGATCAGTTGAACCCTTGAGTACACCAGTTTTATATATGCTAATATTAGGTAGTGCTGTAGGCGTTTTACAATAAATACTTGTCGTCTTCTGTAAAAGCATGCAAAATATTAATTTATTCCATTTGCTGTTTTCTTTTCATGTTTCAGTCATCCATCAGCTTTATCTCATTGTCTGGCTGCTTCTACTCTTGGCAAGAAAAAAATATATATTTTAATGTTGTTTTTACCTTCCACAGCAAAGTAAATTTCCCTCCTTTGATATTCTAATATGCACAAGTTCCTTTTTGCCTGTAATTTAGACAAACAGCCCACTAAAATCTGTCGGAAAAAAAGGCAGCAGGTCCAGCTGTGTAGCCTTGTCGCCCAGGAGATGGTTTAATGTAAAACAGCCCCATTGCTCCAGTCAGCCTTGTAGAAAGGAGGCACCCCCAGAGATTCGATGGGTTCTGCATCAGAGGTGGAAAGTTCAGGTCCAGAAAGTACAAATCCAGACCAAGATTTTGTTCCTACCAATCACTTGTGTATAAAGAGTCATAGTGACCTCATGCTAAACTGGTTGGTTATAACAAAACCTTGGGCTGGATTTGTACTTTCTGGACCTGAACTTTCTACCTCTGCTTATATTCTTCCATCTGGGACAGAACGTCAGTCAATGAGAGCTGTAAAAAATGAAAACTTAGCTTATTCTTGGAGTAAGTACGAGTCAGTCAAGGTACTCCCCCCAGGTGTAGACAGACTCGATGAGTGCTGAGAACCTATAGTATCTCAGCAGGGTTCCAGATACATGCGGGATCCCGGGCCGTCCGGACGTTAGCAGCAGGGTGGTGGTAGGAGGCGAGAAAAAGCTCCTCACCTTCAGCACTCCGAGAGCCTCGGCCCACATGAAACAGCCTTAAAAGGTAGTCCAGCCCGCTGCTGTTTCATGTGCCGAGAGTGAGAGACAAAGACTGGCGGAGAGCTTCAAAGCAGTCGGCTGACATTTACGGCCTCCCCGGCTTCAAAGTCGCGCCTTACTCTGCCTCCACTTTGAGTATAATTAATATGTTTTTTTTCCCCCCTTTCCAACGGGCCCGGCTGGATTAGAGCGTGGATTAGAAATTGCTTGTGAGTTCTCGGCACGTTTTCTGCAAATAAATAAATAATGGATTCCTGGCTTTCAAAAGTGCCGTCCTTCAGATCCGACCCTTAAAAAACAGGCTTATTCAGACGGAACAAAAAGCACGAGGTGCTTTTGTGCAGGTTGGTTCGGCTGTGAAAGGTTCGTATCTGAAGATCCCTGTCTGCTTAATCGGCTGGGATTTCATTTAAAAGGCTGCTGGGCACTAGCATATAGATCATATAGATTGCGGTTTATTAATGCTGTGACTGGTAATTATTTTATTTCATGATCATCATGTGGCACCCAAAAGCCAAAAAAAAAAATAGCTACATGTGAAGGTTTTCATCCTCAAACAATATGGACAAGAAGCTGGAATTTTGATCTGAAGAATGTGGGTTTGAGTTCCAGGATGGAATTCTCTGCTATATGTATGGATCATTTATTAAATTAAATGTCCAGATATATACTGTGAATGGCCTGTATGTATAATTTCCAAATGATTCAAATAAAAAACAAGATTTAATTAAATTTACCAAAAATCTGAGCTAGGATCCCACATTGAGACAATCCTCCGGGATCAATTTTCTCCCATGAAGTACAGCCACTGAAAAGATTCACAGGTCTTTTTTTTAACAAAATGTCTCATTATTTTTATTACCTAGCGGGTCAGAGATCCTTGACAGGCCGGTGGCCGCAGCCTGACTTGGGTAACAAATTCACGCTGGCTGTTTCAGTCTGTTTTTCTCAGCGGAGAGGTGCATTTAATTACATCCCAATGTTTTCCACAGAGCACGATCTGAGTTTTGATACGACCCACCCGTGTGCCTGGCTGTAGCCAAAACAGACACAAACAGTGTTGTTAGCACCCTAATCTATACTGAGCCGAAGCAGGAGACTCACACTTAAATTGTGTGTGTGCGTGTGTGTTTATCCAGATGCCAAAACTTTGCTGTACATCAGGAGTACCTCCACGATCTTTCAGTGGGTAATGCTGTTGCTTCACGGCTCTGGAGTTAGGGGTTCAAATTCTTTCCTGGCCCTGTATGGCTGTGTGGAGCCAGTGTTGCGCTGATTTCCTTCTGCACTTAGGTGAACTGGTATCTCTGAATTGGCCCTTGTGTCTCGGAATTGCCCCTAGTGTGGGTCCTCTGATGGACCGGCATCCCGTCCAGGGTGTCCCCCTGCCCTGTGCCCTGTGATGGACCGGCATCCCGTCCAGGGTGTCCCCCTGCCCTGTGCCCTGTGATGGACCGGCATCCCGTCCAGGGTGTCCCCCTG
>JAODKC010000082.1:12054124-12072367 GCA_026777985.1 Mormyrops attenuatus
GACCGGCATCCCGTCCAGGGTGTCCCCCTGCCCTGTGCCCTGTGATGGACCGGCATCCCGTCCAGGGTGTCCCCCTGGCCTGTGCCCTGTGATGGACCGGCATCCCGTCCAGGGAGTCCTCACTATGCTTCTTGGTGTAGACTCCAAAGGCCTCTGTAAATCGTTAGTGGTTGAAAGATGAATGCATGATTCTATCCATCCATTTTCTATGCAGGGATGTGGAACTTAGGGTGCACAACAGGGAATTACCCAGGACAGAGCACCAACCCATCACAGGGCACTCACACCTATTATTCTAATATTATTTATTACTGTTATTTTTTTTTTACCTGGTCTGTGATGTTTTCCTGTACAGATACGTGCCCCTACCGGCCTTTGGACCTGTTCTCTGTCAGCTCTCATTAAAAAGAAAAAATAAAACATGGGCATGTTACTTTCACTGTCCATTCAAAGTCGCTGCCCTTTTGATTAAGAACCAATTGCAGAAGGGGGCAAGAATGCAGTCTGATGTTTTGACATCTCGATGGTGCCGCAGCTACGAGAAAAGATATGGAGCGGTTTCCCAGGGAGCCGCAAGCTTCCGGCGACAGGAACGACATGCCTGCACCGCCTCCCGGGCCATTACCTGCACGACCCGCCGTTGCCGGGGCGACTGTCGCCCAGGGGAGCCCGAATGCTGTTAGGGTAATAATTACTTCATCAAAGGCAGAAAGAGTTGAGGTTCAGCGGGGGGAAAAAATACCCACGGCTCCCCGCTGAGGTCGTCGATGGCCAGGACCAGGTGCTGCCATGCTTTCCTACTTCCCATGTCTGAATCCCGTCCATAGAAACATCCATTCTTCATCGCATTGAAAGGCATAACTGATACCCAACAGGGTTTGGTCCTTCTGATTTTGGGGACATTGCAGGTACTACCAAGGTGTCCCTAGTGTTGGCTATGTATTTTGTGAGCCCTCCATGGGAAGCGCCTGTACCCTGAGACCCACACATGAGAGGCTGCGGGTGAGCTTGCAAGACTGGGCAGTGGGGTTGGGCCTGAATTACGGCCAGAGACGAACGCTGATCTCCGTGAAAAGTCAAACGCCAGAGCCAAACGCTTTTAATCAAGGTGACTGAAATCAGGAGGACGAAGTCAGAGTCCCGTACAGACTGCACTAATTCTGACCTGTGCTGTCAGACACAGCTTCAGAACCAGACTTGGGATGCATGTGGAAACCAAATCCCAGACACACTCTGTTCTTTTGATATTTTACTATTTTTAAACCTGCTTCAGTCTTTTGATGTATACATTTTAAGCAGTTTAATTTTAGCTTCAGGTGCAGTGCTTGTGCTCGTTTTAATACTCATTTGAATGCGACTCCAGTGTGTGTCTGCTTGCCGGCATCTCTGTGCCTGTCTGTGACGGGGCTCGTTTCCAGGGCATAAAGCTCGTCGCGTTGCAGTCTTTGGCATCCCCAGATTCCCATTTTACACGCAGCTCTTAACTTGCTAGTGGGGGAGCTTCCAATATCCTTTTTATGCTCAGAAATGCCGAACGCGACGTGTCCAGCTGGGTACGTTCTGGTCTGGACACCTGTCGTCTGAAAGTGACATCTAAGCGAGCCGTTTCGTCACTGGTGCAGTGGATTATTTCCGTGACTAATTCAGCCCACAGGTAATCACCGCACCCAGTTTGCTCAAATGCTGTCACCCAAACCGGCAGTTTTCTTTTACGGATCTGTCTGTGAACGCTTGTGTTGTCAACGTGATGCACAACATGAATCTTTTGCGCAGGTTTCATGCACCTTAAAATCGGAAACCTGGAACCATCCACAGAAGCACTGAAAACACAACATTTTGTGTTTGCGGTTTAATGCAATTTATCGTTTCTGACAATCGCTGTGACCTTGTATGGCAGGGGTGGGCAATATTATCCAGAGAGGTCCACTGTGTATGCGGATTTTCACTGCGACTCCATAATTAGATTACTAATTAGAGGGCTGATTGGCAGAAGAGTCCTCACACCTGGGTTTGAACAGCGGAACCTAAAGGTTATCCCAAAAACCAGTATACAGACCGGCCCTTTTGCGGATAAGATTGCCCACCCATGTTTGAATAAGCGGTTGTGAAATTTAGATAGATGGGAGAATGTATAGACCTCTTATGGTACTTTTTAATTATGTTGCAGTCGTTTATGGTGTGCTTGTTCAGATTTCGTGATTATTGCAGATTAACCAAGTTGCCGACCATATTGTGTTCGACGGTAAATTGGCAATAAAGAAAACCCCATACCTCTGTAGACAGCCTTCGCTGTGTCCCTCCGGTGCAATGCACCCTCCAACCATGTGAGAACCACACGACTGCGGTTCTGTTCTGAGTCATTTCCTTTGGGGGGGCGGGATGAGAAACGCGTTACGTAAGGTGTCAAGTGAGGACCTTTATGCTCTCGCTGTACTTCACTCAGAAAAGGCTATTAGACATAATGTTTTGTACGGTGTTGCGTGCTTCTGTAGTGCGTCTGAGTTTCCATTGGTATTTATACATAATCACATCTAAACGATTCTATATATCTTTTAGTGTTGTTCAGTTTCGTTTGTAAGGTTGCATCTCATTTGATGTTCTTCCTCACGGTACAGTGTGGTTGTCAGGGCGAGGAGGCGTTTGAGGATCGTGAAGTTAAGAGGTATGTCACATCCTGTCAGGGTCACCCATGATAAAGGAGTATTAGGAGAGATGCCAGACCAAACTTACCCTCTGTATACTAGGCGGCAGTGATATAAGACTGTCAGAGTCAGGTAATTACAGTAATGTCAATGGCAATGACGTCATTTCAGACTGCGCTAAAGAACGGCAGTGACAACCCACTTCTGTACCATACCGAGAAAAACCTTATGGACAGACACGCCAGAAGGGATGCCGATATAGTTTTGGAAGACAGGACCTTCAGGTTGGAAGGCACTCAACATGCCGTGGAGGGAGAGCTGAGGATTCTTTGGAGTTTGGCTGGTGTTCATGGCGAGCTTGGATGGAAGCCTGTTGGACGTCCAACCGCTGACTTTGCCACAACAGAGAAGAAAACCTGAAGCTGCCAAGAATGAATAGCTCTTGGAACGTAGAATGTACAGAGAGAGCATGATCCAAGGAAATCTGGATGTGGTAAACGGATCACTTACAAGTCGACAGCCTTAAATGGACTGGGCTAGGACACTTTCAGTCAGGCGGATACACCAGACAGGCCACTCAGGCAATGGACAACGAAGAAGACATGTTATGGCAGGTCTCTTCAAGTCTGGCCCTCACTTCTATATCCAGGCCTTGTTTTCACTTTTTCCAGGTAGTTAATCACTGATTCTGATTGGCCAGAGGCTTCACACCTGGCTCACAGGTAGAGGAAGGCTGGAAAATCAGCAGTGCTCAGGCCTTTTGTAGTAATGTGGCTTTTGTAGTAAGTAGGGACACTGGAAAAACCCTAACTGGATACAGTGCTGTGAGTCACCAACAGATATCAATTCGATTTCGTGGACACCCCTTCAAAATGATATTTATACAGCCTTATCCCTGAGCACCTGATGTGGATGAAATTGAAAAGTTTTATGATCTAGTTCAGGCTGAAATTGACAGGACGTGGAAGGAACGTCTACTCCTGGTGGCAGGGGGCAGGTTTGCCAAAGTTGGAAATGAGAAGATGGGAGGCACCTTTGGCCAGTATGGACTTGGAAGCAGAAATGAAGCTGGAGAGCAATGACTGAGACCAAAAGATAGACTGTCTTCTCATTGCTAAACAATGGAAGAGTTCGTGTCAAACTGAGGAGGAAAACTGGAAGCCATACTTTCAAAAAAAGACCTGGGGAAAATACCCACTGCCTTCAAGGGAAATGTCAGTAACCGATTTGGGATGCTGGATCAGTTCAATAGAGAACCAGAGGAATTGTCAGGAATCCAAAAGGAATCTCAGAAAAGACAAAGCTATCGGGGGGAAACGATATAGACCAAAATTAAAACATCTACAAAATAACTGGAACTAGAAAAACTTAGAAAAATAAGGGGTGCTTTTCAGAGTATCTGTGAGATTAAAAAGGCTTCAACACTTCGCTTGTGTATTGACCTCACAGGCAAATAATAACTGGTGGAAGAAAAATCAAGCTGTGAAAGGAATACACAGAAGACCTCTACAAGAGAGACGTCAACATTCATGATGTATTTAATGAGGTCGGGTACATGGAGGAACCTTTAGTAATGGAATAGGGGGTCAGGAGCTCTGAGATTATGGGAGTGGCAGCTAACTTTAGTGGGGATGATGAAGACACAGAGGTTATAGACAGCTTTCACCTACTTGGAACAGTCACAAACAACAAAGGATGCAGCAGTCAAGAAAAATGTCTAGAGAAAATCTTCAAGGCCACCGATGGGCCGAATGGCCTCCTCTCGTTTGTAAATTTCTTATGTTCTTATGATATATGTCCAAGAACAAAGATCATAGTTTTTTTAGAATATGATATTTCCTGTGGCTCTTTATGGATATGAAAGCTGAACATTAAAGGCAGGTGAGGAACGGTATTGATGATTTTGTACTTTGATGCTCGCAGACTTTTAAGAATTCTATGGACTGCAAGAAAAATTAGCAGGTGGATTATTGATCAAATCATGGTAGAAATTTTACGCAGAACGCAACAGATCAGATTAAGGTAGTCTTATTTTGGGCATTTTTTAGAAGATCCAGTGAAATTGCTGAACTTAGTTCTTGGAAAAGCTTGGAAAAGCTAAAGGTGAAAGATGAAAAATCTGACCAGCAACAGCAATCAATCATCTCAGCATGCAGACAGAAGGTGGAGCAATCTTGAACAGTGGAATCTATATGATCAGCAGTCAACACCAACTTGACATCACCTAATAATCCAACTGCTTATCCTGACCAGGGTTGCAGGAAGTACCTAAGAATAAATATCTTACTTGATTTAGGTTTCTTTTGTCCTCCTCTTGACAGGCAGAGTGAGATTGTTCTGCTAAATTATCTCTGTTCCTCTTATGAGACCCAGAATGTGCCCGGCGCAGAAAGCAAGTCCAGGCTAATACTTCTTGAAGTGAAGATCTCTTTGCTTTTGCAAAGAGAAATAGAAAAAAGATTCATTATTTAGGCCAGAGAAAGCGAGTCCGTCCTTCATCCTTGGCCCCGGGTCCCCTTTAAACCAATTCTGTCGTATTTTCTTGTGGGCTGGGGGTGGCTGCACACCCTCCTCTGTCTCGCCCCTGTCTCTCCACCAAATAACCGTGTCATCATATCTACACTGCCTTAGCAGTGGCGACTTGGTGAGCCAGTCAGACTAACTGTAACCAGACGTATACCAACGACCCCTGTCTGCCTTGGTGGGATATCAAAATAAGCACAGGAATACAGTCGGTGAAATGCCACTCAATCCCATAGCTGTCTCGCTACCTACTCGTTTGGAAATATGATCATATTATCATGATAATATTATTAAATATCCCCTGTCCAAACACATCAATCAGTCATTCTCAGTGTCACATAATGGTTACGCCTTCATTGTTGTTCTTCATCGGATTACATTCACAAAGATCATAGCGTCTATTGTGATAGGAAACCAGCTGGAGAAAGGCAGGGTAATGCCTTGTGTCTCTAGCCTCGCGTTCCGCCCTCTCATCAGCAGCTGTGGCCGTCGCCGCGGCAATGTTACTGTGACATCACAGACGCATTTGACTGACCAGATATTTTGAGAGTGTGATGAAACAATTCGGCAATCGCCATTTTCATACGCAAAGATGATACCTTTTCACTCTGCCATCTGTAGTTTACCGTTATTCACTTTAACGGCGGCAAATTATAGTAACTTAACATCTCAGTTCGGCAGTAAGGAGTGTTTCCCATTTTCCCAGAAGTGCTGGAGATGTTTTAGACCTTTAAAAGCTGTTCTAGAAACTGAATTAAGTGAGGATCTGGTTCAATACACAACCCAGAGTAAGCTGTTTATATTTCTGCTGGAGAATAAATAAAAAAAAATACAATACCCGTCACACACTGTGAGCGTGGATGGCGATTTCGCATTCTGTCTGGCACAATGCCGGGATTAGTATTTATTTATTCTTTTATTTATGGGCTGTGGCTTCAGAAGAAACCCAGATGGATAATTGTCTGCTAAAAGGTTGTATACACTGTATCCAGGAGAGGGGGCATATCATTATGCTTTTTTTTTCCACATAACGGTCTCCTTGTCAACACATTTCAGACAAATGCCTCCCTCCCAAGATATTATTTAGAATGTGTTGCATTAGCACCCTGAGGTGTAAATAGCTGCGACTGAACCCTATTACTCAGATAATGAGAAAGGCTTTCTCATACATTTCCTGTTAGCGGCGGGAAGCTGAAGAGCCCAGCCTCGCGACTTTAGAGCCCATGTAAATAAGAAAAAGAAAGAAATAAAAATAAGATAGAAGTAACACGTGCAGGCCACCCCCTCCCCCCACCTCCCAGACTCCCAGACCACACTCTCGCAGAAAGATATGGCAAGAAACATCATCCACACCAGTGTGTGTCTCCCTGTGGACCTGTGCAGATTGGCCACAAAGATGTTCCGCTTAAAAGCAGGAGGTGCGCTTGGCTTTGATCCAAATAAGATTTATTAGTTGAAGGTTTCTGCTGCATCTTCTGTACTCTGCTGGCCTGTAATACTCGATACCTGTGTGGGGCTCGTTTATGTACATACATGCACACGGACACATGGACCGGTTGCCCGGGCGATGGGCACAGTCTGACACTCACAGGATTACCAGGGTAAGGTGGCGCGATCCCCTGGTTCTTGGACTTCACGGGACAGAACTGTGTAGCAGTGATCCATGTGATAGACTGGGTCAGAATGAGCCTGATTTTAGTTTTGAGCAGAATCAAAGCAAGTGTTTGTGTGGGTTATGTATTTATTACATTGTGGGGACCAAATATCCCCACAGTGTGATAGAAACCTGTTATTTTGACATTGTGGGGACCATTTTTTTGGTCCCCTCAAGGGGAAACTCAATTTTATAAAAATCTGTGACTGCAATCAGAAAACTAAAAATGTCGAACGTCTTTTATTTTGTATGTTGACTTATGGCTCAGTTTAGGGCCGGGTAGGGGTTAAGGTTGTCATTGTTGGGATTAGGGTTTTTTCTATAGAAATGAACTGAGGGTCCCCACAAAGATATGAATATGATTGTGTGTGTGTGTGTGTGTGTGTGTGTGTGTGTGTTTGTGTTTGTGAGGTTTCACTTGTGTTTGTGTGTTTGCTCATGTCACCATATGTATTTGTATGTCTGGGACTGTGTGTTTGTTACTGTATAGCAATGTGTGTTCGGGGTTTTGGTGTATGCGGAGTGTCTGTGTGTTTATTGGTATAAATGTCACTGAGGCCCAGGGGGTGGTACTTGGCTGGGGGCCACAGGGTGGCTCTCAGCGGTCAGTGGTCCCTAATGCAAGCCCCGCGTTGCCTCCCGCTTCCCCCGCATCCCGCTGTGAGCCGCACCTGGCCAGGTGGCTCTGCAGATTGCATAAGTCCTTCCCCCTCTAAAATCAGTGTCATTCTATCCTTTTTTGTGAAAGATGTGGGGGTCACAGCGATGTGGTTTACTTGCATTTCAACAGAACTAATGTTCTGTTTAAAGTCAGTATGCAGGGTGTAATGAGTAGATTAATTCGTCATGATTTATGTGGAAAACCACAGACCTCAGCAGCTGGCTTTCATAAACCATTATACAACATTGGCATGTATGTTCAGTTTAAAAATATGAAACGGTGTGATGTATCTGAATGGGACAGACATTTGCTTCTCAGGTTTCTGTTTATTGATCTTTTGAATTGGTAAACCTTGTAGAAAAGCTTCTTGACACAAGATATAACGTAGTGTGGCGTATTGGCATGGATCTGCTAAGCGCGAATCTGTCCTCAGGTGCTGTGAACGTCACTTTGTTTTTTGATAATAGCTTCCCAATTTTCAGTAAGTCGATCATCTTAGTTTTTCTGCTCCAGTTCAAGCCTGTCTTTTCATCCAAGGTATGGAACGTGCGGTGCGCAAATTTGTGTGATCTGGATATATAATACTGGGGGTTCGATTCGGGGGGGGGGGGGGTGTTAGGGGGGTTGTGTGTTCTCCTCGTGTAGCTTGGGTTTCCTCCAAGTTCTCCAGTTTCGTCCTGCCATCCAAAAACATGTGGTTAGTTGAACTGGTATGTCTAAACTCTACCGTTATGGGGACCAAACGTAACCTTTTTTGGTCCCCACAAGGCAAACTCATTTTTTTCATTCTAAAAATCTATGACTGCAATCAAAAAAAAATACATTTTGCCCAAAGACTAGTGTTTCGTTTGATGACGTATGGTTAGGGTTAGGGGTGGGTGGGGGTTAAGGTTGTCATTGTTGGGCTAAGGGTTTTGCCCATAGAAATGAATGGACGGTCCCCACAAAGATATGAATACTAACATGTGTGACCTGTGATGGACTGTAATGCCATCCATCTTCGCCCCCTGTGCTTCCTGTGATGGACCCCAGGCTCAGTGTGACCCTGTAAGATGGACGGATAGACATGTAGAGCAGTGTTAAGAGAGCAGTGTTAAGAGAGCAGTGTTAAGAGAGCAGTGTTAATCTCTTGCCATAGAAAGCCCTGTAAGGTGAGTCCTGTGTATTCTTCTAGTGTTACTGTTTCTACTTATGACAAATGACCTTGCTGGCCTGCTGCTGTCACTAACTGGCTGCACACACACATACTGTACTTGGGACCAGAGCCAGAGCTCTCAGCAAAGTCTCATTGATGCTCCAACCGTACCTCAAAGATCGCTTTCATGGGTATCCCCCCCCCCACCTTTGTTATGGTCTTTATTAAGTTTTTTAAATGCAACGCAGCAACCGTATATGACATCATCATCATTTTCTCGGCACTTTTCCTGGTTAGTGTTGTGGTACTCGCCATAACGTGGAAATTACGTATATCTACAAAATCTGGGCCTTTTTAATGTCGTTTATTGTTGTGATTTTAATAGTTTTGTAGT
Organism: Mormyrops attenuatus; assembly: GCA_026777985.1. Taxonomy (NCBI): domain Eukaryota; kingdom Metazoa; phylum Chordata; class Actinopteri; order Osteoglossiformes; family Mormyridae; genus Mormyrops; species Mormyrops attenuatus. Next base: position 12,063,134 of record JAODKC010000082.1, read on the forward strand.
CCCAAGATTGAGGGACGCCTTGGTACTGTGGAGCATTCAGGGCAGAGCGCGGTTGGGGTGGGGGGGCAACGTTTCCACAGGCTCCAGGGGGACCAGCGCTGCTGCCGGGGGGGGCTGCACGGTACGAGCTGTGGCTCAGGGATTCACAGGTGCAGGGCGTCACGGGCCCCCGCATGGCCCCACACCCCCCCCCACCCATGCTTTGAGTGACGCTCTGTGTGATTTCTAATGACAGCCAGAGCAAATTCCGGTAATGAGGTCACCTTGGGCCTGGATTCCGGCTTGGCCGCCGTTTCCCATGGAAATGACTTTAGCGGGATATGTATAGTCGTCTAAATGAAATTTTAATGCCTGGAAATATTGTCATTGAAATCAAAAACGGAGGGAGATCAAGCCCAATATCATCTAGCTTCCCTGTCTTCTTATGTATGGATTACAAGGACCAGTAAATCCCCTCCTGAAAAAAAAAACGTCAGTTTACGCTGCTAAGAGGAGACAAAATCGTGATTACCATGGTTACTGTGCTGTTTTTTTTTTTTTCTTGAGGCATGTGAGGGTCTTTCTTCAGCAGCACACACGGTATGTGCCTCCATATTGTTGGAGGAGCCACCTGATGCTTCCCAGATTCTCTGGGAGTGTCGCCGTGGTGATTGTTGCTCTGTTGCCATGGGCAACGCACAGAGAGAGCCTTAGGGGTCTCTTGAAGCCCAGGGACGGAGGGCTGGGGAGACAGACGTAGAAAAAAGAACACAAACGCCGGTGTGATTTTTACATACAGCCTGCATATTTCTGGGGAACGGAGAAGGTTTCACTGAGGATTCTCCAGACAGTCCATGCCACACTGCATTTCATTCTGGGAGACAGACCACTAAGCATCATTTACACTGATAGGATCTACAGACTTTATCATTAAAAATTTAACTGGGCCTAAATTTTGAAAGACAGATGTGGTGATACCAATTTAAGCAGATCATGACAGCTGCCCACAGAGGCCTCCCCTTGGACTCATGGTTCTGGTCCACACCGACCTGGCTGGTCCTGTCTTTATACGTACTGGCTCTTCTGACAGATTTTTTTCTAACCACACACCAACCTGCCACAAAAGTAAAGGGAAAAATGAACGGCACCAAGACATCATCTGTCTGAAAGGTTTGATTCGAAATCACCACATACAAACTATGCAAAATTTCATAACTATAGAAAAAAAACATCCTTTTTGGCTCATTAAGTGGTGCCTCTATAGTCTCTCGGGTGTATTTTAAAACAGGCACTTGATTGGGCATCCTGATGTGGAAGGCCCAGAGGACACTTGGTGACCTTCAGGCTCTTCCGCAGGCAAACTGAATGATAAGCGCACCATGGGACAGACTGTAACATATCAGCCATTATTCTGAGAAGCAGAAAAAAGGCACAAATTTAGTTGCCATTATAGATACAGAACAATAACATACTAGGACATTTTGTCTGCAAAAAATAAGGCACTAGGACAAAAAAATAGTTGGATACTGCTGTTAGTGCTGAATATGGACTAAAACTTAAGTCAGTTTCATGGATAAGATTCGCCTAATAATGCTGTGGTATTAATATTGTCGGCGCCTAATTATGGGCTGTACGGTACAGAAGTTTCCAGCTTCAGAATCCCACAACAAACAGACGTGGATGTAATCTGACTCTCAGTCTCCTTTCTTATCCCTGTAAGGAGGACAATTTTTTACAGTCTTAAAATAGAATCTTGTACATTGATCAATGTGTGTTGAGTTAAATATGGACGAAAAGTGGAGTCTATTATTTATTTCGATCAGGCCTTCTATATGGGAGAGAATTAATTAAGGTAGGTGTCTTTGAGCAGAATTTAGCAGGTAGCAAAAGAGATTGATTTCTTAGTTTGAACATTATTAAAGTGTAATAAATCTTCTCCCTTCTTGCTAATTGAAAAAAAGAAATTCTTTTGCAAGGTTTGGAGAATGTGATTTCCTTCCCTTCACCTCTGGTTAAGAGAGATTAGGTCTGCGTTTGCTCTGTTACCTGTGTGTTCATAAGGTACGGAACGAAGTCCAGTATGATTGGTTCTTAGGATTCATCTTGCACATGTCATTAGTTCTGAAAGGTGATGCTAAGGATGGTGGGGATTGTAGTTTTTGGGCTCACTTGTGCGGCAACAGCTACAGAATGAAAACATGGAGTCATGTGACATTTGGAAGAAAAAAACAACAACACTGTATCTTAGCTGGTGCTTTATATGCTTAATGGACATTATTATGGAATTCACTGTACCATCAAAGAGAGGATGGAAATTTCGCGAAGGCAGTGTTTTCTGCTGCAGCAATAGGGCAGCTTCTGTAGTGTCAGATCTCTGAGGAAATTGTTAATGAGTGAGATAGTGACAGCATTCCATGATCTCCTTTTCTCCCTCTCCCTTCTTAGACTCTATTTAGATGCATGAACACACCGGGGAAGTTAATCGTTTTGCATAGACGCCTGTGTTTATTCAAACTGGGGGTGAATCGCGTGGATCCATGGGGCAGCTACGCAAAGCAAACAGGTGCGCAGAAACACACAGGTGTGATTCAGCGATGCGGCAGCGTTCGGCGTGACGCGGGTGTTCCCACTGCGTGAGGGCCTCACGTGCTTCCCTGAAGCGCATCCTCAGGGGATACAGCAGTGCAGGATGCAAAGTGTGCACCCAGCTACCCGAGCCCGGGCCGGTGCAGGGCTCTGTGACTGACCCATGCTCTACAAAATGTCTGTTACATCATCCAGCCTCTGCCTCTCTGCCAGAGAGCACAGTATGCCTTTATTCTCAATGTAGTTAATTTGTCACGTTTGCTTACTGACGGTTGCAAGAAGAGAGAACACAGGTAAATAAATAAGAGCAGGCAGCACAGGTAAATAAATGTGATGAGGTAGCACAGGTGAATAAATGTGAAGAGGTGGCACAGACGAATTAATGTGAAGAGGCGGCACAGGTGAGTAAATATGATGAGGAAGCACAGGCGAATAAATGTGAAGAGGCAGCACAGGTGAATAAATGTGAAGAGGTAGCACAGACGAATTAATGTGAAGAGGCGGCACAGGTGAATAAATGTGAAGAGGTGGCACAGGCAAATTAATGTGAAGAGGCGGCACAGGCAAATAAATATGATGAGGCGGCACAGGTGAATAAATGTGAAGAGGCGGCACAGGCAAATAAATGTGAAGAGGTGGCACAGGTGAATAAATGTCATGAGGCAGCACAGGCGAATAAATGTGAAGAGGCGACACAGGCGAATTAATGTGACGAGGCAGCACAGGTGAATGAATGTGATGAGGCGGCAGAGGCAAATAAATGTGAAGAGGCAGTACAGAGGAATAAATGTGATGAGGCGACACAGGCAAATTAATGTGAAGAGGCAGCACAGAGGAATAAATGTGATGAGGCGGCACAGGCAAATAAATGTGAAGAGGCAGCACAGAGGAATAAATGTGAGGAAGCGGCACAGGCAAATAGCTCATATCTCTGGTGTTCACCACTTGCTAATTTCATTGCTATTCATGTCAGGAACAGCACCGGTGTGTAAAGGGGGGCCCTGGAGTGGAGCAGCTAACCTGTTAGAAACATCCACCTGCGTACTCTATGCCCCCCCTCCCCCCCCCCCCGACCATGGTAACGCAGTGGCAATGAAAACGTCGCTAACGGACCGTGAGGCGCACGCTGTGGAAATTACGCCTTCGCAGCAATGCTGCGCCTCCTCTTTAATCCATCAAGGTTAAGGATCCGTGCGACGGGTTTTATCTGGGCCTCGCTTTTTACAGGTCGCGGAACATTCCGGTGTCACTGAGGCTGCTGCACTTGCACCAACTGGTTTGAACCGGTCTGGGCCCGGGCTGCAGATTTCAGAACACTTAGTAAGTGGCGGCGACCCGAAGGTTGACCCTCGGGCGGGGTAGGGGGGGCAGAGGAGGCGTTAAGTGCCGGGGGGGCGGCTCGCGGTTCTCCTGCCATCTCTGGTGAGCACTCCAAAGTGCTCCTGCCTCACATTAACCAGAGCTGTGGTAACTCACCACAGAGGAGCAAGATCCAGCACAGGTCCTACATGTTTCTCTTGTGGAGACATGTTTTGAAGCTGTATTTTGTTTTTCTCCATCCATCCATCCATCTTCCAAAGCCAGTTACCCAGGGCAGGATCTCAATGACCCTGGAACCAGTCCCACGTAGGAGAGGTCTTTAGGCAGGAGACACCCTGGAGGAGATGCCAGTCCACCACAGAGCACACATGCACTATGAGAATTAAGCATCGCCAGGCCATGGTGCTGCCAGCTGGGCCACTGTGCCAGACCTCCATGCCTTTCAGAGTTTTGTCAAATAACATTATGCTGAGATGAAGTTTTATTCATTGTATTTGAAGCAGTACATTTAGACTGTTAATACAATCAGTTTGTGTGTAAAAACAAACGTCATGGAAGCCATTTGAAGACCCCACAGGTTGATGGTTCCAGTTCCATATCTGCCGTCTCCTTGGAAACTTAATCATACTTGTTGCTGTAGTGAAACGTCCAGCTGTGTAAAGGGGCAAGCGCATCGCTGCCCACACTACAGTGCTGAAGTGCGATTGTCGCCCCCAGTCTCGAAAACGTGTAAATTATTAGTGCACCAGCCATAGTCAACTGGCCTCTCCGGGAGCCCTGTGTGACATCACTGGCGTCTCAGCAAGCAAACGGCTTCTGTTAGCTCTCCGGTCTGGTGTTACGGCCGGGATCTGCAGACACGCCCCTCGTGGACCCCCCACCATCTCCGGAATCTTCCACAGGGGGATGTAATTATAAATGTGTCACGGGACATTATTGGAAGGGGACAATGACAGCGGGTGACCCGCAGAGCCGGAGTCGACCCAGAAGGCCAGACATCGCCAGGGATTATGGGTATTAAAGACAATGTCTGATGGCACGGCCTTACCACCATCGCTCATATGCACCTGCATAGCCAGTCATTCCCGATTAGTGCGGATTAGAGGCAGCTAACGGCTAACGGAAGGACTGCTTCCATCACCAATGAATTGATGGATGGTGGGGCCCATGTCACATGCGGGGGGGGGGGTAATACTGCATGGATACTTGATCCTTCTCTCCAGTCCCTGATGCTCATTCTCCTCGGTGCCGAACAGGATGAGAGCTTCCATTTAGATCTGCTGCACACGCAATTAGGCCTGTGCTCTGATCTGACGTTCCGCCCAGGGTGCACCTCACCTCACCCCTGGTGCATTCTGGGAGAGGCTCCCTAACTCTGCAGCTTTACTTGGAATGAAAGTAGTTCCTGAAGAAGGATGGGTGAGGAACATTTCCTGCTTATGTGAGATGTTCTCAGAAAGTTTCATACAGAGATAGCTCATCTACCACTCTTTTTTGTTCTTTTTGACACAAGCCTAGGTGGTCAGTTTCAGTAAAGTACTCTCATACATACTGCTCACTTAATATTAAATTATCTTCATTTGGTTTATTTTTAGGCAAGACAAAAACAGCAGCGAGTAAAAGTAAACCCAGTTAAATTATTAAATTGTGGTAATTTGTGAGGCAGAAAGTGATTCCTGCTCCGAGAGCTAGCTAGGACACAGCTGGTAGGTTTCCATATTTCTCTGCTGAGTTTCTTGGGGGGGGGATGGGGGCACGTAACATGCTTAACAGGAGCGTAAATGAAAAACCGTCTATTTACGCGATGCAATATTCTAATCTGACACTGATGCATGTACAGTATGCGGTCGCCATTTTTAAGCTGTTAAAAGAAATCATCATGCTGTTTCCAAGCAGCCCTCATTTATTTCCCTTTGAATTACTCCTATTATTTTCATTTAAAAATGGCTTAAATAACATTTATTAATGTGTTTGTCCGACACGAGTGTTGCTCACCTCGGTACCTTGGGCTAGAGCAGGAGGATTAACGGTGGCAGTGGACATCGCAGGCAGGATGTTAACATCCTCGTCGTTAGCCGTTTGTTTCCCTCGATGTTTATCTCTGCCGGTCGATGCGGGACACGCTGATAATGAAGCCGATTTTAATCTCGTTTCTCGCCATTGCTCTGCTCCCTGCCCCGCCAGGGTATCGACCACTTCAGGAGTGGGGGGTCGGGGGGATGGTTGAGGCGGGTGGTTATGGACTGACCACAGGAAAAGCGGTCGCAGGAGTTGAGCGGAAGTGAATCAGATTGTCAGAATCAGGAGTTCAGTGCTAAAGTCTAACAGACAGGCAGGGAAACGGGTGACCCCTCTACACCAGTGTTTCTCAAACCAGTCCTGAGGGACCCCCAGACAAAATATGGACTGTGTGGCAGGGAGCTGGAAGGGTGCAAAAACGAAGACCATCTGGAGGCCCCCGAGGACCAGACTGGGAAACATTGCTCTGTACATCCCACACTCAGTGGTATCAGAAATTGGCCAGACACACAGGAGAAAAATCACATTTTAGAAGCAGGTATAACATTCGTGGTAAAGAGGAATGAAACTTTAACCAGACCGACGAGAGCGGTTTGAGTCTGATTTCCAACACAAACAACTCTCCCCGCCACATTATCGTAAGCGGGACTAAACGTCGCTTCACCTTTGACTTACCGTTTACATAATCCGTAAAGAACCAAGTACTGCAAGACCACAACCTGTAAGCCATTGCTCCGCCCTGATTCAGAGGCTGATTCAGAGGCTGATTCAGAGGTACCTGCTGATTCAGAGGCTGATTCAGAGGCTGATTCAGAGGTACCTGCTGATTCCTCTCCATACAGGTTAGATGTATGGAGGTCAGCACCCCCCCCCCCCGTCTTTCTGTATTTATTATTTATCCTGCTTTCACTTCAACCCTGGTCCGAGTTGTTAAGACACCCCCCCGCCCCCTCCACAGAGAGAGGCACAGGGCTGGCCTTATACACACCCACGGAATCGCCGCTGACAGCCAACACCCCCCCCCCCCACACCCAGACAGTCCGCCTTGACGATAAATATTTCCATCTCGCCACGGCGAGGCGGAATCGACGGCGACAGGCAGGTAACCTTGGAATTGCGGCGATGGCAGCGTACCGTCGGAATTAGGAAATCAGCTGGGGCTTTCGGGAAGCCATGCGATGCATGGGTGTGAGACACGTCTCATCCCATGTCTCCTGCAATCTGCAATTGAAACCCATTAAAATAAAAACGCCCAGTGGTCGCATTTAGTGAATACCGGGCTTGAACTTTATCCTGCGTCTGTGTGCTTCACCCTCAGCACTGCAAACACCTGCAAATATGCAGATACACGCTGTATACTTTTTGTGGACACCAGCTTGTCTGATATCTCAAGACAGAGAGGTCTGTCCTTTGTTGTTCCGAGAGGACTTACCATTAGGTGTTGGAACATTGCTGGTGGGATTTGCTGCCATTCAAGTTTTGGATCATTTGGTTCATTCAGGTATTGATGTTAGGATTTCAGATCCTTTCTGTGAGAACCGACCACTTTGCAACAGAACAGGCTCCCATCACTTAAATCACTTCAATTGCATTTGAGCGAGGCAGCTCTAGCAAGGCAGAAATGCAGCGAACTTATTTATACGACCACAAATTCTGCTGCCGACGTTTGTTGCTGAAGATTGCGTGTCCATGTGCATAATTATACACCTGTTTTAGTGATGGCTGTCGCTTAATTAGCCAATTCCTCTAATTAATAGGAGTGTCCACATACTTCTGGCCATATAGTGTTTATCTGGAAAATATTTGGATTCATACTTGGGTTTTTTGGTTAAAGCCTCAGGAAGACTAGCGGCAAGATGCTTTTCCCATTAAAATGGACTCAGTTTGACCCCCAAAAGCAGGACCTCCTGTACGCGCTCAGTGTCCATCTGAGCATCCGATGCTCTTCTCTTTGCTTGCGTAGGCTTATTAGACTAAGATCAAAAATTCAGTATCGGGAACACCCCCCCTACAGATCCTAACAAGCTAGTGGTTTGCCTGCTTACCCTGCAAGGTCATCACAAAGCTCATGGGAGTTACATGTTATGTGGGCCGAACGAAAAATGATTGGTTCCGAAAGACAACCAATCAGATTGTAGAGGAGGTGGGCCCAAGCAACTAGAGGAGGCGGGACAACCAATCAGATGTCTTGGTCCCACCTCCTCTAGTTACTTGGGCCCATCTCCTCTACAATGTGATTGGCTATCTCTCTGAACCAATAATTTTTCGTTTAACAAAAACAGTTTAACAAAGCTCCATCTTTAGGCTGAGCCCAGACATCTTCCATGAGACCGGTGAAGGTCCCATTGCGCTCTAGGATAGCTCCCTCCTCTTCTTCCCTGCCGTGACTCTGTCGCAGTGTGAAAAATATTAGAGCAATTTCTGTTATTGCTTATGAGCTACACATGCTAACTTGCTCTAATTCCATACTTGGGGCAGGAGGTTGGGGCAAAATGATGGCTGACCAATTTTTGGGTCTTAATCTGAGATGAAGGCTCCACGACAACCCCTGCTTGAACCCCTCCGCCCCATCCCCAGAAGGCTTCCCCGAAACATCTTCTAAATCCTCCAGCTGAAGGAAACGCATCACCAATGAGGCTGTTTTCGCAGACTTTCATTCGATAAAATGAAGTCCACTCTGCCCTGCCCTCCAAAGCAGAAACCCCACCCACTTCCTACGAAGGTCCCATCCCCAGGTGTCTGCAGATACGGTTCCATCCCCTGCTTTTAATTTTATTACATATTAGCTATCATACTGCCTTTGCGAAGCTGTACGTCTCATATTGCTTATGCTCCGTATTGCAGTTTAAATTACTCAAGGCAATATGAACAGGGAGAGAAGAATCATCTGAACAGATTGAATGGTGAAATGTTGATATCAGAGATTAAATTAATGCAAGCGAAACCAAAACAATATCTAATTAAAATCATTTGAGAAATGACTTGAAAATTGATTCTGACATCGGCGTTTACAGAGCCTGTCATAAATATCACTAGATGTCAGGGTGTGTTTTTGTTTTTTAACACACCATAGAAAATGGAAGGGAGCAAAAACGGACACCGGGCCTCCTTTGTTTTCCGGCAAGGCCCGAGGCTCGTCACGTCTGCCGACGATTGGTTTTGATAATAGCGTATTCACACTCGTTTCCACAGCGATGGGAAGCTCTGATATGTTTAAATTCACGCGGTTGTGGCTGAGGCTGCCATTAGGGAGTCCCGTTACCCCTTTGCACTCGGTCATCAAAAAATGGGTTGTGTGGGCGTGGGGGGGGGGGTCCGTATTCCCCTCGG
>JAODKC010000082.1:12078102-12090133 GCA_026777985.1 Mormyrops attenuatus
GCACATTGGGTCGAAGCTACCTGTTTGCGGGTCTGTGTGTGTGTGTGTGTGTGTGTGTGTGGAATATGTTTGTATTACATTGTGGGGACCAAATGCCCCCCACAATGTAATAAAAACCTGTTATTTTGACATTGTCAGGTCCCCACAAAGATCTGTGAATGCAATCAAAAAAGTACAAATGCCAAAATTCTTCTGTCTTGTTTGGTTACTTATGGTTAAGGTTAGGGCTGGGAAGGGACTAAGGTCATCGTGATTAGAGTTTTCCCCATAGAAATGAACAGAGACTCCTGACAAAGATATAAGTACAAACCTGTGTGTGTGTGTGTGTGTGTGTGTGTGTGCGCGTTTCTGTCTGTTTACTTGAAAATGGTGGGTAACTCCAGCATCCATCACCAAAAACAGACAGTGGGGGAGAATTTTTCTGGTGTTTTCCTTTTTTTTCTGGAAAGTAACTGTGAGTCGGCTGGAAATTAATTCGCAATGCGTCATTAGCGGAAACAAAGTGTCCCCAATATGTCACTGTTGTATAAAGTTACTTTATAAAGCTTTTACCTCCGACTGGAGAGGTATATAAATTAACCTGTGACATTCCTCAAATCAGGGTAAGAAGGCGGAGAGTGACAGTGAAGCACTCTCCTGAATGGGTCCAATTCGGCGACAGGTACCTCGCCTACCCATGGTGTCTCTGATAGGGGAGGGGGTACCTTCCTGTCACACAGTCTCCCAGGTGTCATTTAAATGACAGCAGAAGTGTTTATGAGCAGAGTCAGTGATGGGGAGGTACAAACGCAGGGCTGGAGCCCAGGAGGGGCAGCGCGACTGGGCAGCTGATACTGACACCAAACTACGAACAGCTCCATATTATCATTTATTATTATTACCATGATTAATATTCAATTAATCTGTTTTCCCTAATTATTTATGTTGTGGAATAGTGGTAACTTTGGTGCCTGTCCTAGGATGCACAAGACTCCCTGGACCCGATGCCAGTATTTATTATTATTATTATTATTATTATTATTATTATTGGTAGTAGTAGTAGTATTTATTGCCTTCTGACGAGCTCGCATCCAATCCCAGGTTTGTGCCTCTATGTGCTGTATGGTATCTGATTGGTTATCTCTCTCAGCCAATCATTTTCCCTTATGCCCTCAAAACAGTATTGTGTATGTAAAACTCCCATGAGTGATTCCAAGGACCCCTGAGTGAAAAGGGCCCTAAAAATTTTTTAAATTATTGTATTGGTTTAGCTTGGGGGCCCCTGGATGCTCTCCCCACACAACCCTGACCAAGATAAGCAGTTTCAAGATGGATGGATTATTGGTATAATGAAAGTTAGAGGTGCCCTGCGATGGGCTGGCCCCCCATCCTGGGTTGTCCCCCGCCTCGTGCCCATAGTTTCCGGGATAGGCTCCGGACTCCCCGCGACCCACTGGGATAAGCGGTTTGGACAATGGATGGATGGATGGAAGTTAGAGGTGTCCATCTGGGCCTTGTGCTACATACGTGACATATGTCATAGATGTGTAAATCCCCTTGACTCTGACAGGCAACATGAAGATGGTGCCCAAGATAAGATTAAGGCAAATTGAAGGACGGATCAGTCCTGCATGCTGGACAGGTGCCAGGTGGGAAAGGCTCTGAGCGGCCAGACCGGCCAATGGGGATGGGCAGAGTGAGAGGCCAAAATGCCGCAGGAACCACGCGACCGCTTCATTCTAATGGTGTCCTGTTATGTCATAGCGGTGACTATTGATCCAGTTAATGTGTTGATGTTCTAGCTATTCCTGCATGAACACAGAAGTCAGAGACGGAGATGGAGATAGACATGGCTCAATTACACGAATGGAGATTTTATTTTGCCATAGTCTCCGGCATGTATCAGAAATTACTCATTTTCCCTTCCTCCAATAAACAGCATTTTTACACAGGAGTATGATGGACTGGTCGGAACGTAATATGAATGGCTGTTATACGATACTCAGAGAACAGCAGAGCGATTAAAAACCCTTTCAAATGGCACAAAAGATACAGGTTCCCCTGAGGCTTGAACCTGTAGCATTTCTTTCATTGGTCCTTAAACTATAGTAGAAACAAATCACCCTCTAATGTTTTGGTCAAAGCAAAAGCTTGTCTACAGTCACCATACTGCAGAATTTATTAATCAGTTTTTTTTCCTCATGGACATAAACCACTTTTTTCAGTTTGAAATTATTAGGGAGGAAGAATAATGTATTGTAAATAAAAGGACACATCTTTTGTCCATAAATGGCGGAAATTAATTGAGCCACATCCCTGATTAGTATTTGCTGTCTTTTTTAAATTGGTTCTCATCTTCAGCTCGAAGGAGCAGAGACGCTGTATTATCTGCTGAAGTCTTAGAACTCAGATGACATTGTTGCAGCTTTTGAAAACGGCTTTGGTTTTGTTTTGAGTTCAGCTACAGAAGGATAATTAGGAGTTAATCAAAATAAAACACAACCTAGCTAATTAGTCAAACAGTTTTTTTTTTTGTTTTTATTCTGTTTCGACTATTTGTGTGAAAGTAGCAAATTGCAGTATGTTAATTCTTGCAATTATGAAATAATGTCACTTATAATAAATGAATAATATAATACTAAATCTAAATTTGAATTGCACGATTGTTCGTTAGAATTGCTTTACTGCACTGTTTGGACTGTAGAGGGTGTAGTCATTAAAAAAACTGAGCTAATTGATTAAAAATCGCTCAACCCGCGTAATTTGCTGGGCCAGGGGCATGCTGGGATAGCTCTGGAGGTGTCCGTCTCAGCCTAAATTGCTGCTCATGGGAGTTTTACTTACGCAAAAATGTTCCTTCTGCCCTCGGAACATTTTTTGCGTAAGTAAAACTCCCACGAGCTGAATTGCTTCAGTGCATCCAGAGAAACGTTTATAACGATGAGTCCGCATGGGTTTCTGGGTAAAAGCATGTTAAGGGACAATTTAGTATTGTGATGTTCAGACACATAGTTTACAGCCCGTCCTGAGACTGCGGGTTTAAGCCAGTGCGGCGGAGGACCAGGACGTCCGCTACGACGGCGGCGATTTTTTTTTGAAGCTCCCGGTCATTAGCATTTATAGTGCTGTTCCGTGCCTTCCTGGTAATTCGGTCCCCCCGGAGGATTAATGCCACACACTGTTTGGTCCAGCAGGTACCGTTTGCTCTCCTTGTTCCGGCTGGCGCCGGCGTTCTCCTGTGAAAAGCAGAAAATTCTGGGGGGAAAAAAGCCGGACGTCCGAGTGGTTTCGCATTCGCCGGGTTTGCTGACGCAAAATGTAAACCGGAGAGTGTGTGTGTTGTTTTTTTCCTTCTGGTGTGCGGCTGGTAGATGATATTAAAGCTATTTGTCACCAAATTAAGGCTTACTGACATTTGGGCATTCGTTAATCAGGAAATCCCCGCGCTCCGCATTATCGAGCAGTACAGGAGGCATCGGGTAAATTAAACAGGCTGGGGCGCGCGTGCGCGTGCGCGTACGGCCGTGTCCGCGCCCGTCAAGGGTCTCGGTGTTGAAATCGCATCACCTCCATTCCGGAACCTTCACGGCTGTCAATTAGCCACATAATGGAATTGGACGGCAGATACCTAAATACATGCATATAATCTCAGCATACGGTTAGTGGGGTGGAGGGGGGACAACGGGGACCACTCACGGCAAAGGTCAGCGGTGACCTCACACTGTTCAGACTGTTTTCATCAGCAAGCCTCTCCCTAGGTTAAAAGGGGGGGGGGGGGGGTTACTAGTGATGCCTGTCACTGTCATCACCTGCTGTGTTTATCTCCATGGAGAGTCTTGCAAATACAAATTTCCGCCTTAACAGGTACACAAAGTTTGCATACAAGAATACATGAGTTCCTAGTATTATTTGGAACTTACTTGAGCCTGTTGTGAAACCTGCTAAATTTTATGGAAAAAATTGTAGGGGGGGGGGGTCATTTTATCACCTAATTTCATAGTTTCTTCACCTTGGAGATAATCACCAGCAAACTGCAGGTTTGCTAAGCGACTTTGTTTTCAGACACCTTCCATGGCAGACCTGCACGCCGTGACGGGGGGGCTCATCTGTTTACAAATCTCAGAAAGGCTTCATTTATTACCTAAAGGGCCCCCGGAGCTGTTTTCCGGAAAAAAAAATCACCAGTGCTTGGCCTTGCGTTTGCATCACGCGTTCTAATGCCTCTCCTAGGCTGAGGCTAATTTTAGCCTTAATGCGCAGTAGGAAAATGTTTCACTGCTTAAATTCATATGAAGCACTTAGTCGGACGTTTGCATTGATGCAGTATGTAAACTGATGCTGGTGAAACTGTTAATTGTTAGTTTAATCTCGCTGCTATTAAATATTAAACGTGCAGTTAATGGTTTCTCCAGTAATAGCAATAAACTGATCCAGGGTCAGATTTGTGAATGTTAGGAAATTTTACACTTTTACTCTAAGCAAATCTAACTCTCCGCCACTTATATCCGTCATTTTATCACTTGAGTAGTTGAGGTTAATCATGTTCCGCTTCACTGGGCTTAAAACAGGCGCCTAGCAGTACACTGCGTATCCTCAGTTTCATTCCAGCTGAGCTTTTAATTAATTGTCCTTTAATTAGCTCTTGATTGAACAAATTGCGTAATTCAAATCGGGTTAAAACAAACACATGCGGCAGGAGGCGGTTTTCTGTGCCACAGTTAAATCGGAGTCTTTTGCCGACGTACATGTGTAATGGCCGAGGTGTTGCAGCTGTTTGAGCAAAAGCATGTGTTTTACGAAATCAGAATAAATTAGTACTGATTCACAGCAAAAACAATGGTAGCACTCCTTTATTTTAATTACGTGAGTTGTGCAGTTCCTTCAGTAACGTCACAGGTATTTAGTCAAAATCGGTGTTTCTCAACTCTGTCCTCAGGGACCCCCAGACAGTCCACATTTTTGCTCCCTCCCAGCTGTCTGGGGGGCCCCTGAGGACAACTTTGAGAAACTCTGCTCTAAGTCGTATAAAACCCCCAGGACGATGGCCAAAAATCTCAACAATGAGGCTCAGCATTTTAGCCCATACTCTTATACTATACCATAGTCTAGTATTATAATTTAATTATAGATTTGGTCATTTGATCTTGGTGACGATTGGGGGGGGGGGGGATTTTATGGAGCTCTCTAAGCCCGCGCCCCTCTGGTGCATTTCATCATGGGAGCGTCTCCAGTGTCCATCTTCAGTGATAATAAAATGGTGTTAACGCTCCCGCCCGTTTTGCAGGGTCCCTTGGTGTAATAAGGCAAAGGGGGCAGTAGAGCTTCAGGGGTGGTGGGGGTGTTGATGTACTTTTTTATTATTTAAATGATGATTAGCTGTGATATTAGTATTGTTGTTCCGTGGGTAAATTGTCCCGAGTTTAATCAGGACACAAACTGTTTAGCGCGCTATTAAAATGCATCTTGGTTATTTCCCCTGAGCGGCCTGTTTCACGCCAGCCAGGAATCAGCGGGACGCGCGTCTGCTGCTGATTTTTTGAGTGCCTCTTAATATGATGAGTGAGCACTTCCTGTCACATGGTCCAAAGGCACCTTATGGGACGGGGTGGGTGTGGCTTCCCCTTCTCCTCCTGACCTTGGTCGCCTTTATCATCTAATTGCTTGTGATTGCATCATTTCTGCGGGGGTGCCGACGTGTTTGTCCATTTAAAGGCTGCGCACATATCCTCCCCCCTGGGGAGGGGCAGGGTGGGGTCGCCTACCTCCTGGTCCATGTTCCATCGGGCTGATCGCCTCACTGCTAACTTGGTGAGTTTGGCTCTGTGGGTATCACCCTGAACCCACGGCCCCTCACCAAACTGATGCTTCTACAGACTGGTCTGTGGGGCATCTGCGGCCCCTGGGAAGGGCGGCGCCGATTCAAAGGGGCCCGAACATGCAACAGTTACATTCAGGTTCAATCATACTGCACTGGATCATCATTTACGTCTGCCAGTTTATTCTAATACTTGAATAATTTTTGGCTTTAATTTAATTTAATGCATTTCTTCAATTCACAGCACAGCAACTTCTACATTTTTTAATGCTAAATATATCAGGTGAGCTGAGATCTATGGCCGTAATTCAGGCTCTGCTGGTCTGCAGACTGGGAATCAGCCCCTGAATTCATTGGGGTGGATTTTCCATACAACATCCTGCATTTGATGAGGGACTGGCCTGGACGGGCACATTGGTGCAGACAGACCCATTCATGTCTCGTTTCATCTCTAAAGATGCAGCCCCTCTTCTGAAATCCTCCGTCCTCTTTTCATTCAAACGAAAAAACACACTGTCACAACAATTGCAAAAGCCAATTCATTACCCGACACCGAGTCGGTTTGCTAACAAGAAATTTGGTAATGAAATATTAAATTATTTTGCTGCTTCGTTTTGGATTTAATTTAGAGAGGTGCTCCATGCTGTCACGCAATCAAAATGCTAATGCCGGCTGGGGTGTGGTTCCAGGCTTAAACTGACTATGAATATTTTATTCTTTCTCACGTCATTGTTTTTCTACTTTGTGAAGAAGACTTCTGAGTTTGAGAATACCATGGTGGTGCTTTACTGATCCCTGTGGGCTTTTCAGAGATCCATGAGAAACAGTGACACGTGTATACAACTGAGGAGGGAGTGTAGGGTCCGAGAGCACGATCAGCCTGTGTCCATGGGGCTGTTGGGGTTAAGGGTCTTTCTCAAAACCCTTAATGGTGATATGATGATTCTGCCAGCCACAGGATTTGAACCCACAACCTTCTGGATACAGGCCCTTAACCTCCTAAAAATTGTATGTCTCTGAGAATCTGGAAGCGCAGTGCAGTGGTTGTCAGGAGGCTGCTGCGATATTCGGGTCGAGGTGGATTGGTTGATCCCCGTGTGTAAGTTGCACCATAGGGTTAGGGCATGCCGGACAGCCCTGTCAGAACTGATCAGCGTGAAGCTTTGGTCCAGAACTGGCTGGTGGGGCACTGTGTTGTTGAAAGGCAGGCTGGTGATGGTCTAAGGGGGGGATCTATAATTCATGACCTTTAGCCGCTGGGTGACCTTTTCCGAGCGAGATGGGAGTTCTGCCGACTCGCCTCAGAGTCAGGCTACCCATCGGCAATGATGTGCGTGAGCTGCCTCACGTTGGGGGGGGCGGGGTGTCATCTGGTGGCGTGGCAGTGTAGCGTGATTAGTGGCCCACCTTGTGTGCAGCACTAACGGGGACGTCTGCTTACTGCCAGAGCCCTACACGGGGGCACACACACACACACACACACACACTTGCTCTCACTTTAACATACTTTCCCTAACAAAATGCAAAGTTTTCTTTTTGACTTTTAATTTTACCTCCGAGACCTCCACAGGTTGCTGTCTGTGGGTGGCTGGGATGCGTTTAGGATAAACACACTCCGCGGCCCGGATGGCTTTGACTCGCTGACCCGGGGGACTGCCTCTCCCAACGAGTGGGTCGTGCTGGGGGGGGGTGTGTGGCTACAGCAGGGTAGCCTGCCCACGTCCAAGTGACTAAACCCGCCTCCCCCCTTCCTGTATGTCGACCTACCGCTGCCTGAATAGTTCTGGCAACCCTGGTGCCGTGGTTACACCCATAGCAGAAGTGGATTGGTGTGTTATTCTGAGGTGGGGCATACCTGAGTTTTATTTTAACGGTTTGTGTGTGTGTGTGTGTGTGTTTCACATTTCATTCGTCACATACACAAACACACGGTGTACATCGGGGCCCATTCCACCTGCTTCTTGCTTAAAAGGAAATATGAAATACAAAGAAAAAAAATAATACAAAAGATAGATATGGATAAATAAAATTAATAGAGCAATAAAAATAAATTAAAACAAAATTTAAAAAAGAAATCACACACACAGTTATATCAGTCACTCTAAAATGATGCAAAATTAAAACTGAGGAATAGTATGAAGTGCCTAAAGTGGCATTTCAGCTATGTGTGTGTGTGTGTGAGAGAGAGAGTGTGTGTGTCTGTGTGTGTGTGTGAGAGTGTGTGTGTCTGTGTGTGTGTGTGAGAGAGAGAGTGTGTGTGTGTGAGAGAGAGAGAGTGTGTGTGTGAGAGAGAGTGTGTGTGAGAGAGAGAGCGTGTGTGTGAGAGAGAGTGTGTGAGAGAGAGAGAGTGTGTGTGTCTGTGTGTGTGTGAGAGAGAGAGTGTGTGTGTCTGTGCGTGTGTGAGAGAGAGTGTGTGTGTGTGTGTGAGAGAGAGAGGGTGTGTGTGAGAGAGAGTGTGTGTGTGTGTGTGTGTGTGAGAGAGAGAGTGTGTGAGAGAGAGAGTGTGTGTGTGTGTGTGAGAGAGAGAGGGTGTGTGTGAGAGAGAGAGAGAGAGTGTTTGTGTGAGAGAGAGAGAGAGTGTGTGTGTGAGAGAGAGAGAGAGTGTGTGTGTGTGTGTGTGTATGGGTGGGTGGGTATTGTCATGTGTATATTAGATGGTGGGGTCTAAATGTCCCCACAATCTGATAAAAACCTGTCATTTTAGCATTATGGAGACCACTTTTTCGGTCCCCACAAGGGGAAACTGAATTTTATAAAAATCTGTGACTGCAATCAAAAAACTAAAAATGCCAAATGACTTGTATTTTGTCTGGACACTTATGGTTAACGTTAGGACTGGGTAAGGGTTTGGGTTTTCATAGTTGAGATTCGGGTTATACCCATAGAAATTAATTAAGAGTCTCTACAATGATATAGATAACTAGTCTGTGTGTGTATGTGTGTGAGAGAGAGAGAGACAGAGAGAGAGAGGACAACAATTTCCCTTCTTTCCAAGATGGAAACCTGGCTTTTTCCTACACATACAGAGGTCTTTCTTCATTATCCAGAAAATACATTAAACTGTGGCACATATTTTAAGTGAAATCTGCAACACGCCTATATTATATTATAAAATATTTTATTAGATTAGGTAATCCCTGCTTTGCAAATAACATATAAACCAGGAGGCTTAAATAATAATATTTCATTTTTAAATTATCCCGGTTAATAAGTCTTTGCATTTATTCCCACAGCTTAATTGAATTGATAGCACTGCAGCAAAAGGCAACTTGGTGATTCTCTGCTTCCCCTTCATGTTAAGACCATAAAAGCGGCTTAGATCTTCAAGGAGACGGACGCCAGTGGAGAGCGACTTATGGAGCGTGGCGTGCGTCTGCGCGGCATCGCTCAGTGAAAGCGGGTGAATTAACACGATGCAGCCGGCGATAGCGACGGCAGCTGGGAGGCGCCGGCGAGCTTTAATGCGATCGGAGATAAGTTGGAGGGAGACGCCGGGCCCCACTGACAGGCAGAGGGGCAGCCGGACACATATCCGCCCATGGGGTGGTAAGGCTGATTTACGGGTTTGTTGGTGCCGGAAAAGTCCGAGGGATGGTCTGTCTCAGACCCCCGGCATTTCCCGGGCCTCTCCTTCAACTCCTTCTTTGCAGACCATAATAAGCGTCCCTGGTGATGGCGATGCAGGACATGCTTCTCCCGTTTCCCCCAAGGACGAACCCCCAGCCTGCCAATCTGGTGCAGCGCCTGTTCAAACAAATAAATAATCTGCAAAGTTGGAAAACCATCACTATCCCGCAGACTCCGTTTCTAAGTGAAATGGCATCACGCTCCATGCCCTTTGTTCACTCGATAGGTCGCTGGAACATCTGCCTACCATTTTCTATAACATGTACAAACAGCCCTCATCACAATCAGTTACGTAATTGTTTGCAGTAAATAGTTTTTTCCAAGTAGCCTGATCGTATTGATAGTGTTACAACAGTAGTTAAAAAACAGCACTGGAAGTAAAGGATATATGCAAATGGGACTCCTGAATATTTAATAAGGTGGGGTTAGGGGGCGGGGTCAGCCCTCACGCCGAGCGTTCGGGGGTCCCTGCAAGACGCTAGATAATGAGTGGGGAAAGCGCACAGCAGCCTTGAGCGGAGCGTGCTCAGTTATCAGAGGAGCTTAAAGCGTGCTGTCAGCGTGGGGGGGGGTGGGGGGTGGACACGTCTGCGGCCGCCCTGTGCCCCCCTTCCCGATCGGCGCCGGCTCATTAGCGCTGGCCGAGCTCCTTCAGATTAGCGGTAATTAAACTGTGAAATCAGGGTGATTGCCTTGAGTCAAGACACCGTATCGGGCTGTCAGGAGGGATCACTGGGAGGGGGTCTTGGTGTGTGTGCTGGCACCTGGCCATGAGAGAGAGGGCCGCCGTGGGTGTCCACTGCTGCTGTGCCCTGCTCGTGGCTAGAGGGGCGGGAACTTCAGGCGTTGCCATGACAACTGCGGGGGGTGGGGGGGAGGGTGGCAGAGCACTGTTAACAAAACGCAGTAACGGGCTGCTCCCTCAGCCTCAGCTGGGGGCCGGCCCTCTTAGGGCGTTGCTCTGCATGCTGGGAGTACACCCCCCCCCACCCCTGTCTTATATAAGCAGGAGCTGAGCAGAGCAGGACCTACCTGGCCAATCAGCTTCAACAGCACTGATCCCCCCAGGGAATAAGTAAAAGGGACCAGGCAAAGACTCTTAAATACGCCCCCCCCCAACACGCCCCCATTGCTGTGTCAGTCCGCTGGATAATCCTGTTAGTGTTGCTATATATATATTTATTTTATTTATTTATCTGCCAGTTGTTTGTTTCCGCGGCAGTTTAAACGTGGCGGTCAGTACTGCAGGTATTTAGCGTAATCTCCTTGATCAGCCCTGAAATCGCACCCCGGGAGGGGTGGGGGGCAGCCGTTTGGGACCCCATATGACTGGGATGTGGCCATGTTCGTAACGTGGCACAAGCTGGAATGATAATCATGTCCCCCCCCCCCGTGAGTGGTGTGGTAAAACACAAAGCGCTAATCCCTTCCCTTCCCGCGGACGTGTAAGCTCAGCCCCCCGAGCGCTCAGCCGCCTTGTAAATAATTGATCAGAGCGCCAGCGGCTGTGGCCCCGTCTGCCTAACCCCCCCCCCCACCCCGCTGTGCCGGGCGTTCCGCTCATCAGCGCCACTGCACTCGAACTGCAGCTCAAGCGTGAAGGAAAATGCACCTCACTATGAGTGTGTCTGTGATTCTGTGTGAGAGTGTGTAAGTATCTGTGTTTGTGCGCATGTCTGTGG
The DNA here is from genome assembly GCA_026777985.1 of Mormyrops attenuatus. Lineage (NCBI taxonomy): Eukaryota > Metazoa > Chordata > Actinopteri > Osteoglossiformes > Mormyridae > Mormyrops > Mormyrops attenuatus. The sequence goes on from JAODKC010000082.1 coordinate 12,089,206, forward strand.
GTGTGTACATGTCTGATTCTGTGCATGGGTGTGCATGTGTCTGTGATTCTGTGCGAGGGTGTGCACGTGTCTGTGATTCTGTGCGAGGGTGTGTAGGTGTCGGTGATCGTGCGTGTGTCAGTGAGTCTGTGTGTGATTGCATGTGTGTCTCTGTGAGGGTGTGTGTGTGTGTGTCTGATTTTGTATGTCTATGTGTGTGTGTGTCTGCGACTGGACATAGCTACTGTATAAGGGTGTTTACGTGTGATCGTGCATGTGTCAGTCATTCTCTGTGTCTGAGTCTTTGTGTGTGTGTGAGGGTGTTTTTGTAATTGCGATTGGATGTGTAGCTGTGAGAGTGTCTGTGATTGTGCGTGTGTCAGTGATTCTGTGCGTCTGTGATCGCGCATATATTTTTGTGTATCTGCGTGTGATTGTGTCTGTATGAGGGTATGTATGTGTCTGATTGCGTGTGTCTGTATGTTTGTAATTCTGTGTGTCTGTAGGAAGGGGTGTGTCTGTGATTATGTGTGTTTTGTGATTTTGGGTGTGTGGCTGTGATACTGTGTGTGTGACTGTGATTGTGCGTGTATCTATGATTGGATGTGTGTGGTCTTTGTATGTGTGTCTGTGATGGTGTGTGTGTCTGTGATTGTGCATGTTTCTGTGATTGTGTGTGTGTCTATGATTGGATGTGTGGTCTGTGTATATGTGTCTGTGACGGTGTGTGTGTCTGTGATTGTGCATGTTTCTGTGATTGTGTGTGTGTCTGTGATTGGATGTGTGGTCTGTGTATATGTGTCTGTGACGGTGTGTGTGTCTGTGATTGGATGTGTGGTCTGTGTATATGTGTCTGTGACGGTGTGTGTGTCTGTGATTGTGCGTGTTTCTGTGATTGTGCATGTTTCTGTGATTGTGCGTGTTTCTGTGATTGTGTGTGTTTCTGTGA
>JAODKC010000082.1:12090233-12106770 GCA_026777985.1 Mormyrops attenuatus
TTGTGCGTGTTTCTGTGATTGTGCGTGTTTCTGTGATTGTGCGTGTTTCTGTGATTGTGCGTGTTTCTGTGATTGTGCGTGTTTCTGTGATTGTGTGTGTTTCTGTGATTGTGCATGTTTCTGTGATTGTGTGTGTTTCTGTGATTGTGTGTGTTTCACAGACACATATACACATATGAATATGTGTGGTCTGTGTATATGTGTCTGTAATTGTGTTTATTTGTCTGTGTGCTGATATGGAAGTGACTGTAAGAACGTGTATGCCTGTAACTTTGTGCGTGCATACGCATCTGATTGTACATTCGTACACACCTGTCTAGAATTCTGGTTGTGTGTGTGTCTGTATTTTTTAAGCGCCCTCCCCCCCATAGAGTAGTCTGCTAGGTTCTGCAGCATGTTTGGGATTCTCCGCATCGGACCTGACCCACCGGGCCCAGAGCCACACAAGAGTCTGGCGTCATCGGCCCCTCCTGGCCCCTCCTGCACCACAGAGGAACATCTCTCTTCTTTTTCATTCATGAAAAAGACACGCTGTCAGCAGCTCCATGTCGCGTATGAAACACATGTGATCTGCCTGTTTGCCTCACGTGTATCAGCGTGAATGAACCCTGCCGCTCATCGTGTTTGATTCCCTTTCATCACGCGTTGTCATGAGTTTGCCTGCTCGTGCCGTGAGACGGAAGTGGCACCTTTCTGCTTGCAGCCCCTCGCCAAACGTGCGGGAATTAAAACACGCGTCTCCGTCAGGGGCGTGGGGAGTCTCCTGCCGCGGTTGTAGTGTCATATACTCCTGGTTTTTGTATGGTATTTCCAAAAGGGGCTTACACCAGCACAGGGATTAGGTTAATGCTCCATGTCACTGACAATGCTGAGATTGAAACCAAACCCATTCTGTTCCCCGTCGTTTTGCGGTGTCTGACAGAGCCCTAGCTCGGGCTGAGCAGGACGATCCGGTCCTGATGCAATCTCAGCGTGCCCAGCAGCAACAGGAACAGTGCCGTTTTAAGGAGATCCCCTCCATCGGCAAGCGCGCCGACTTCTGCCTGCTCACCTCTCCTTTGTTTTTGTCGTTTCTTTCTTTTTCTTGTGTTTTCTGGAGCTGTCACCGAGTGGCTGGGACTCCGAGGGCTCTGTTCATCACGCCGCCACTGCTGCTCCCCGGCGCCGAGGAACTCAGCTGCCCTGCCTGGCGTTACAGCACCTTTAGTTGGGGGGGGAGTTGCCAAAGGGATCGGGATAATTATGCGTTTGCTGGTCATGGCACCATTTCTCCTGTTGGTGGCGCCATGGGGTCTCTCCTAGCACCTGCTTCTGTGCGGCTGTAGTTGATGACCCTTTTTTGATTATGCCGCACCCTTCAGCCCTCCGGATGTGTCATTTGTCTTCTTTAAAAGAAATATGAAGGTTTGATATTTAGCCTTACAGGAAAAGTAAGTAAATAGTGAAGTAGGATTGGTGGGGAGGAGGTCACATGCCTCTGTGTGTGTGTGTGTGTGTGTGTGTGTGTGTGTGTGTGTGTGTGTGTGTGTGTGTGTGTGTGTGTGTGTGCGTGCGCGCAGGGCCACCCCCCAGTATCCAATGCTCCGCCCACGAAGAACCCGGCCAGTTATTTTCCTCTCTGACAGAGCCTGAGAATCCTGCTTCCCGGCCTTGTTCGGAGCACCTCTGCGCACTGTGAATTATTCCTCATTTTACTCCTGGACATAGATATTGTACAACAGAGAGGACAGAGGAGGCTGTAAATTACAGGGCGGGATAGTTTAATCATAGTGGTACTGCAGCCTCACTTACTGGCGCTGATCATTTTTGAGTGAATCTAGTATTAGAGATGTATTTTTCTATGCCGACTTGGCGAATATGGCAATCAAAAAAATAAATAAAATTAAAGGTATTTTCTGACGTCTGTAGGGGTACTTCTGATGTTTTTCTTTGCCTAGAAACTTGCCTGCTGTGCTGTTATAAACACAGCAATGTCCCTTTTACTTCTTTGTGTAGAAAAACCATAGATCAAAGTCAAGGCGACAAAGATTGAAAATGAAAAGTTTAACTTTTAAAACCAAAGCAACTCAATTAGTTTAATGAGATCTAAGATTTAAGGGAAAAAATGACATTATTCCTAGTTTTTTTGTAAGCCATACATCAAAGTCAAGAAGCCGAAATAGGAAAACAAACATTTAACTAACTAAAGCGTATTTCAAATCAGATGAACATTGATAAATCGATTTAATTCCCGGTGCTGGTATAGCTCAAATGTGAAAGTTGTGTTGGTGCTGCATCTGTATAGAATATAGGCCCCGCCTCTGTGCAGGCATTTGGCCACGCCCACCTCCTATTTGGAATGGACTAGAACGGTTTCCTGCGCTCGCAGCGTTCTGTCTATTATAGGTCCCGATTTTGCACTCGCCCGGTCTGTGTGATCACTCAACCAATTAAGTTGTGTGATATTGGTGAAAGCTCTTGTGAGAGTTGCGATGAGACCCATTCACCATGAAGCCCTGGGGGTCCGGCGTCCCCCTGCCCTCTCAGGGTCATCTCCAGACCACCAGCCTGTTTGATTACGCTTACATCCCGACTGCCTGGCTGCTGCTATTTGCTGTTCTCTAGCAGAGAAATGCCACGGGTTCCGTGACCTTACGGGGCTCCGGCCCAGCGGCGTGGAGACGTTTTAACATTTCCGCAGCATTTCTGTGTCTAAAAGCTCCTTTTCGCTTTTTCCACAAGTAATAATGGCGAAAGGTGAGGAGTGAAAATCCCCGTGCTCTCATATTTACACGGTCACTCTTTTCAGGTTTTCACTTTTGCAATTTTCTTTTATTTGCTTTTTTCTTGCTAATTTAGGCAGTTAATTTTCTAGACTGGGTCTCACTTTCAGCGTTTATTACAGAGGACACCTTCCTATTGCCGCAGCGACTATCACATTGAATCAGCCCTTAAATCTTAACAATTATTGTATTCACCATTTTGATTGTACCTACCGATGCCATTATGGTTGTACCACGTTGATTTTGAAATTAGTTTTGTGAAGTCTGCACTTCTGTAATGGCGTGGAAAATTATTTTTTCGAAGACAATCTAGTAGGAGAGTAACAGTATTTTTTTTTTTGGGTGGTGTCCGGTTTTTGGTGGCCCAGAGTCAGCGTTTAGTTAGCTCTCACCCGACGACCCGATTTAAGCCTTTAGTTACATAGTTTAAGCCTTCAGTTAACCTTAACTAGGTGACCATGAGTAAGCATTTAGTTACCCTTAATCTCATACAGTAGACCCCCACATCCCATATAGGACCTTTTGCTGTATGGCACAGCCCACAAATACCCCCCCCACCGTCCCTGGGCTGCCTGACCTGTCTCCAGCTGCCTTGCACAGAGAACAATGGGGGGGAGCAGGGAGGGGGGTGCAGAAAGTACAGATAGAGTGGGGAGGCCTCACCCCTCCTAGGGCGGGTCATCTGCTCCTGACAGGACCCCTTCATCCCGGCCTCGCCCCCCCAAAAGCTGTACCCTCTGCCACATAATTACTGTTCATTCACTGTGCCTGTGTTGTTTTCCCCGCAAACTATATATGTTGTATTTTGGTTGCTATATTAGCCGGAAATGCTTCTTGTGCCGAATGAGCAGAGGTTTTTTGCTTTTTTGGTCCTCACCTGAGGGGCGAACGTGCAGAGGCCGCATGCAAAGGGAACGTCCAGAATGACGGCCAAGAGGAGCTCCTGGGGAGTTAGATCGGGCCTCGGGTACGAAGAGACCAAACACCCGGGAAAGGCATTTGTCGGAGTCCAGACTGAATACATGCAGCGGCGCCCCCCAGAGAGCGTTATGGGAAAATAAAAGATTCAAAAGGGCGTTTTTAAAATCATTTATCTGTCTTTATGTTGGTCCTGGGCCCGATCTTAAGCTCTGAGATTTTCTCACCGTTCCTTTTTAAATCGGTGTCGGGCTCCTACGAGGTGCAGGAGAGGGGGGTGGGGGGAACAATTCACACAAAAAATGAGAAAAAGGGGCCCTAAGCAGCTTTACAAATGAGTGACAAAACCAGGACCCATTCACTTTCCCCTTCGGCCACCAGCTTATTAACATCCCACGCTCTATAGACCGTCACCGTCGGCAACATGTGGAGGTATCGCCATAGCAACCAGTGGATGTGACATGTGGTACAGACAGGCAGCGGACGACTGCTATAAGGAGGGGCTGAGCCCCACGCTTGGTAATCACAGGGAAAAAGGCAGCCTCCCTCCCTCTCTCCCTCCCTCCCTCCCTCCCTCGCTCTCTCCCTTTTTCTCTCTCGCAATCCACCGGCACATGGCCGCTCAGGAAGCCTCCACGGAGCGCGCTCACTCGGAGCCAGGGAGTCCTAGTGGGCTGGGCTTTTTTTTTTTTTTCTTCGACACCCCCCACCCCCCCACCACAGCCAGACCCCTCCCCTTTCCCGGCGAGTGCGGGCCGCCCGGCCTTTGTTGCTGCTGAAGTGGACGGGAGGCTGGTAACTTTTAGGCGAGGGCTGGTACGGGGATGCAGTCAGAACGCCGCCGCCAGTGTCGCCACTGCCGCCGTCCTTCAGGAAGCCCCATGTCTGGAGTAGGAGACAGCTGCCCGGCGCTCCCACCCCGCTGACAAATCGCTACCTCCAGGGACGCCCCCTAACCATGGATCCAGGTAAACGTGTGCTCGTGTGATCCGTGCGTGGTGGCGTCTTGATTCAGTTCTCTATCCTGGCTCCGGCACCCGATTTCCATGGCGCCCGCTCTCTGTGCCTCTGCCGCGAACAGCACCGGAGGGCCCTGGCCTCCCCACCTACCTCTCCCACGGCGATCAGGAGCACGCGGGGGCTCCATGGTCACTCCGGCGGTGATCGGCACGGCTCTCCACAGATGCATGGCCTCTCCTCAGGCTGCCGCGTGCTCCGGATGACACCGGCGGGTTCCTCGCGATCACAGAGCCGCCGCGCACACAGACAGCCGCATCTTAAATCTCAAGATCTGGTGTGTTTGCGCGGTCGGGACTGTGCATTATGATATGGAGGCAATACCTGATCGGGGATATTTACGATATTTAGCAGGTGCAAGGAAATGCTGGGTTTTTGGTTGTGTGTTTGGGAGTATTATATATGACTGCATGTATGAAGCATTGTGGGACATACGGACTAGTAATAATGGGTATTTATGGAACAGTCTGGCAGGATTTCCACCCTTCAGGGTGTTTTGCTGTTTCCACTGTGTTCTTTGCACGCCAGTGGAGTTTGTCTGTCAAACAGGCCACGGGTATATGTGAGGTCAGACACTCATCTCCCTATTTAGTGATGGTGTGTTTTGCGGATATATTTCCTTGAAATCCCGAAAAACCTAAATGCTCCTGTTTTGGGCTATTGAGAATTAGAAAATTCTTTTTTATTATTATTTTTAAAATATCTAACAAAGTAGTATTTTGTTTGTTTATTTTTTTTTTAAAGATGAAAATAATTTTTTTCAGACTTTTTTTTTTGCTTATTTTGTATATAGAAGTGATGTCTTCAATATTGTTTCACTTCCTAACAACATCCTATATCTTATAATGTTTTTTTAAAAAAAAAAATTCAAACTTCCTGAGGACGCTGAAGCAATTTAGGCCAGTCTTCTGTATGCATGTATGCGTGTGTGTGTGGGGGTGGGGGGGGTTGCACAAGCCTGAAACTCCTAATTTTTCGGGTCCCCACTTGGATAACCTCAATTTCATAAAAATATGTGAATGCGATCAAAAAACTAAAACAGCCAAAAGTCTTGTATCTTTTTGATTACTTATGGTTAAGGTTAGGGCTGGGTGGGGGTTAAGGGTGTCGTGACTGGGATTAGGGTTTTTCCCATAGAAATGAATGGAAGGTCCCCATTTAGATAGGTACACCAATGTGTGCGTGTGTGTGTGTGTGTGTGTGTGTGATTTACAGTCCTCTCACTAAAATATGAGTAAAAGATTTTTTTGTTGCATGATTTCAGATGAAGTGCTTAAGAAAAATCATTGTGCAGGCTGTCCTCTTTTTTCATATGAACATTCCGGAATCGCCCGAGAAGGATTCTAAGGCCTTCTGGAATCCCTTCCTCTAACAAATCCTTCTTTTTTGCGTAACATGTCAGTTGTTTAATGACATACAAGTAAATCAGAGGTAAAAAGGGCGAAGCTCATTTTAGATACTGGAGTCCGGTGTGGCGGGTTGGCTGCTATTCATGCATGTGCATCTCAGAGTCTGTCTGACGGATAATATAATTTTTTTTTTATGTTAGCAAAAGGGGGCCGAGGATAACTTTGGCGAAGCTCGGTTTGGCTCCCTGAAGGGGCACGCCAGAGATCATTGTGACTTCACAGATGAACGCACGAGTGGCTCTCCTTGTGACCCCTGTCAATGATTAGAATAATCCAGAGCCTCTGTAATCCATCTGCCCTTTGTCTCGCGCAACTTTCCTGAACGCCCCAAGCCCCTTCTCCAGCGGGAGGAGCACCATCGGGCCTCTCCGCCCCAGCGCGGATCCAAAATGAAACACACACACACACACACAAAAAGAAAACGGAATGTGTGGACCATCAGGGCTGACCTTCTCACGCATAGCAGACTGGTCCAGTCCGCTCCGGGCTGAAGATGGACTGGTTTTGGCAGTATTTTATAAACTGTCATTCTGGCTGTCATACTGTTGCATGTGAGTATAGTAGCCTCAAATCATTAATGAATGCTTGTTTGAAATCACCAAGGTTTCATGGTGCTTATAAATACACCATGAATGCTGCTTTTGTTTTGTGACATTCACCTTAAACTGTCATGGTTTATCCGTTAAAATGTTAATACGGCAAAAACAGAATTAAAAAATCACTCTGAATGTAGTCAGGGTGCTGAGATATACACATAATGATACACAAAATCATGTAATTGTTTTATTTTATATTTTTTATTTGTGTTTTCAGTATTTGTCCGGTAGCTAAAGGTAGCATGGCTGGCTGAGTTCCAGTGGCGGGGTGCGTATCGCTCGCAAGCTTCCGTCCCGCCTGCATGGAGTCTGCCAGGAGCTCGTCCACACTGCCCCAGCGGTCGCCGTCTTCCTCCGCCTCACAAATCCGTTGCGCGAGTCAGAATTTCAAAATTTGCAAGTACAATTACCTCCGGACAGAGGGACAATAGATCCACTTCACCATAAAAGGGACTCCTCTTCTCTTGTTCTCTCAGACAATACTTTTTGTTTTTGGGGGTTTTTTTGCTATGGGCTGAAAAGGACGTGGAGATGTGAAGAGTTTAAATGATTATTTCTGCTTGGTTCAGCATGGGGGGGGTTTAATGGACGGAAGGCGGTGGATATTTAAGTCGCAGCATCGCTGAGGCCCTGAAACTATTTTAAGGGAGAGTTTTAATTTGCAGGTTTTCTGACTGAAGAAATGAAAAATAAGTTTCCAGGCAGCTAATACAATAGAGTAAAATGAGCAGCATGCGGGAAAATACTTCATTTGTGAATTAATTAATAAGATGGCGTTTGCCCTTTTTGTTTATTTTAAACATCACTGTGACCCTGTGCTCAGTGAGAGGTGATGGATGGATGGATGGATAGAGGGATGGATGGATGGAAACTCGCCCAAGCATGCACTGTCCAGTGTGCCAGTAATTCCTGTCTTGTTGGTGTGTAACGCCGTCTCATCCGCAGTGCTGCCGTCAAGAACACGCCGTTTCTTTCAGCCATAATTACGTTCCCACTTCGCCGCTTGTGTTCCTCTTCATCCAGAAGCTTCCGCTGACTCCGATAAGACCTGCTATACTGGACAGACCTGTTTTCAGACAAAGATTTATACCTGCCTTCTAATTTATACTGCAGCAATAAATAAAGTGTAAATATATACAAATGAAGTGGTAGAAGCTGTAGGCTTAGAGGAGTCAGACGAGCGTCACTCAGTCAGGCAGCCGGGCTTCGGATCAGGCAAGGCTGTTTAAGCCCTTATTATTCTTCTTTGCTATCTGGCAGGTCACCCAGGACATTTTCCGTCCGCCTTCATTCCCAGCAAACACAAGTTAATTGTGGATACCGTTCCACTGGCCACAGCCTTGGTGGTCACCATGTAATTCCGGTAAAAAAATGGTGGGCTTGCCTATTAACCCACGGGGGGGGGGGGGCTTTAGGGCCTTATGAGTGGGTTACCTACCTGTGTTTTCTAGGCATTCGTGGGACACGTGCGCACTTCCACAGCAATGGTCAGGTGCCCCCCGAAATGAGGTAGATTCATACACATCTCAAGTCTAGTTACTGCATGCCAAAGCGACTCACAAGCCAGTGCATTAAAGTACAGTAGTCAGTGCGCTAAAGGAAAAGACCATCGACCGTACACACTGTCAGTCAGTGTGTTAAATATGAAAAGCCCTCTCAAATATTACTACCATAACACATGCAGTATATTGTACCAGAAAGAATATGTAATAATGTTAAAAAACAAACATTAATTTAGATAATATTTAAGATAATCAAAATACTTTTTCTAAATACATGAATTTCCTATTTTAGTAATAACAGCAGTCAAAAAGCTGTCAGAAGCCGCCCGTGTCACCATAGTTACTAAATTAAATGTAACAGGCTGTTGACAACGCAGGAGAATGTAGAGGATGGGTTTTCTTGTGTACCTCAAAATTCTCCGTAAACACCCTCCATGCTAACAGGTAAAACACTAACTTAATGACACTAGCTTATGTTGTCTCACGTTCCAGGATCAATGCACTCAGTGTGTGACATCTTTCACACTTCTATCACTCAATATAACTGCGTTCACGAATAAATAAAACGTTATCGTTTAAAATTGCATTTAGTATTTAAGTGTCTTGCCGCAGCAGTGCCCCATGCGCTGATTAATATGTTAGCAAGGGTCTTGAAATGGACTTGCATATGCTGTTAGCTGTTCTGCCGTGTTCCTCCTAATTGTGGTTCGACTTTTAGTCCTTTTGACAATTTTGTTTGCGTTTCATTCAGCATAGCATACATAGGTGAAATCAACGTGTGCCTGGTCCGATTCGCCACGGCTTTCTGTCGGTTTGACGCAGGCACGCGTGACGGACAGGGGGACCTTAGCGACCCTTTGCTTGCTGACAGGCCGACACACACACAGACTGTGTACAGCTGGACACCTCCTCTGAAATTCAGCTCCATGATCTGACAGACGCAGAGCAGAAAGAGAATCTCGCAAAGCGTGACACAAAGAAGAGTGAAATGTTCAATAAGATCTATATGTGGAAAAATTACAGGTCCATTGGTACAGCTAGCTAATATAAATAAACATGTTACCTAACTCTGTTAAAATAGTGAAGGGAGGTAGGTTTGATATAACTATATGTATATATAAATACAATATATAAATATGATAAAATGAGCTTTATTAATCCTGGGGGATTTTTATATATAAACATACTGTAAATTCAAACCTAAATAGTGATGCCCAGGTGGTTTGGTTAAGGCTTTTTGATCATGTGATGCAGGACTGACCTGGGCAGGCCTCAAACATCCTGCTGCCCTCTTTGTTGTTATCACACTAAGAGGGTTCCGGAAAGATCTGGAGACACAGCCTTTAAAAAGCAGGCCGGGTGACGTTCTGTCAGAAGACGTCATTTTGCTTTCCCTCAATGGCCATCTTTTCGCTTTCCCGCGTTATGAGAGTGCATCGTGAAATTATTAAATGATGAAATCCTGGACAAGGGGGTGTTGAAACGGCTTAGGTAGGGTGGCAAGGGGAGCGACGGGTTGCTAATTATTGCCGTCATATGAAGGCGTGAATTTGGCCGATTGCTTTATTTTCCCTTTTGTGCATTTTTTTTTTGCGATAATTGTGGGGTGGGAGTGGCTGGGAGCACGACTGTGACAGGCATTCACGAGGGATGCCTTTTTGTTCTTAGCTCCCGATGACGGCGGATCGTGGGGACGTTGTTTCGCGTATGTGGGAGTGAGTTGGAAAGCCGTCTGGCTGTTATCCACGGGCCCCTCGGGGGCCCCCAGCTGGCTGGGCATCGGCTGTCACTGCAAGAACACCAAGAGCGTTGTGCAACTCAAAGCCAGGGCTGCTTTTCGCCAGGCTAGTGAGTCATTTAAAAAAAAAAAAAGCCACAAGGATTTCGTAGATGCCTCATTCTAAATGGGGTAATTCGGCTGTTTATGTTATTTTAAACACCCTGTTTCTGGTTTTATTTGAAAAAAGTGTTTGTCCCAATTGTGCGTTTCCATGGAGATGATGTCTGCATCGCTGACAGCAAGACACCGGCCCCACTATTTTCATTCATCTTAGGAGGCATCGTGACCATTGATACAGACAGTAATTTCATACCAGTACATATCCTGTGAACCGGCATCATGTTAAATCACAGGAACCACTATCCCACAATCCTCCAGGAGAGGAGCTTCAAACCCCATTAAGGTGTGCGTATCTCTGACTGTGGTCCAATATGGAACCAAGGTGTTAAGTGCTTTCAAGAGGCCTATTAAAGCGTGTGGTTTTAGACGCCATGCTAATGCAGCACCTGCTCCCGCACCTCCTTGCAGAAGAGCAAGCTGTCGGAACTTCCCACCAGGAGCAACGAGGCCGAGTCCACCAAGTTCCTCATCTTGACGGTGATCTCCATCGTGTGCATCGTCGCCGTGCTGCTGGCCTCCACAGGGGTCTATGTACTGCGGCACCGCTCCCACCACAAGCTGAAAGAGAAGCTCACCAGCCTGGGTACCGACGCCAGCTCCGGGGCGTCCGCCACATACCAGGTAGGCACGCTTTTTGCTGTTTGTGCCAGACCGGCACAGCACTAATTAGCTTAGCATAGCGTAACCTCCTGCAGCCGTCTCAGGTTCTGAATCCGTGTGATGCTTTTCTGACTTCTGATTGGCTGGTTTGTACATTTTTTTGTAGGGCAGGGTATCATGTCCGAAAGTGTCTCTTAAGAGAATAACAGACTGTGGCAGCTTAAGTATGCATCATATGGCTTATCGTACTGTATCTGACGATTAAGTTGGTTTGGTCCTGCTTTTTGAGAGGATAATTTGTTTGATGGATACAGTGCAGCAGCCCTTCAAATAAATTCACGGATTTCTTGAACAGTATTAAATAACGATAACGCCTGTGATAAATTTACTGTTTTCACTAAACTGACAGTCTCAGGTCCCTAAGTAAATTGTTTGAATTTTAATAAATGTAATATTTTAATATAGTGACAAGCTATTTATAATTCGAGGGAACCTCACAATGTCAGTGAACGATTAAGTCGGGCTCCTATTTTATTTTTATAAGCACTACTAATTCAGGCTGTCGTGTCTTTCCCATCCTTGTGCTGGTTCTGCTGTAGCTCAGCATCGCCCCCCGTAGGCTGTCGCTCCTGCCGCAAGGGAAACGTTTAAGTGTCCCCCCTCAGACATCCCCCGCTCGTTTTCTGTGCCCGGGCATGAAGGCGTGTCCCAGACGTACCCGTTATTCCCGCGGCGTGATAAGCCAGCCGCCCGCCCGCTTTCTGGCGCGGCTGATTAAAAGCGCGTTTAACGGTTCGGTAAAGGGTTTACCCGCCCCGCGCCTCGGACGGTCATTTACATCCGCCTGGCCACTCTAATTAACATGCCATGAAAAGCATGATGACAGCCCTAATGAATACAGTCCGTAATTAAAAGTGTGCCTTTTATGCGAGGAAATAGTTTAAATTTCACTGGCTAACCCCCCCCGCCCCCCCGCTGCCCTTCGTCTGGGGGCCTGAGCAGTGGGATATTGATTTTATAATGAAGTCAGCTCTTCAGTGGGGTGGTGAAGCCCTGGATTTTTAATGCACCTTGATGGAGAGAGACGTGTTCGTTCCTTTGGGTGCGGCTACCGTTGCTCTGTTCTTTCTACATCTGACACCAAGCTGCTATATGAAAATCCGTGTCGTTTTCCTATTTTTATTGTATATGCTGGAGTGGAAGCCATACCCCACCCCCACCCACCCACGCTCTGCTGGATGGATGGATGGATGGATGGATTTGGCATCTATTCTGACATTTAAGAGCTTAAATAGTGGCATTTTGTCAGTCAAATACCAGATATTACTTCTGAATCCTTATCACGAATAAATTTAGCGCTGGTGCACGCCCACGCGTCACACTCACGAGTTACGTGCTCGGCATCCTGCTGCAGATTCTCCGTGGGGCTTCATGCCGGCCGGGAAACTTCACAGGTCGTCGGCCGCTAAGAACGGGGGGCTTCCCTCCGGGAACAGGAGGCTGCCGAAGCCTCGCGCGACGCGGGCAAGGTCGCCCCCCCTTCCTATCCCAGGACAGAAACCCACACGCACACACGCCGCTGGCCAGACCAGGACGCATACTAATGAAGCAGTCATTCACCGACCCGTTTGAACATTCCGGTCACGGCATTCTGCTCGGAGGTTCTAGAATGAGAATCGCGGATGCGTTCCGTTTAACGAGCTTCGATATGGCTTGTCCGCCCAGCGCCTACTCTGTCTGAGATCGTTTAAGGTCAGAGAGGAAGTAAGCACAGAAACGAGGATAATGCTGGGGGGGGGGCTGTTTTTATAGCACGGCAGTGGACAGTAAGGGGATCGCCGGTGGGCCGTGAGGTCCAGGCGTGGGTAAAAGGTCAGGGCTGTTAATGCCGTGTTCAGACACTTGGGGCTGTTTGTGTGTTTATGAGCCAACGTGACCAGGATGGAGATGGACTTACTGCATGTGGAGAAGTCACTGGGGAAGGAGGAGACACTAAGCACTGTCAGGGAGTAATGTGGGAGGAATAGGCAGGAGGTGTGATGGGGAGTATGTTTAGATGCTAAAGAGAGAGGATGTCAAAGTGGGATGCAGGAGGTCTGTTCAGATAGTAAAGGGGTGTGTTAAGATGGGATACAGGTGGTGTGATCATGTAGGATACAGGAGTTGTGTTTAAATAGAAAAGGGGTGTGTTAAGGTGGGATACTGGAGGTGTGATCATGTAGGATGCAGGAGTTGTGTTTAGATGGAAAAGGGGTGTGTTAAGGTGGGATACAGGAGGTGTGTTCAGATAGTAAAGGGGTGTGTTAAGGTGGGATACAGGTGGTGTGCTCAGATAGTAAAAGTGGGATACAGGAGGTGTGTTTAGATAGAAAATGGGTGTGTTAAGGTGGGATACAGGAGGTGTGTTCAGATAGTAAAGGGGTGTGTTAAGGTGGGATACAGGTGGTGTGTTCAGATAGTAAAGGGGTGTGTTAAGGTGGGATACAGGAGGTGTGTTCAGATAGTAAATGGGTGTGTTAAGATGGGATACAGGAGGTGTGTTCATGTAGGATACAGGAACTGTGTTTAGATAGAAAAGGGGTGTGTTAAGGTGGGATACAGGAGATGTGTTCAGATAGTAAAGGTGGGATGGAGGAGGTGTGTTCAGATAGTAAAGGGGGTGTGTTAAGATGGATACAGGTGATGTTTTTCAGATAGTAAAGGGGGTCTGATAAGGTGGTATACAGTAGGTGTGCTCAGATAGTAAAGGGGGTGTTTTAAGGTGGGATACAGTAGGTGTGCTCATATAGTAAAGGGGGTGTGTTAAGGTGATACAGTAGGTGCATTCATATAGTGTTAAGGTGGGATGCAGGGAGTGTTTTTCAGATTGTAAAGGGGGTGTGTTAAAGTGGGATACAGGAGGTATGTTCAGATAGTAAAGGGGTGTGTTAAGGTGAGGTAGAGAAAGCGTGTTGATGTAACAGCCAGTGTGTTAAGGTAAGATGAACTAGACTTGTGTGTAGGTGAGGACGAAGGGTGTTAAGGTGTGAAAGGAGAGTTTCAAGGAGAGATTTGGGGATGCAGTGTGTTTCAGTTTTTTTCTCCATTTACTGCATTAAGGCATGGAGAGTATATGTTCAGGTGTTTACCTTTGAATTTGTCCTGCTGAAAGACATGAAGCCTTTGAGCAAAGCTTTCCTGCAAAGAGCCATGGATATTTTTGGCATTTCATTACATTTCAAAAAAGTAGACCGTTTCATTTTAGGCAGGGGGATGCGGTGTTTAGCAGGAGAGGCCACAGCTACTGTAACAGGGGAGCATAGGTGTGGTCCCAATGTCCTGAGTGACAGCTGAGGTCCTTTGCAGAAGCCGGGGGTGCTGGGTTATGGACAGGGAGCCCCCACTTACACGTGGGTGGGGGGGTGGGCTTATAGCCCGCTCTGCTGAGTGTGTTCAGACATGACATCGCTGTCAGGAGCTGTGAGATGTTGAGGTGTGGTGAGACCGTGTCCCCTCACTGGCGGCGTAACCCATGCGTGGTCAGGCACAGAAAGTAGGCTAATGACAGAGCGGTGTGAGGACCGCGGGGGCCATCGGCTCAGCATGTGGGGGGGTATGTCGAGCTTCACTGGGGTCGCTGTTGGGCTGTGAAGCCAGTGTGGAGTAAGGTCAAGCACAGGGAGGAACAGCAGCCCTCACTTACGCAGATGTTTACTGTGTTGCAGTGCTGTACAGCCTGTGTGCAGACACACATTTGCAGATATTCATGTGTCTATGTGTGGCCTTATTGTCATCCATCCATCCACCCATCCATCCATCCATCCATCCATCTTACAACCTCTTATTCTAGTCAGCGGTCCAGAGCCTATCCCAGAAGTTACAGGCGCAAGGCTTGGAATAACCCATGATGGGGCGCCAATCCATCGCGATGATTATATTGATTTGATATTTTATACTGAGTTCATTTACCCTTTACAATAACACTGTAATTTTAGCACTTGATTAATAAACAATACAGTATAGTAAAATCCATCCATCCAACTTACAACCATGTATGCAGTCCAGGGTCCCGGCGAGCCTCGAACCAGCCTCAGGAAGCTTAAGTGCCAGGTGGACGCTGTAATAGAAGTGTTGCTCCTTACTGGATACCGACTGTCATTAAACTGGGGAGTAAAAATCCCCTCTTAGTGCTGCTGGAAGGGCTGAGGGGGGCACACACAAACCATTTACAGAATTGGGAACGTCTCTGAAATTCAGATGTCTTCCAACTGTGCGTGTGTGTTTGAACAGAAGGGCTGTAAAAACATTAATATTTCAGAGTGTCAGGCTTTCATTTCAGATAAATTCCAGTTTGGTTAATTTCAGTGTTATTTCAAGTCTGAAATTCAATCTAAAGTGTAGCACTTCCCATGTGATACTTGTCAACGAAAATATAAATGGGAAAGTAATATTTATTTGTTTATAAATAATAAGTGATTTATTATATGTGTATGATGATGTGATTGTATTTGGTCTGATAAAAAAATATTTGATTGTTAATGGCAGAGTGGTGTGATGGGCAGCTCTGCACCAGCAGGGTTGTGGGTTTGAATCCTGCTGTCTGTGTGTGTGTGTGTGTGTGTGAGTGGGTATACTGTACCTTATGGGGACACAATGTCCCCAAAACGTGATGAATACCCGTTTTTTCCCTTATGGGGACCAGTTTCGGCATGTCAATTTAATAAAAATCTGTGACTGCAATGAAAAAACTTAAAATGCAAAAACCCTTTGCTTGGTTACTTATGGTTATGGTTAGGGCTGGGTAGGGGTTAAGGTTGTCATAGTGATTACATGACTGTGTGTGTGTTTGCATGCTCTCCCGGGGCTGTGTGGGTTTTCTCTGGGGGCTCCGATTACGTCACGCCGTCAAGCTAACAAAAGCCTCTCCCGTGTTGGTGATGGACCGGGATCCCATGCAGGATTTGGCCCTGCCTGATGCACCATGCCGCTTGGACCCTGTACTGGAAGATGCACTGGTAGCTCATTATTTGGTTAAAATAATGATTAAAAAGGCTGGAGTAATTTAGGGTTTTGTTTGAAGTGATGGCTATCTAGCAAATATGATGATTTTAATTATAATATAATCAGCTGGTTCTTTGGTTCCGCTGGACAGACAAACGTCCCTCTTCTCAAGGTCTGTTTGACTTACTCTGTTTAACTCACGCCTCTCCTTAGTTAATCGCTAACTGCAGCTTGTTTCACGTGCCAGTCAATTTGGAGAACGTGTGACTGTAAACACGAGACGAGGTCTCAGCAGCGCGTTTAGATCTGCATCCTTCACCCGGAACCCCACCCATGGAAGGGGCGAGGGGGTTTGACGTGAGCCGCAGCCTCCCTGGAACGCGAACCTCCCCATTCACCTCGTCCCCGACGCATGAGCACATTACAATTCACCTTGTGTAAGAGTCCTATAACAGGCTGAGGTACAATAATCCCACACACATTAGACATCCATATATGGCCGCTTAACTGCACACGGACAGAAATCAATAGGCCATAAATAAAGATGGATGCCGTCGCCCTTCCCGAGGCTCCCGCTCGACATCTAGAAACCTTTCTTATTCAATTTGAAGCTGACCTTGAATGGTGATTTTTCTTTTAATTCTTTTGGAGAGCAGATTTCATTCCAGAGGAACTATTCTTGTCATTTCTTAGAAGTATCAAAGATTCAGTCGGGGAGGTGTGTAGAACTGTGTAGTACCCTCGGGCCGGGCCCCCCCCCCCCCGGGGGGGGGGGCGGAGGATCCCCCGGTCCAACAGGGATTGGAGCAGCTGCAGGCTGTGGTGGAGCAGGCCGTGCGGCCTGCTGGGACTG
>JAODKC010000082.1:12106870-12122610 GCA_026777985.1 Mormyrops attenuatus
AACTATTCTTGTCATTTCTTTGATGTATCAAAGATTCTGTCGGGGTGGTGTGTAGAACTGTGTTGTACCCTCACCCCCCCCCCCCCCCAAACATGTTCTCCAGCAGGTGTTCTGGAGGCAGCCCCCCTCCCCTACCCACCCCAATCCAAAAACAGGAGATAATATAGTATGTGAGGCTACTGGCCGAGGCTGCTGACCTTTGATCTGCACGCGCTGCAGGGGGCGCCGGAGCGGGCTGCCCTTACCAACCCCCCCACAGGGCCTACATTCGGAGACCCTAACAGAAGCACACGCTCTCAGTGACCTCCGAATGTCCGTCTAATTGGCAGAAGCTTTGCTTCGAGATGCCTGTGGCTTGTGTAAAATGCACCGGCCGACGGTCGCATCACGCCCCGGCACTTAAAGGAGAAACCCCATGGGGGGGCGGATCCAGAGTTACAGCTGACCCCCTACCCCCCTGCACCCACTTCGATCTGAGGCTAAGGAGAGGTGCGTGAGTGCTGTGCTGGCTGGCCTCTTACCGCGGCTGGCCCCGCCCCCAGGTGTCAGTCTCTGTCTGCAGCCACGCTGATTTGATTGGCCGACACCAGGGGATCACCATTGGCTGGGGTCGCTTGAGTGATTCCCTCAGGGCCCAGGGTAGCCGTAAGTGATGTAGGAGTCACATCTGCTAAGTAAAACACAGCCGAGACCCAGTGCTCCTGCTCCAAATTAATGGGTGCTCCCTGTCTGTATTTCTGTCTGTCCTTCTCCCATGAGTCTGCATGTCTGTCTGTCTTTTACCTGCGAGGCCAAGCCAGCAGATTAGGTAATAGGCTCCTCACTGACATACCTGAATCATTCTTCTTCTGCACTATTGCTGTCGAAGAAGAAAGAACAGGAACATAAGGTCATTAGTGACAACGGGTCATTAATGACAGCGATTATTACTGAGATTTCTGTCATCCATTTAATTTTTATTCCTTCACCTGCCTGGCACCCATCTTTACTTCGATTTGCTAACATCTGCAGTACATCAATCCATCGTTTTCTTTAGATAAACTGTATTAATCTTCGTGGGGAAATTCAGTGCTGTCATTGAGTGCTGAATTGCAGGGCTGTATATACACTCAGAATAAATATGAATGATACAGATGGATCCGTTTTGTTGGAAAAAGTTTCTTGTAAAACAACATTTCAGTGCAGAGTTGATGACTCATAACAAATCCAGACGGGGACGACTCAAAAACTGGTGACATTTACGACCAGACGCGAAAGCAGCGAGAGAATTAGCAGACCGGCCCATAAAGACGTTATGCGGCAGAGCGCCGTCATTTTGGGGGGATAGCTCTCGTGACGGATGAATGTGGGATCTGCCAAAGCTCGTTAATGGTGTGGCGCTGTCATGATGGGAGATGTCATGGCCATGTTATCCGACTTTATTGCATTTTACTGTCGTCAGATGTGGACATTAATACTATTATATTAAATTGTTTTGCTCAGGGCTGTTTACTGTTTTCTATAAATGTACTGTAAGTGTGTGTGTTTGCGTGTGTGTCCGTTTGTGTGGGTATGTTTGTGTGAGCGTGTATGCTAATCGCTAATGCGGTAATCGCTAATGTGCTAATCGCTAGCCGAGGTAAACAGCCGGCTTCTGTATCGGTGTCACGGGAGGTAAGAGAGATGGTTGATGCTGTAAAGCGTAATGAACAGACTATAGGGATAGAGGCACAGCAGACTTCATGGCACAGCTATTTTTTTTTAAGAAACTGTTCTGATTGTTATAGGATTTGAACCCACAGCCTTCTGGACATAGATCTCTGAGCGACACACCATCTGGCAGTATGCTTTATGTGTGCACTGTGCAAAAGCAGAAAAATATCTGAAGCGTTTGGTTTATTTTGTCAAATGACGCAGCCCACGACTGCCTGGTAGAGCCGCGCGGGGCCTGCTCAGACAGCTGCATGCCGGGCTTTGGACTCCGCTGCTTATTTTGTGCCACATGGGGGAACCTTCAGATGCACTGCATGTCTGTTCAGAAGGCTAAATGTTACAGGGCAGGTGCCGTGCGTTTGCAAGGCAGGGCAGTCTGAGAGCACCCTTCCCATGATGCAATGCATTTCACAGGAGCTATGTCGGCAGAGGATGGCAGTGAAAACGGAGCGCGCCGAGCCGGCACACGGGTCCCGCATCAACAGCGTGTCTTCACAGTTCAGCGACGGGCCTATTCCCAGCCCTTCGGCCCGCAGTAGCACCTCCTCCTGGTGTGAGGAGCCTGTGCAGTCCAACATGGATATCTCCACTGGTCACATGATCCTGGTGAGTACCCTCCCCTTTTCTGGATCCGCGCTGTCCCACACACACACAACCCCCATTACATCATCCCTCCGTTTCCACCTTCGTTTCCCTGACGACAGGAGAGAATGACCTTTCCCAAGTGAAATACGAGTCCCTCATCGACTACCACTTGATCACTCTTCTGTTATTTTGCCGGATTCTCTCCAATTTATATTTCCCATATTATTGATGACATCTCACTTTTTGGCAAGGAAGGGGGAGTGGAGTTCGGAATGCCATATCCCTTCCAGCTTGTTTGTTCAAGTCCACGGTGGATTTATAGAGCTGTGATGCTTCTGCGTTATCTCAGTCATAGAGCCCCCGCCAGGCCAAATTGTTTCGGGGGGGCTGTTATCTGATGTATCACCTGCACCACTTACGGCTCTGTTTCCGACCAGCCCCCCGCAGCGCCTGACTAGGCGTGGGGGATCAGCACGCATGGCAGCGCCCGCTGGCACAGTGGGTTTGAAGTACAGGCCCAACTGTACCAACCCCAGAGCCATGCCTGGTCATATTTACCGCATGGAGGTTTTGACACTGATGACCATGCGTGAGCTGGTGGACTGCGGGGGGCAGAGTTTCTGAGGGTGTGGGTAGTTGGGGGACCCAGCGGGTCGCTGCCCGGATCAGACACCGCCCATCTCCATGCTTATTCTGTTCTTCTCCTTCTCTTGCTTTTCATCGTTTTGTTTACATATCGATCTGTCTTGTGGACGTTGTACAGCATCACTGTACAGTGTCTACCATCGATGAGCTGATTGGTTGGCTTTCCCTCCTCCCTTGCTGATGTAAGGGGAGTTTGGAACGCACTGTACATGGCTCTGGACAGCTCCATCATCTTGTCCTTCTCCTTCAGAGACTTTTCTGGTGTCTTCTGGTTCCAATTGGACAGTCTTACTGTGGATGAACCAATGACAATGCGAAGTCAAAGATTATGTCCCCGCCCACTGATAATTAACATCTGCTCTTTTACAAGCGACATCAAGCTGTTTTCCTCTAACCTCCAAACGCTCGACCCCCCCAAAGCAGCATATTTTCCGATCACATTTAGAAAGACTCATCAGCTGACCGGGATCATAATTAGCAATTAACGAAACATCTGCAGAGCTCCGCTAATTGCAAGACTTGAGTCCTCAAGTGCAGTTAAATCCGACCCCCTTCCCTCTCGATTATGGATATGGTTGAAATTTCCCACAATACAGCTGGAGTGGGACTGCTGTGAGGGTAATGATCATCGAGGTCAGAACATTCTCAAGCGTCATAAATCTGTATATGAACAAACACACACACACCCTTAAGTGTTCAAGTACCCAAAAAAGTATGTTCATTAATAGCCAGATTATGACCCTTTCTAAACGCATGTGGACAGTCACTCAGAACAGTCCTTGTGTAGAATGTTCTGGAGAAGCCAGCGTCCTTCCCTGCATCAGAGTAGACAGGGACGCAGGAAACATCAGCTGATAGGAGCCGGTGTTTATGGAGCTTGGCCTGTTTTATTTCCTTTTATTGGCTGAAACTCAAAAAAGGGACACATTAAGTATAAAAAAGGGGGCACGCCGCAGGTGACCCCCATGCCGAAATCACATTAAGGAGTGAGCCGCTCTGTTTACAGCACGGCTTCTCCGCGCCCCATGTCACTCGAGAGTAACCTGATTTCACATCAGGGCTTACTGAGAATTAGTTTGATTTAAGAGGATTAACTTTCTCTCTGTCTTTCATTCTCTCCCTTTTAGTGCTGCTCTCACTGTATATACACTCTGTGTGTGTGTGTGTGTGTGTGTGTGCGCGTGTGTGTGTGTGTGTGGTCATGCCCCCACAATGTGATAAACACCTATCATTCTGCTGTTGTGGGGACCACTTTTTTCGGTCCCCACAAGAGGGAACTCAAGTTTATAAACAAGGCTGCATATAAGTGGTACGCGAGTATTCACCATAAAATTCACCTTTAAAAGCGATACGTGCGGCAATCGATTGCTGTGACAGTATTTTATGTGTATTTGCGCTGATATGACAAGAAATTATCGTGCATTTTAACCTGTATATGCTAATTCGTACTTCATTTGCGGTATAGAGGTTAAAATGCACGGCAATATCTTGCGTACCAGTTATATGCAGTCCTGTTTATAAACATCTGTGACTGCAATCAAAAAACAAAAAATTCCAAAGTCTCGTATTTTGTTTGGTCACTTACAGAATGGTTAAGGTTAGTGCTGGGTGAGGGTTAAGGTTGTCATTGCCGGATTGCTGGGATTAGGGTTATACCCATAGAAATGAATGGAGAGTCCCCACAAAGATATAGATACCTGATCTGTGTGTGTGTGTGTGTGTGGTTTATAGATTTGCTGTGCAGGCTGCCTGGAGATTGGGTCTTGATTTTGTGATGAATTGCAGAGTTTGATACCAGCACACGTGTGATAGTTGTGGGAAAGCGCTTGACCGTTCCGCCGTGTGGCCCACTGTCCTCAGCTCTATCTGCATCCGTATTCTGGCTCCAGAAGTATCTCTTCGGATCTCCCCAGCGACCTCAGAACCATGCGATTGAATCTGCTGTCCGGTACGAGCACGTCTTGGCAGCTGCGAGTGGAACGGTGGGGGGTGGGGTGGGAGGATGGATTAAATGCTGTCTGTTGGAGACGCAGCAATCCCGCCATCTCCTGATTGGCCTGCCGGTAATCCCTTTACTCGTCACGAAACCCCATTAATTTGGCATTAGCAACGCGCCAGGAGGGCAGTCGAGGTCCAAACCGCCAGATAAGCTGCGCAGCGGGCAAGGGGTCCTCGATGCCGGCCTCCGGAGATACGGGCGTCTGTCTCGCACCCGTCTCCCCACATGGGCCTATCCTGAATGCACTGAGACACCGCCTCCCGGAGTGTGAGGATTTGCCGCGTGGGCAGGTTGGGGGGCTCACTGTTCTTCTGGGGCAGGTAGCTGGGGGGAGGCACACCCATGTCCCTTCTCTGTTGGTGGTGGGGGAGGGGGCATCTTCCCTCCCTGAACGTTCCCTCCCTGGAGCGGTCACCATGGGCCCTTGGCATGAGCCAGGCGGCAGTGTAGGGTGTCGGTGCGTGCGGTCACATGACCATGCCCATAATGGCTGCAGAACCCGTGTTTTGGTACTTAATGCCATTAGAGCCGTCCTCTGAGTAAATGTGAATCAAACACACATCCGACAGCCTCTTGGCTCAAATTCCCCCTCATGGGCCCCTAATTTTTTATCTTTTTTTATGCGAGTCCTTGAAGGAGATTCCCAAAGTAAATCCTAAAAAATTCTGAATTTAGTGTGACAAGGTGAGGTGCTGTATAATTATATAGCTAGCTAACACAGTTATAGTGATACAGATAGAAATGTTTGTGAGAATTAGCCTAGACAGACAGGCATTTTCTAAACCCATCACAGCATAAAAGTGTAATTTTACTGTTGGCTGAGTCTTCGCTGGGCGTCCAGCTAGCTGGACAGGGTAATAGCGGAGCCCCCGGTGCCACTGTGTGTTAAAACAGAAGGTCCGCAGCGTTTGGCACCGAGTGACATGAGGGGGGAGAGAGAGGAGAACATCAGGTGTGCCTAGGAATCAGAGCGGAGCGTCTCTGATGCAGAATGCTGCGTGTGTCTCTGACTCTGTCAGAGTGTGTGTGTGTACGGCTGCGTCTCTCTGTCTGTGGGGCTGTCTGCGTGTCTATTTTCAGTAGTCTCACTGAAACCCAGATCCGCCTCATTCCGGATGTCCAATCAGCACCCGCGTGCCCCCCTGCCTTGTCCCTGGGAACCCCACGGTTCTGCAGCCATTGCGGCTCACCAGTTTCCTTTGATTAGCAGCTTTTCAGCAGCAGGTTCCTGAAACTGTCGCTCAGGCCTGCGGCTCAGGGACATGTCGCTAATGCTAAGTCCACGTGTAAGGCGCTGACGTCCCATTAAGCTGCTATTTCCACCCCTGTCGCCAGATCTGAAATCGGAGAGGACTGTGATCTCTCTTGAACCACAGAGTGACATGCCGCAGAACCCTGGCTGGTCACACTTATATCGATAGCCCACGGATGGCACACCGTCCTGACCACGCTACCGTGACCGCATTCCTGTGGTCATACTATCACAATAAACACCACTTGACCACACACACTGACCACACTCACACACCCCAATCCTGCACCCAGCCTCCCTTTGCCTCTGTCGAGCTATACATAAGAGTCAGTGGATATAAGCCTTGGTGTCAGCTCGAGGTCAAGGCGTGGTCACACGCCTTGCTATGAAACATAGACCACATGGGGGGGGGTCACCTCACTTTCTCATTGATCTTGCGACCCCAAGGCGCCTGCGTAGCTTTTTCCTTAGCGTGTTTTGACGGCTGAAGCTCGGTCACATGGTTCAGGCGTTTTGGGCACTTGATGAGGCCTGAGACATAGCTCTGCAGACCGACTTGTTTCTGGCAGACCCTGTTAGGGCACCGGCACGGCAGTCTAGCCATCAGCTTCAGTCATCTTTTTTTTTTAAATTGAAATTGCAGGGCTGATGCTATTTGCCGGATTCCATTTAGGCACAGCCGGAGAGCATTATAAATGGCTCACACTCCCATCCCCAGGCTTGTAACCCCTCCCTGCGTGTCAGACACCCACACACACACATACAAAGACACACTCTCTCACAACACCACTGATACAGAAAGCTGCGATTCCCATGATCCTGTGTGCCCTGCCAACCGCGACCCCGCAGTACTGATAGGCCGGTGTCTGTCTCCACAGTCCTACATGGAGGACCACCTGAAGAACAAGAACCGCTTGGAGAAGGAGTGGGAGGCACTGTGCGCTTACCAGGCGGAGCCCAACACCTGCGCCGTCGGCCAGAGGGACAGCAACAGCAAGAAGAACCGCTCCAGCGCCGTGGTAGCCTGTGAGTCCCATCTCCATGGCAACACCGCGGCACGTGCTGTTTGCGTGTTCTCCCCGCCCGTGTGTGGGTTTCCTCCCGTAACACACACACCTCTGTGTTACAGACGATCATTCGCGAATCACCCTGAAGGCAGAGAACAACCAGGGAGGCTCAGACTACATCAACGCCAGCCCCATCGTGAGTGTATACAAATATATAAACTGTGTATACACACACACACACACACACACATGCACGTGCTGGGTGGCTCAGAACTAGATTTACAGTTGAATTTTCATTATCTTCTGAGTATTCTTACTAAAGCATAAAACAATGGACATTTTAAATTCCCACCATAACTGCATTTTACAAATCTACACAGTATAAAATAAATTGAAATTGAAAGCACTATGAAACCATATCATTTTACACAAAAACTGTATACTGATACCCCTCATTTGAAGGGGCCACATTTATTTTGTGTGCATGATACACTAAGTCATGTACACAATTTAGCTTAATGTATCCATAAAACAAAAAAATAAGTTGATGCGATCCTTCAGATGTCAGCCCAGTTAATTTTATTTTCTTGCAATTTCAAGCTCTCAAATTAATTACGTTGTCTTTGTGTTTTTGTTATTTGTGCCCGCAAAGCTAGGATCTGATGCATAAATGTGTAAATGGTAACGAGACCACAAAGCAAAGTTTTTGTCCTTTAAAGAATACAGGAGATCAAGTCTGGAATGGGAGACATTATGCATTATGATAAAGACTCAGAGATGCATACATATTGGTTATTACCATGTGCAACATTAAGGATTAGATGACCATAATCCCTAATTTCCAATATAGAAATGTTTGGTACTTTGTGTGGACATGTGGCAAATCTGCCAGAATATGAACAAGCTGGACTGGAGGACATATTTCGCATTATTAGAGAGATATGGGCTTAGTGATATATACATGTTATTTGTTATTAGTAACTTTTTTGTGGCTACTTCTCATATATGAAAGTCCAAATTGGAATGTGAGATGTATTATGTCTTATTACAAAGATTTGAGCTAATACATTTCCTATGGTAATACCGTAGTGATCGTGCACCTGCAAACTGTGTGGGTGACATGTCCGCAGTCCCAAGTGCACAAATAACCAAAACGTGATCACAACTTAATCTCAAAATTGCAAAATGAGAGCACGAAAAAAGTAAATCCCGCGCACATTTTAGGGATTTCGTGAGCTCGATCGCGCATTTTGTGTGCACATTAAGTTCAGCTGTACATGCGATTTAGAGAAAAAAAGAAACTGTTTGTGATTTCATACCTTAACTGTAACCCTTCAGCATTTATTTATATATACGCAGACACACAGAAACACACACACACACTCTAATCCCAACATGATGATCTTAACCCCCACCCAGCGCTAACCTTAACCATAAGTAACCAAACAAAACACGAGACTTCTGGCATTTTTAGTTTTTCAATTGAATTCACAGATCTATGTGGGGATCTGAAAAATGGTCCCCACCACGTCAAAATAACAGATTTTTATTATATTGTGGGGAACATTTGGTATATAAACATAATCCACATGCACAAGTACACACTCCTGGGCAAGAAAATGGGCCAAAGCTAGATGTTGTGCAATTTGTATTTGTTACTTTTTTTTGCCCAAGAGTGTGTATAACCAAACATATACACCGTGTTTTGTGGGAATATATAAATGTCTTTCTAATAGAGCAGCATTGAGTTCAGCATAGAGTGTAAAAGACATTTTATCATAATTTTTTGGCTTATGTGTCTGTTTCCCAACATAAAAGGAGGTTATATATATTACAGATCTGTGTGTGTGTACACGTTAGCGTGCACGTGCATGAATGCTCATATACACGCACATGCGTTGGCGCACTCTGCCGTTTATGTGATGTTTCTGGTCTACGCCATGTTTTCCAACTGGATTCTCCGGGAAGAGCCACTGTCCTTTTCATTCTGCGTGGACAGGGAATATGAGGTGCAGGAAGGCGGGCGTTTCCCCCTGCTCGGGGACAGACGTGCCGTGTGATTTCCCCGGGGGGCAGATGGCGGGGGCCTCCATTAGAGGAGCAGCGGAGACACTGCATTTCAAATACAGAAGCCCCCCCAGAAGCCCAGACTTGCTGCTTCGCTTACAAGCGGCAGGGGATGAAAACAAGGGCTCCTGTGGATTATTCGCAGTAAGACGCTGCAGCTGCCAGTTCCACTCCACGTTAGACGTTTGCTGGAGTGCAGGCCCCACCCCAGTGCTCACGGGGATGCCCCCCCCACAATGCCAGAGTCTGCTACTGGAGATGGACCGCCGTAATGTTCACTGTATTCTCTGTGTCCGATGTGGGTCTCATCTCCCCTTAACGCCCCAGCCAGAAAAAGGCAGTTTCACGCTAATGTGTCCTGATCTGTGAGCATGAAGCCCAGACCGTCATACCCCCCCACCCCACGTGCTGGGGAGCATTTGTTACCTTCTGCTGGGGGAAAGGCTGCGTGTGTTTGGACTTATTTGGTCTTATTTCCGTCAGCTCAGGGAGTCACTTATGCAATGAGGGAGTTTAATAAACCCTCTGGAAGATACTTTTTAAAATGCCTTCAACTGAAACGGCTCACTTTCTCATTTAGGGTAAAATGCAGACAGGGTTTATGCAGCAGGGTTAGCAATATCACACAGCCATAACCAGGTTAGTAGTATCACACAACCATAACCAGGTTAGTAGTATCATGCACTCATAGCCAGGATAGGGGGGTTCTTGAGGAAGGGCTGGTGAGTGCAGATCACAGGGGCCTTAATGAGCCAAAGAAAATAATAACATGGAATTGGGGGGGGGGGTCAGACACTACGGCTGGGTGGACCCCCACCCGGAACCTCACAGCCTCTGACTCAAAAATGCCAGGACCTGGGGCGCTGACTCGTGTCTCCGGGACCACGC
This sequence comes from Mormyrops attenuatus, assembly GCA_026777985.1. Classification (NCBI taxonomy): domain Eukaryota; kingdom Metazoa; phylum Chordata; class Actinopteri; order Osteoglossiformes; family Mormyridae; genus Mormyrops; species Mormyrops attenuatus. The sequence continues at coordinate 12,117,006 of JAODKC010000082.1, forward strand.
ACCCTGCAAGCCTGGCTCTTCCTGGCAGCCATGCCTGTGCTATGCAGTCATGTCCAAGTGTCTGTGCATATGTGTGCTGCGCAGTCACGCCACACCGTGTGTGTTTGCCACTGCATGACTGTACTGCAGTGTGGGAGTGCATGTACTGTGCAGTCACGCCACAGCGTGTGTGACTTGCAGTCATGCCGGAGCGTGTGGCCATGCATCTGCGTGATTGTGCCAAAGCGTGTGTGCGTGACTCTGGATTACTTCCTCCCAATAACCAGACACAAAAAGCCACACACTTCTTACCCTTAAATGCCCAGTCATTAGTATTCATGAGATGGCATGGCATAACCCCCCGCTTCCCGCCTGCGTCCCCCCCTCACACTGCCTGCAGATCCCGGCTGTGTTTCCCTTGTCTGCATACATTTAATGTTACATATTTGTAAAAATGTGTCATTTTTTGCATTAGACACTAACAGACTTTATAGTGTTTAATTATTTAACGAAATTACAGCAGGGTATTATTACATTTCCAGCCATCCCTCATTAATTACCCGTCCAGTGGAAACATTACCCGTGCTTCGTGAGTCTGTGGGCGTTCACCTATAGCGGAATGTGGGCAGTATCTGCTATGTTACCATTTTCAGTGCGCCTTGCTGCACTGGCAGTTCGCAGTATCGACGCACCGTTTAATACCCCCCCCAATTAACCGCTGCCGTGTCTGTAGCGACTGGGAAATGGCTATTGCTGTGCTTTCCGTTCACGCCAAAACCAGCAAGCAAAGGGCCTTTCGTAACACTTTACTTAAAGCAGTCCTCATAATGCATTATAGATACCTTTATAATGCATTATAATGGTCTGTATAAGCATTAAGGATGCTTTGTATTAGATTATTAAGGTATCTATAGTGCATCACAGGTGAGAGCTTCATAGAGCATTCATAATGCATAATACACATGGGTATAATGTATTATGCCTTTTTATGAATAGTAATAGCCATGTTTATAATACTACATGAATGTGTTATATTGCATTATAATGCAAGTAAAGTGTTACTGGGCCTTTTTTTAGGGCTCAGTCAAGCTAGCAAAATAACAATTAATATTGCAGCGTAACAAAAGCCAACCTTTTCCCGTTGTTTACCGGAATTAAAGTCCTTGAGGAAATGAGGAAAGGAGGAGACACATGGTGGACACAGGGATACAGATTCCCTCCTCTTTTTCTTAGCATAATTTTTTATCCAAGGACCAGTTCTGCCCAACTCCATTCTTTTGAAGACTGCAGACACATGACTGATGAAGACAAGCTGTGCAGCAAACGGCTCCTCTGACTGGAACCTTTGAAGCTGCTGATAATGATGACCCTGGTTACCCTTCTGCAGATTTCAGCAGCGACATCTGAGGTTTTATTACATACCAGTTGCAAGTAAGAATGTCTTAAGACACACTGATCAGGGCTGTCATTTTTGGGAGCGATTAAGCCACGTAGGGATGTTGATGGTTTGTGGTCACACCAAACCATAGTGCTTTTTGTGTTATTCATGGAAACATCTCCAGTAAATAACCCCTGAGAAAGTTTCTGGAAACAGCCGCCATTGTGTATGTCTTCCACGGATTTACCCCTTCAGAATCTCCGCGAGCCTGTCGCCATGGAGTCGAGGGCGGGATTAGATGGTCTCCATGGTGACATTCAGCCATGCCCACTTTCTTCATTTCTCACTCAGATGGACCATGACCCCCGAAACCCCGCCTACATCGCTACACAGGGGCCGCTTCCTTCCACTGTGGCGGATTTCTGGCAGGTAACACCCAGCTGGGCACTTGACCTTAGCTGCTAGATGAGCTTCCTGAGGATTCCAGAGCTTTCAGGCCTGAGTGTTTCCTGGTCTAAGATGAATTGAAAAGGTTTTATTCCAATTGCATTCAATGAATTTACTGGACAATGTACTCCACAATGTGTACCATTAATGATCGCAATTATAGTTCTATAGTATTACATTCGTTCATTATTTTGCAGTAACTTTCTCCCAATAAACACAGCTGTTTTATGCGTTCAGAACACTTAAATATGATTAAAGGTTCATTAGTTCACATCAGATCGCTTGGCCTGCACAGGCTGAAATGCTTCTCATGGGCTGGAGTGCCGGCTATTAAGCTTCCCGTCAGATCATCACTACTTTTTTATTAATGTCATAAAGTTGGCATTTGTGACAACCTCAGCAGTCCTACGTACACTTAGGAGTGCATGAAATTCTCTAAATGAAACTCTGTAATGTGACTGGGAGTAACGTTGTGTGAATAAATTGTGAAAACAAGTTCAAACCGCAGCGGAGTCGCTCCTTCATGGGGTTTTGAGATTCCTCTGCGGCCGTTCGGCCTACAGAGCGCCCCAGTCTCCTTGGCTATTGATAAAACCATTACAAAAGGGTTTCATGTTAGACGTCAGTCACCTCCAATCGTCTGGAAGGATATATGTGTAATTTGCGATTTTGGCTTGTTTCTCTCCGTTCGCAGATGGTTTGGGAGAACGGATGTGTGGTTATCGTGATGCTGACACCCCTGACGGAGAATGGAGTCAAGCAATGCTACCATTACTGGCCAGATGAGGGCTCGAACCTCTATCACATTTACGAGGTGCCTGTCCACAGCCGTTGAGAGCCCCCCGGGGTCTCCTTGTTATTGTTTTTCAGGCTATTTTGCTGTTCCTGCATACATGTCCCTCCCTTTTAATTTATTGTAATGACTCATTTAACACATCACTTTTAAAAATGGCTTAAATTTCTGGCAAAGTGTCTGAACCACAGCGTGATTAATGATATATTCATTCATTATGCAGAGTTCATTATAAGAGTTAATGATCAGAATTTTCCTTCTGTGAATCCCCCCCCCCCACTAAAGGTGAACCTTGTATCTGAGCACATTTGGTGTGAAGACTTCCTCGTGAGGAGTTTCTACCTTAAGAACATGCAGACAAACGAGACTCGCACCGTGACACAGTTCCACTTCCTGACCTGGCTGAACCAGAACGTTCCAGAATCTAGTAGGACCCTCCTGGACTTCCGCAGGTATAGGAGCTTGCGGGTACTCGGGATGACCTTCTGCCTGCTTGTGGCGGTTTTAGCGGGTGCCATGTGTTCTTGCTCTGCCTCTGGTCCTCTCTCCCCCGTTTCCTTGTTAACGTGATGCTTGGCTCTGCCGTTCATTCGATGGCTGGCCCGGTAGCCGTCTCATGCCTCAGCCCCAAGGCACTGTTGCACTGGACAGGACAAAGCCAAATATCTGCCCCTCCCCCCGATTTACTAGTACAAATTTCACCATGACATGCAGACAATGTTTTGTTTGAAGCCCGATAAAGCGAAGTGACCGAATTTAGCAATGTGGACCGGCAGCCGCAGACACCGGTACACGGTTACGATCTCAGGGGAGGGGGGTGTGCTGCCAGCGCCCCGGTGATGCCCCGGTTATAACTGCGGGAGCTGAAGCAGACTTTGTGTGGGAGGATGCAGGCTGAGAGAAGATGGAGAGAGATGCCGTCCTGGGGATTTAGCAGTGCAACACAGACACATACTCACAGACAGACTGGCACACAGACACACTCACAGACAGACTGTCACACAGATATACACAGACACACTCACAGACAGACTGACACACAGACACACTCACAGACAGACTGTCACACAGATATACACAGACACACTCACAGACAGACTGACACAGATATACACAGACACACTCACGAACAGACTGACACACAGATATACACAGACACACTCACAGACAGACTGACACACAGATATACACAGACACACTCACAGACAGACTGTCACACAGATACACACACTCACAGACAGACTGACAGATACACACCCAGACAAATTGACAAAGACACACACACACAGTGTTACACACACCGATACATACCCAGACAAACTGACAGACATATATCTGTGTGTTATTGTTTATAGTGTCAGACTTACCCAGACAGACAGAAAGTACAGAGACATACAGACTGATATACTCACAGCTTCACAGTCGCCCTCATTAGCTTCTCGCTAACGCGTCAGTCTACGCTTTGTGCCCATGCATTTTTAGTAGATTCCCTATTTTAAAATTAAAATCGGATCCCGCCTCACCAAACACACCACTCACCTTTAAGTGGCTTGTCGCTATGGAGGTTTGCTCGATACATGCGGTTATACCTAATTAAATGCTTCCTAAATCCTACAGGGAGCAAATTAGCACAAAGGTAAAAAGTAATGAAAGTACACCCAGAAGCTTTCAGATATATAAACTGCGGCCTCATCTTTCAGGGCGTGTGGCAGTATTTACTAACACGACTCCCGACTTAATGGGCTTTTTTTGTTTTAATTTGTATCCCTTTTCGCCAGCTAATTAGCGGTTGCCAGTGTCATTTTTGTGATGTTGCAGCTAGTAATATGAGCCCAGTTGCATAGTCACAAAAGTGATCATTGGAGACTGTAACTCTGCAGCAGGGGCTTATGGGAATTCCCTGTCCTTTTTTTACAGCCTCTGACCACCTCTGCCCTTTTGATTTCGCTAATGATTTGCATGACTATCTCCTCTTTGCATTTTTATCGGCCGACAGACTAAATATCTGATTCCTTTCGATGATTTCCGCTTCTGGTTTTTGCATCGGTGACGTGTCTCTGTGGGTCAGCTGTTGCTTACTTGGTGTTTATTTTTTTCCTCTGATTTGATAGGCTTTCGAGATGATCACCTATTTGTGTCGGTTCTTTCCTAATGTATGTCACTGCTCCTATTGAGCAAACGCAGACTTTTCCTACAACGTATGCCTTTTATCTTTAAGGTTTTTAGGGCATTTGCAGTTATTGAAAGTATTTGGGGGGAGGGCAGTCCATTCCCCTGGCAGCTAATTACAACCTGAATTCAGTCCTTTTATTGGATTTTCCAGTCATAAACTCAAGTTTGTAAAAATGATAAAACAGCATCTTTCACACTTGGTATAATTATGTTCTTTTAACTTCAGATATTTTATATTTTATATTAACTTTACTGAATGATTTTATGATTTGTTACCTCAAAGAATTCTTAATGTATTCTGCAAAAAAATATATAATTAGGTTGATATATTGTTGAAATTAATAATTCTTAGATTACTTTTTATTGAAGTCGTCTTTGAAAGGTTGTCTGAATTCCGTGTGTTTTAAATGTGTATTAAAAACAGTGGGTCCAGTATAATTAATAGCCTGGCTGTCGCCATGGGAACAGACCTTTTGGACCTGCACAGCGGTGAGGTCTGCGCATGTTTAATTCCTTTTCCAAAGGTCTCACCTCAGTGCTCTGCACCCCTGATAAAGCTGTGCTTAATTTTAAGGCACAATTAAATTATTTTAATTGCGTGATGTTCAGACTTAGAGCTGTGGGAGGCCTGTGGACGCCGTCAGTCTGTCAGGTAGAACACGCAAAACGAGGGCTTTCTGTCACATTTCCGATGCACATTTGACTGTGGTCCTGTGCAACTCTGAGGGATGGGCTCGTCCTCAAAAGCTCATTCAGGCTGGTTATGGCATAATATTTATTATTATTATTTATATATATATATATATATATATATTAATATTAATATTCCCCGTCTC
>JAODKC010000082.1:12123963-12137172 GCA_026777985.1 Mormyrops attenuatus
CCCCCCCCCCCCCCCCCCCCCCCCCCCCCCCCCCCCCCCCCCCCCCCCCCCCCCCCCCCCCCCCCCCCCCACAGAGACACATTAGCGGTTCTATGTTAAATCAGAATAAGTGTGTTATCTGAGGGCGGTGATATCTCAGGAGGCTTCTGTCAGCTCGCTTTTCAGGTGTCTATGCTGGGATCTGCTCTATTTGCCTGCTGTTACTAGTCAGTAGGGGGCGCCATGAAGCTCCAAGACACCCCAGTCACATTATCCCTTAAAGAAGCCTCATTTTATAGTGCCACTTGGGCAAAGATTTATTTGGCATCTTCTTATTTTACTGCACTCCTGCTGCTTTCTTTACACATGATGTTACACCACATGAGCAGTGGTGGCTTAATGGTTAGGGACGCGCACTTGTAATTGAAAGATTGCTGGTTTGAATCCCTGACCAGCAGGGCACCACTGAGGTACCCTGAGCAAGGTACCGCCCCCAAGCACTGCTCCCCGGGCGCTGAATTAGCTGCCCTCTGCTATGTCACGACATCACATATGGGTTAAATGCAGAGGACTCATTTTGTTGTTGTGTGCTGTGTGTCAACAATGACTACTGATCTCTTAATTCTATACTTATAAAAATTGACTTTTTTGTGGTCAGCCATCTTCGCAGACCGGGTGCTGCTCGTCTGTTGGGACTCTGCAGTCTTAGTGTTGCATAATATGAAATAACTCATGTGAAACTGCCCCAAAAGCAGGAAAGCCTGCTGCCCCCCATCGGAAAAGGTCACCCATTCATTTGTCCTTAACCCTGCCCTCTCCTCCCACCCTTGTTCACTTATGAGCCGGACGGGTGGAAAAAATCCAGCGTCCCTCGCCTTGAAGACAGATCAAAGAGCGGGTCGGCCATCTTTCCCTGCTGCCGTGCCCGTTCTCAGGCTGTCGGGCGATGGGCCGGGGGGGGGGCGGTTCCGACAGGAATTTGGGCCTGGCCTGTTAGGCCCGGGTCCCTTTTGTTCAGGCCTGAGAATGGAGAGGCCCAGGTTGCCACTCCAGCTTGCCTCGGCTTGATCAAAAGGGCCTGTGGTCCAAACGGCCAACCGTTGCCCCTTTCTCTCCCGGGATGAATTGTAAACCGCCCAAGAATGCTGCTTTCTCTCCCCTCCCCAAAAAGCCCCCCTTTTGTACCATCGCACCCCCACCCCACCCTCAGCTGGGGAGTCCAGCATAGAGGGCGAGGCCGTTTTCAGAAGGAGCTCAACTGTACGCCTAGCTAGCTTCCTTTCTTTCAAAACTCCCAAAAGGACTTTCTTTTGGATTTCCTTGGAGGGATTGTGTGTGTGTGTGTGTGTGTGTGTGTCCCAGTGAATTTCAAATTAACCATTATACCTCTTTTCCAGAGCTCAGTTGATTAGAATCCTTCTAATAGTTTGGTTGTTAAGTTGTTCAAACTAAAGGTGGAAAAGCTTTTTTTTCTGCCCCTGCTGAAGAAGCCCATTTTTCAGAATTCATCGGCTGCATTGTCTGCTCTGCGCCCCCCCAGAATTATGTTCACATAACTGCATAATGGGCCGGCTGCCGGTAAGAATCGACTGGAGCACAATGCACCTCACAGCGCGCTTTCAAGTGGGAAAATGACACGAAAGAGCCGTCCATGAAAAAAAGAATCATTTCCATGTTTGTGTCGAATGGAGATCCCACTTTTTTAGTGAGAAACAACGGCCGTGTAAGAAAGGGGGCTCTACATGGGCTGGGAACAAACCAGGAGGTCCTGAAAAATCCCAAGAAATCTTTGTTGGCGACTTTTTTTCCAAGAAAGATCTGAAGCCGGCCACCATTAGCCAGTTGGGGCTGCGAAGGGGTGACGTCAACATAGACCAATCGCTGGTTGTTTTTGCTTCGGGCGGGATTGCAGTTCTGAGGTGGAGCAGAGCCTTGAATAGGGGCCCTTGTGAAGGAGGCACTTATCCAGAAGTACTCCATCAGCGTGAAGAGACGCAGTGCGGGGCTGCCGTGACCCCGCTGACCCTGACCAGCCTGCTGTCCTTTGCAGGTGCCAAGGAGATTGACATTGCCGCAACTCTGGAGCACCTCCGGGACCAGAGACCGGGAATGGTGCAGACGAAGGTACAGACTGCCGCTTTAATGGAACCCAGAAGGGGCGCTAGGGAGCAGGCTGCCAAGGTCTGGGGGGGGGGTGGTACTAGAACAAGAGGAACTGGGAGCATCTATTAGCCAGAGCAGACCATCGGCGCTGAATCTCGTGGTCCGCTCCCTAAGGCGCAGGGGCCCAGCGATTTGCAATTTGTACCCAGAGAGTGATGTTTCCAGCCAGGGAGTGTGGCCAGTTTGTTTCAGACAGAGACCCACTGCACATTTTAATAGCTCCCAGCAGCCCCGGCGGGGCACAGCCCCCTCACTAACAGCGCCTCTATTTATAATGTGTAAGTCAGCGCCACCCTGCTGGGGGGCTTGGTGGCGCCAGGCAGAGCTGTGACCTTTCTCCCTCAGGCCTCGGGCTGTGGGGTGGCCTCTCACAGGGCCAGGGAGACGGGCGGCCATGTGCCCCCACCCCATGTGGGGGCAGGTGTCTGCTGTGGATGGATTTAAATGTAATCAGGCTTTTGCACCAGTAAGGACCCCTCAAGCTCATTTAGGGTTTAACGTCAGCCTGGGGATGGTGAGATGATACTAATGCCCGATAAGGTTATGAGACACAAAGACTCCTTATCTCTGAAAAATTCAATCCTGACTGACGTCCCGCAATATGGGTTAACATTGGCAGTGGGCTGGAGTCAAACAAGGTGCGGTTTGTCTCCCCCTAGTGGTGGTGAAATAGAGTGGCTAAAAACATTCTAAAGACCGAAACACTGCACAGCACTTATAAATCATAACATAAACTGATTATTGTGTAGCAGCGCAGTTTCAGTATCAACTTAGATTTTATTTCACAACCAAGTGCTTCAGCCTTCATAGCTTATGTCTGTAATGGATTAAAACTAAAACACATTTGAAGCCCTGTGTAGCAGGGACTAAAGGAGACTTTAATTTACTTAGCTAAACAGAAATGAGACGGTGATGGATCTCATCTGGCCTGAAGTGACAAAGAGTTAGCTGAGGCTTCAGTGATCCAAGATGCTCATCTGCTTCCATTAGCTGGAAGACCTAAAACGGTAAAGTTACCTTAGATTTTAAAAGTATTTGAGAGAAGGCATCTGTATACTAAGATAAAAAACATAAAATGAAATGGTGTGGTCAAACTCAAAGCCCCGCCCAGCTTCCTGTTAGGTGAGGAAGAGGCTTCACCCTACATCGACTCCCCACCCCCACCCCACCCGAGCTGTCAGCCTCACAGTGGCAAAGCAGGCTCGGGACAGCTCGTGGTCAGAAAGCGGTCGATTCTGGTAATGGGCGGTTTCCCATGATGCCTCAGCGAATTAAGGGTGAAACAACACTGTCTGGTTCTCTCCCCGCAGGAACAGTTCGAGTTTGCGCTGACAGCTGTAGCAGAAGAAGTGAACGCCATCCTCAAAGCTCTTCCTCAGTGAGAGGCTTCTGGCCCCGTGCCCTTCCTCCTCCTCCTCTTCCTCTCTTCCCAAGGACCACCCAGCCCTACATGTCTGTCTCTGTGGATGTTGCACCAGAACCCTAACCTATTCTTAGCTGTCTCTCTCTCCCCTAAATCTCTCTCCCTCTTTCTCTCTCTCTCTCTTCTTGCTCTGGAGTTCTTCCCAAGCTGACACTTCAATGTTGATAATGAAAACAGCTTTAAAAAAAACACAATTTCTGTAAATAGAGTACAGTAACTATCAGATTAAAAACGGTTTTAGATTGTGAGTGTGCATCATAATTTGGGTCAGGAAATTGTCACATTTAGGCTGCCGGTGCTAACACAGCCCAGGCCATTCTGACCTTAGATGTATTTACCTGAGCTGTACCTAATATCCTGGCTTTTAAAATATTCGGCTGCCGGCTGAGGTGTCGAAAATAGCCGTGCGTGAGCGTATTTCCTCATGTGACATTAGGGACCATTAGAGGTGTATAGAAGTGCCAAGATGTGCGATGTTTCATCATTTCATCATTCGTTTCAAGCTGGTGAAGGCTAGACATTTTTCAGTAATAAATTACACATAAGCAATATAACGCTTCGTATTTGACGGCTAACTATTTTATTTGGACCCGTGTACAATTATACACGTAATGCGCATTCGGACATGAAGCTCTGCTCTCCATAATCTGCTGTTAGTACTTCAACCATCCTCGTGCTAATTAAATATTAGCCGCTAACTCAGTTTTTTTAGCTAACGTCCAATTGCTGCTGCCGGTTTGTGTTTCCCGCCCTGTGCAGTGATCCCCTGTATCCCACATCCCGTGTCCTGCCGCAGGATTTTTCGGCTAAATATGCACAGTGATGCTGCTGGTTTCACCTGTCTTGTTAACCCGCTAAGACACCACAGCCAGGTGAGCCGGACGAGGGACTTCGAAGGCATCGGTTGCCAGAGCGACGCTGATCTTGTGCCGGTTTCCGTGATGCTATCTTATTATGTAGCTAAAGGATTGCTCTGGGAGATGGTAAAAGCGTGTGCCGTATGGCGGCCGAGACCGCCACTGGCACCGTATTTAGCCAGCTGTGCCAATGTTCATAGAACAGAACAGCTTTAGATGCCAAGCAGTGAGATCTGTTTTGCAAAATTAATGACCTGTAGCTTAATGAAACACTTATTTTTCAAGCATCACCTTCATTTGGGTCAATTCACTGGAAAAATGGGTTTTATTGTGATTTTTGGAATTTGGTCCAATGGTGTAAGGTTCTCATATTGCAGAGGCTTGAATTTGCGCCCCAATAATTTTTGGGTCAGTGCTTTCAACCCGCTTTCCTGAACAGTAGTGATTGAGTAGCTGTTTCCATTAAATTTTTATCAAGACCTTCACAACTGCGCAAGTCTTTCACCAATTACGTTTGTTTTGTTTTTTCTTTTTAATCAATTATCACGTGTAGAAAAAAACAGTTTTTGAAAGCAATGGTAAGATTTATAAGCCAGATGTTGGATTGTATATCCACATGGATCCTTGTGAAATCCAGAGAACATGGCTCACGTCAATAGTCACTCTGTCTTAACGCCACCCGTCTGCAGCCATACTGGGGAAAAACATAAATGCTGTTTGGGAGAGGAATTCATCCTCTGCCGTGTGAGCGAAAGAGAGGTTTGAGGAGTCGGAACACGGCTCAGCGGGCAATGAGTAAGATGTGAGCGAATTAGCCCGGGAACGAGCCGGGAATGACGATGAGGACACCGCCATTGTGCCGGAGATGCCTGAGCCGTCAGACAGCACACGTGGGCCAGCAGATAAGCCAGTCGATAAACAGGTACGTCAGGGGAGGTCGGGGCCGCACACAAGCCAAGGATACTATCGCCACATTAAAGCTGTTTGTTTATCTAACGTTTTCACAGCAAAGGGTTGAGATAAGGTGCCTGTAGAAATATTTATCCTGATGTAATCCTTTGCATTTTCAAAGCTGAAGGTGACATTCATGGGGAGTGCGTTCCCCATCATCATCACTCCGTGATGCTCGTTTGATAACCGTACGTGTGGTTGATTGCCTAACCCTCCATTTTCTCTGGCCGCTGCCCTCGTGCACACTCCATTTTTGTCCAATTCTTTGTACATAATAACCGAAATGACAGAAAAAGATATTTTTGTTCTATCTGTGTAAACAAAAGGGGAAAAAAAAACTTGTGAATAAAGTTGCTTTGTCTGTGGAAAACTGTGAATATTGAAATTGCGTCGCTGTCAGTTTTGCGTTAATAATTTCCACACTCGTGGTGAAAGACAGACTTGTTTTGCCAAGTCTGAGTTGATATGTCACAAACATGCTGCCTGTCATTATGAGTAAAGAAGCAGCTTCACATTATCCCACGTCAGCCTGCTATGCTGACAGTGTTGCAGTGTCTACCGCGATATACTGTATTCCGTTTTGACACCACCTTCACGATATTCAACATCAATGGAATGGAACTCATGAGAACGTGGTCCGTTCTATTGTGACATCACTAGTAAAACTGGGCCAGTGGTTTTCCAATGTACCCAAGTTGGTGCTTTTCAATTGGCTGGGAGGGGCTATTCTTCAGTGGACCAATGCCTCAGGACAATGACAGGATTAACAAACCGACTTATCAGGTCTGAGAGCATTAACATAGCTTACTTGTCTAAAATTATGAGCCGGTTAGGTCAATCCGTCAGACTCAGACAGTTTCAGAATTGGCTTAATGCCATCAAATATTTATGTGCCAGGTGGCTGTTTTTAGGTGTGAGAGGCTTGTGTGGGTACGAGTCTTGGCATGGATGACAGGGAGTGGCCTTTTACTTCACTGGGCATTCTGATTTAGGGGGTGTTTTAGTGGGAGTTTACACCACAGTGTCAGCCATCGAGTCGGCATTACAATTTGAACTCCGTGGCACTGTCCCTCGAGGCATTTATAACCGGCATCAAAAATTGATTTAGGTACAGAAATAAATGTAAGAAATGTCTTTTTTTCTGATAAAATGGTGCATGGCTTCGTTTAAGATGATGCACCCCTATTTACACCTGGGTCCAGAGTAGCGGTCTCGCTATTCTGTGATTCCTTAGAAATCTGTTTGGTTTGATTGCTCCTTTCGAAATCAGAATGTGAAATTAGACTATAGCCTGAGTGCCAGACAAGCCCCTGTCAAAAATCATTTAACACATTTTTAAGACTTTGGGGGGGGGGCAGGAGCATGCCGACTTTTTGGACTTGAAAATGACAGCCTGTTAAACAAGTTGTTGTGAACTTTCAAGGTTGAACACGCTAAGTCCATAGCTAATATGCACAGTGTGTATTAAAATAGTAATCAAGACCGGCTGTTTGTGATAATCCATCCTTATTGTCTATCCATTCTCGAGGCAGAAGCCCGACCAAAAGGTGTTCAGTCCTAAAAGCTGTTCTTTTCTTTGGCCCTTGATCAAGGTACCACGGCAGCTCTTCAAATTTGGCATTAAAAAGACATTATGACCCAAACCAATTTTACGCCAAATCTCATTTGAACCCAAGCAGTTTTTGAAAAGATTGTTTGCATTAATCACTCTTTGACAGCTGAGCCATCACCCCAAATGGCAGATTTAGGCGGTCAAATAGATTTCTTTTATTCTTTTAATTCTTCAGTGGATCAGGGTAAGTCACATTAGAGGGTAAGATTTAACTGACAAGAATCATTGAATACAGATTATAGAGCCTCGATAGCCACAAAGCCAGACATATGAATATGTGTATGTGAGGTGACATTTACTGAGTGGATTCTGAGTCCACGGGTTCTGCGGAACGGGATCCTTCTGAACCGTGTCCGACAGGCCTGTCGTTTTAAGCACAGTGCGTACACCATTAACGTGACTCTGAGCTGCTGTCCTATAGCCAGCTCCGTGGTCGACTTCAAAGGTGATACACAGTAGCGTGACTCATACGGATTCAGTGCAGGCTGAACCGTGCTTCTCGAAAAATCCAATTATCCCGCTGACAACACAGAATAGCTCTCTCTGAAAATACAGACTGCAGACACCATTAAAAACAACTCGGAGGTCCCTGTATAATTCGGGGTCCACCACTGGAAATTGGATATAAAGAGACCCACTTTCCAAAGTCAATAAGCCCTGATTATGCACCATCCCCAGTAAAAAGCAGCTTCAGCACACGATGTGTGTCTTCGTTAGTGGGAGATAAAACCGTGAGCTACGTAAAACAGGCAGACTGGAAGCCAGCAGGCTGATATCCGACGTGTTTAATATATGTTGTCGGCCTGGAGTATAAATAGGATCTCAAGGCTTTTTTATAGTTTTGTTCTCATGATGGCAGTGAGTCTAGTAACCCATAATTTTCATTATTTACGTAACTCTGTTCTTCTTTGAAGCTAGCTAGAAGCGATGTAAAACATCTTGTGGATTAAAATGATATCTTCTACGGCACAATCTCGAAACAGGCCAATGAAATGGGCAACTGGCGTTCCATATGTCCTGGGTAATGGTGGGAACGGCCCCCCAGCCCCGTACTGAGGCTCCCAAATGGTTATTGACAGTCTGGCCCAGACGCTCCCTCTGCGTGAGGACCTCTCCCCCGGCGTCTTGCCGGTCATCTTCATCAGTGTCATCTCTGGGAGTGCCCGGCGCGACCCCAATACTGCCACCTGCCACTCAACACCATGGAGTTTACCCACACACTGGTGCGTCCCTATACACCGGAGACTTTAACTATTTGCATACAAAAATTGCTTTCTCCGTGCTTGATGAAGGAAGCCTCCTCTACGTAATTAAAATCGATAAGGAGATCGCTGACAATTGTGTAATTGCAAATTAGAATGAAAATCTAAATTGAAAGGGAGAATTAGAAAAGGAGGGGGCAAGCTGTGTCAAAACTGAATGCTACTTATATTAGCTATCTTTATATCTATATCTATGTATCTATATGTACACACAAACCTAGATATAGATATATAGATAGACAACGCAAGTATCTTTCAGTTTGTGTGTGTGTGTGTATATGTCTGTGTGTGTGTGTATATATATACATATATACACACACCTATTTGCATATATACACGTTAAAAGATTTTACTAGATGTAAAACTTGCAGTCATAATATTGGTTAATAACCACTTGCATCATTTAAATGTAACATGTAAGCATTATATAACCACAAACATGTATTATGCAGTCGCCTGGGCAAGTTTCTTTTGTATGCTAATGTATCAGACTACTGACATAAAAATCAAATCTGTTACCGGCTCCACTGCCATCTGCAGGGCTGTTTCACCACAGTCGCAGTGTTTGAAACAACAAAAAGACCAAAAATCGTAATTCAGAAGTCTACAACTCGTCCTAGACTGCATCTAGAAGTGTGAGTGTCTTTGAATACGGTGAAACTTATGCTGTTTTACGCCTATAAACCCTAAATATTGCTTCAAACTGTGCGACACTCAGGTCTGTTCACAAGTTCACATTCTTCCAAATATGCACAATGTCCTGTATCAATATTATTACTTCTTGGACTGCGACCATCAGCAGGAGCAGAATGAATCTGATTATTGATCAATTCCTTGCATTTCTACAATAACGCCAAATATCCTAAAACTGTGTTCTGTGACATTGACTCAGTGTATCTTCTGGATCCATGCGATTGTTCACAGTTGTGGGTGAAAACACCCTCACTGCGGAGATCCTTAATCCTCCAGGCTCTTTGGCTACATTCTGCTTTTTTCCACCCGTGGTGCCTCTAGTTGTCCTGCCAGTCTTTTGTCACCCCTCTGTAAATAATCCCAGGAATCAGAGTAATCATTGTTAAGTCCCCCCAGCTTTCCAGGAACAAATAACTAATATTGACCTTTGACCTTTCCTCTGCATACAAATCGACATCGGTATTCTAGAGCTACAGTTGTGGCAACTGGGACAACACAAATGCCGGCTGCCAATTTAAAACTCCCGACTTTTTAATGAACCCAGAAGAAGAGGTGGGGGGGAGGGGGGGGCCTGAGCTCATCTGCATTACAGATTAGGCCTCTCTGAGAAAATCATCCATCCATAATTCATTACATGTTTCCTGCGGAACCTGGAGACGGTGGCGATCCTAGCAACAGAATCCTAGCAACTGCAACAGCTCTCCCCAGCCAATCAGGAGCTCGGGCGTCTCCACCAATTCAAAGAGGCAAGAGAGGTAATACAATGTAATCCCACCCACAAATGGCTGAAATGACATAAACCGTAATGCAATGAACTTGTTAAGCCCAGACTTACTTTTAACAAATTAAAAGAGGTTTTTACAGTCAAAGGTAAGAAATTCTGTACTGGTGGAAATGCAACACAAATTAGAATTTTAAAATATGTTAAAGATTATTCCCATTTCAAAGCAATTAATCATGATTATGGTCAGAAGTAGTGGAGTCATCATAAAGAAAATTATAGAAAATAATAGGATAAGACAATGATATTCACCAACCCATAATTATTATAAATATATTTCGATGTTGGCTCACCTGATTCGCACTACTGCCTCATGCTTCCAGGGTCGAGGGTTTGAATGTTCCCTGTGTTGGGGTTTCTCAGGGTAACTGGAATGATTACTTTGCCTATACTGTGTGTATGTGCCCTGCAGTGGACTAGCATCCAGGGTGATCACCAGCCTTATGCTGCCTAGAATAATCTCCCCCCACCTCCCCCCACCTAACCAGGGTATATGGCTATAAGACTGATTGGTAATTCACTTAGAGGGTGTTGTGGTGTCTCAGCGGGGAGCCCTGTGCCCTCATACTTCCAGGCTCTTGGCTGTGAACTTCTCATGCTGCTTAGGTTACCTGCTGGCTCTAAATAGCCCTTAGTGCAGGGGTGGGCAATCTTATCCAGAAAAGGGCCGTTGTATACAGTATGCAGGTTTGGATATGTAACCCCCTAATTAGGTCACTAATTAGAGGACTGATTGGCTGAAGAGTCCTCACACCTGGGTTTGAACAGCTGACCTAAAGGTTATCCCAAAAACCTGCATACACACCGGCCCTTTGCAGATAAGATTGGCCACCCCTGCCTTAGTGTGTGACTGTGAGTCCTTATAAACCGTCCTGTCTGGATGTGTCCCTGTGATGGATGAGTACAGCTGAGGAAATGAATGCATGTGAGATATATCTCAGCTCACTAATGATATATTATCATGCTTGAGCATTGACTTCTCCGCCGAACTTGCTTTTAATCTACTTTTTCATTTTTACTTAAAAAAACCCCTGTAGCTTATTATAAATAATGAACAGTACATGAAGTTAAGATTGATGCAGATCAAGTCCAGTGTATATATATTACGCAACCCGTATTCTACACCGGGCGTCTACCCGTTACGTCCAGAACAAGCCACACGTGTGTGCCCAATTCTCTGCCACCGCGCCTTCAAATTCCAAGTTTTCTGTCTATCCCTGTAAGCGGGGAACGACCCTTTGTCTTTCCTTGACCTTCCATGTCTTTCTATGACTGGAGATGCAATGCCGATTCTTGGGGACCGTGATCACCCGAAAGACCAGCGGATGTTCCAGGATTCATTCAAGAGAGACCTGCCTCCAAATAGCCTTCCCTCATGGATACCCCATCTGGACTGGAAAACATCTTCAAAAAACTGTTTCTCTTTTGGCATATTTTTTGGTCATTACGGTAAGGGAGACTGATGAATCCTGTGTAGGATGAGGTCACAGTCCACTTTGTGAGGGTAGCTGTGGGTATTTGAGTGAAGTGGACATCCAGTAATGCATTTTGGGACACCTCCTCTAAGAGGAAAAGACAAGTCATTAAGGGCGTCTTGTTCATTGCCGTGGGTGGGCAGGGACATTAGCACCTCCGAGATTACTTTCACTTAATTGGCATTTGTGAAGCCGGGATTGTGGTCACCAACCCATTATACATTGTGTGACAAAGCGCCTGCCCCCCTTCTCCCCTTTGACTGGCTTCAGCCCTCTAATCTAGTTTAAATAAGCAGGAGCTGATGACTGAATCCACACACCAGCAAGCACATCCAAAACAATTTAGTCTCATAGTAACACACAGAGCCGTGATACAGCAAACACATTTGGCCCCTTCAGCCTCCAGCCCTATGTAACCTTGGCAAATCGTGCAACTTTATCAAATCATACATTTGACATTTTTTAAATAAGTAAAATTAAGTTTTTGTTAGTAAGTAAATGCCAATACTAAATTGCTCAGATTTGTGCTAGTGTAGTGTAGTTATGCTAGTGTAATCAAACCCATACTACTGTTATTACAAATATAAGTTCAGTCTCATGAATCTCCTTTGATATTTTTCCCTTAGGAGAAAGAGGAAACTACTCTGGCGCCCCCTGTGTTGTGATCCTGTTCCCACATGTTCTTGTTAGGAGATAATTCGATTGGTAGTAGTGACTTCAGCTGCAAAAATATACACTTTAAACTCAGCCACCAGACCCTTGTTAAAACTAAAAATATATAAATATAAATGAGTCTAAATAACTGGCAGTCTGTCCAATGACCAGTCTTACGCCATTTGTTGGCTGTGATACCACCCCCCACCCCCCCCCGCCAATCCTGACCAGGATTAGTAGTTGGAATACTGGTCAACCTAAATAGCTAATAAATCAGCATATATATGTAATTAGTGTTGGAAATTAGCCTAACTGCATGTGTTTGGACTCCAGGAGGAGACCAGCACAACAAAGGGGGGGGGGGGTGGGCATACAAACTCCACACCGCCAGAGCGGAAATAGGATTCAGACCTCAACCCGGCAGGTGTGAGGCTACAGTGCCTCCAATGAGCCCCCAATGAGCCAGTATGCCCCCCCAAGTTAAATACACATTAAGTGTGATGTTTTGTGTGGTTTTTAATAATAATAATAATAATAAATAATAATAATAATAATTATAATATTACATTAAGTAAGTATAAAAGAGCTGTAAAATCTTTCATGGTCTATGACAGGTTCAAATCTGCTGAACAGCTGAGTCCCAGTGGGGACCAGGCCGATATAAATGTGACACTTTCACATCCCAAACCCCAAGTGTATTTTGTTCTGGTCACACACGAACAAGGTGTGTCATACCCTGCTTGACATTCACTGACATTCACGTAAGGAATTCCCTGGTGATCTATGACAATTATACCACGGTATGAGCTCGTATTTATTGATAATTACCATTGATTCACAGTAGTGATTAATGATAGCGATTATTAAGAGTTCATGAAATGAATCCATCTTTGTGGTGTCGTCTCACTGAGATTGCAAACAGAACTGCGTACCCAAAACTGAATACAGATTTGTAATATTTCCATTTATCGGGCAATGTGTGAATAATGCCCTTTGCAGAAAATTATAGTGTTAAATGCTGATTAAAGCATCTGAAATTAGATTATGGAGAAATCCAAACAGTGGCTGAGGTGGGGAGGGGGCTGGCGTGGGGGAAATTAAATTAGGAGTGAAAGCAAACGGGATCCTGCCTTTCCAGTCACTGAAGGCTGGAAGTCAACAGGACTGTAGCATGAGAGCAGGTGGGATTGGACATCACTAACAGAATTAGAGTTCAGAATCAGAAGGGGGCGCCCAAGCAGCAGTGAAGGACATGGACCTTGGGGGTCACCAAATAAAAAAAGTGTTTTTAATCTTTTTTATCTGACACCTCCCCCACCCCCCACCACCACCACCACCACCACCACCACCACCACTCGG